>CM054179.1:135099486-135364486 GCA_028829895.1 Sinotaia quadrata
TTTAAGAGATTTAGTGAATCATCGAAACAGAAAATCAAAATTTCATCTTGTTACAGTTATTCAATTTAGTGCCCTCCTTTCCTTTCATAAGTGACTGGTTCTCGGTCTTCACAAGGACAACAGACGAATGGGCGTATCCGTGCATCACGAGGCCTCATAAACGTTCCATTATACCTTCATTATAACACAAAACCCCATTCTGATTAAGTTTAAATTTGTCCAGATATTTGGAGATGGGAAATTCTCGCGTCACTGCAGTCTGTTGTAAAATGAAATGAAATGCTTTCCGAGCATGAATGTTAAAATTACGTATTGTTCACTGACAGAAATAAGGTCTCCTTGTCTTCTGTATGTGTGTACAGTGAAAAATAATTCAAAGTAACTTAAAGTAAGGTACTGTTCCCTGACTGGACTAAGGTCTCCTTGTCTTCTGTATGGGAGTGCAGTGGAAAGATAACTCTAGTTAAAGTAAGGTACTGTTCCCTGACAGGAATAAGGTATCCTTCTCTTCTGGCTGTGAGCGCAATTAAAAGATAACTCTAATTAAAGTTATGAGCAATTCATTTACAGGAATAACGTGTCCACGTTTTGCGATCTGTGAGCGTAGAGAAGTTAACAGTTGAAGGGGTGCTCACGTGAGTAAATTCGATGCATTTCTTTTAGTAGCACAATCCTAAAGTCTTCAAGGATTTATCTTTGTTGACTTCAATACCTATGGTATAGTAACATACGTCTTTTCAATATAATCACATTCAGGAATGCTTTTTATGTTTCCTTCTCAATATATACGTCATCATTGTTGATGGGTTGAAGTGAACCGTTTTGTCCATCCGAAGGTGGACAAGACACATTGCTTATACGGGGACGGTGTCACTTGACTTTCCATCAATCTCACAATGGGCTCCTTTTGAAACAATTAAGTCTAACGATCCAGTTGTTGAAACCGAGCAAGCGGGGGCAGCGCTCGACATTTAGTGTATGTTGCAAGCAATGGGAAAAGTTCTATCCATTGAACGACGGAATCTGTCTGTTGAGGTTTCCAACGTGATCCTGGCTGTACATTCGATAGGCATAAACCCACCATGCACAAAATTCATCCGTTATGTAACGGCTAGCTAGCAACTCTTCTATTACCATTCAAGAGTGCTGGGAAGTCCTAGCCGCTGATGGAAATTGATGAAGAGAACTTCTTGTGCGATGACGTATTTGGCTGATAGTTCTTTGAGACAACGGTGCATTCAGAGATTTTGAATCAACAAAGTTTCACGAAGGATTTACTATATGCAGAACTGAGACTGATTGAGTGGCTGCAGGTGGAAAGAGGCCATTTGGATCAAAACTTTCATTGTTGCTTCCCCTATGTGAGAAAAAGATCAGACTGTTTATATTACGAGGCGTGAGGAGGGGCTCAGAAATATATATATGACTTTTGGCTCGCCATGCAAAACCAGCATTCATGATGTTCACCCACTTCCATTAGGAAGACTATTGATTCATCACAATGATCTCCACTGTCAGACCAGCTTTTGAAAAGGCAATTCGCGCCCTTCTTAATTATTCACTGTAACGTAGCGACACATTGACGGAATGCTGAACAGTGCAGTACCCAGTTATTTGTTCCCAACGGAGCGTAAATCTTCTGATCACTAATGCAACGCACTGGTCTGCAGCCAGTACGGACATATGAGAGTTGTTTTGGCTCTCGTAGCCTGAAATTGCATCTTTATCTTTCTTATAGGTGATAGCGTCTTCTAGGTCATGACATCCAGGGTGACGTTCGACGCTCATGGTCTTGAATTGCTGATGTGTGAACTCTTATCATACCTAACAACTGTAGACACTATCCAACTGTCTGAAGGTCAACCACATATTGACGCAGAAGAGGGAGGGGGGTATTGAAACTCCTAGGATCTCAGAACATTGTCCATAGGTGAGCTTCTGAAAAATATCCATATGCATAGCTTAAGATTATTTTCAGATTACCAAGCCAAATATTTTGATTTTGAAATCAACACCTCAACAAAAACTCGAGAAATTTTAGGTAAGTCCCCTAGCTGACTGCCTTGTGTTGCTTTGTTTCTCCGAGTATTTACTGATGTCATTTGAAAAAAATGTTTTTTTTTGCTTCTGAATGGTTCTAAATCTTTATTTCGATATTTTAAAATGGTAATGGTTCTTGTCTATTTTGTAGATTTGCATTTAGTGTCTGTATATTTCATTCTGAAACATTCACATCCTTTGCATCTGAAATGTGTTTCCATTTGTTTGCTCGAAAACTCAATGTGATTGCTAAAATAGGATCAATCAAAATAGATTCATTATATCTTTGAAATGAATTGCTTGCTCAATTTGTGGTTACCAGATTTAGAAGAAGTGGAGTCTTTGGCCCAATTCCACAATATTAAATGAAGAGGAACCGAACAATGTACCGTGACTGGAATTACTCAACAAGTGTATTTTTTCTTATAGACCAAACTCAAAATACATTTTTCGGGTTCCAGTGCTGTCTGCAGATGGATGATCCCTTTTTTGGACAAAGAAACTCACCTCAGTATGGTATAGATATAGTATGGAAGAGATTAGCATGAATTAAAATTGCATGACTTAAAATCACGTGATCGTCATGTCATATTCATTTGCGTCATTTTGAACTGAGGTCAGGAAGCAATACCTAAACTATTCTTGTTAATGACCGTTTAACCTTGAAAGTATTCTATACCCGCGAATGTTAACGAATAACTAACTACCTAACAGATCATTGGCCTATCTGAAGCTAAATAGCTTCAGATAGGCCAATGATCTGTTAGGTAGTTAGACGTAAACTACCGCAGTTGCGTTTGTATTGTAAATTATAACTTTTATGAAGTTTGAAAGTGGCTCTGGTTTAATGTTTTTTTTTAAAAAGCTTTTCGATCTTGTTTCCTACATATTGAAATATGTGTAAGAGATTACTTCTGTCAAGAGAAAGTATGTCGTTCTTCAAAACAATAAAATAATCATTTTTAATCTTGAACTTACTTACAGGTAAAGAAATTAAAATTAACAAGAGATTATCAGTGCAGAGTCACCCTTCACGCCATACTACTATGGATGTCACCATTAAACTACAAACCGTGACGTGAGCATAAAACCCAAAGCGGCTGAATTGCTACCCTCTACTTACTTTTTAAAAACATGCAGAATAAAGTGTCTCCACAAGCTTTAGAACAGTTATTCATGACATCATGCACACAAATGTACAGTGATAAAGAGAGTCATATCAACGTGTACACTGCTGGTTAAGCATATTAAAAATCCCTTGACAATGGACCATCAGGAGCAGAGAGTAAGCGGTATACTCACATTTCTGCCATGTAAATTCCTATACCAAATACTCGTTGCTTTTAATTTTCCCTAGCGAATACTTCATTCATTTAATTCTCTCTACAGTTTACTATTTACATTAGTTTTTCCTTTATAAGTAAACTTCCATAAATGTCAAATCATTAGAAGTTGGTAATGAAACAATATCTAAATCAAGTAAAATAATGTTAGCAAAAATGAATGTTCTCTTCAATGATTCAACATATTTAATGAAGAATCCAAAATGAAGAATAAGGTAAATAAATTATCTCTAATGACCTCTTACTGCTTTAGAAGTTTAACTTAAATATTATTCTGATTGTTTTAAATGAGTATATTTCAGTCAGTAACAAGTATGTAACCACGACCAAGTAAATTGTATCTCTTTGTTTTTGTTCTGGTGTTACAGTTCTTTTGGCTGTCATGTAGTACCACATTGAAATGTTTAATAACGGACGACATATTAAAAGAATACATAATTACAAAACAAATGTAGCTTAAAACAAGTCATACATTGTTTTATTGCACAACTATCTCTTTTTCCTTTGACGAATTGAGAAATCCATATATCTTTACCTCACTGCCCGTCCTTGAGTCGTCTGGGCGTGTACACATGTTGCAGTTAATAGCGCTGGTGCATCGCCATTAGATATAAGGAAACACCTATCATATTTCGTATATAGCATACATTACCTGTTATCGAACTATCACCTATATTAATCCTTATCGTGCATATTGTAGAAAAAAATTAGGCAGCCGCCGGGCTTTCGCGAGGATTAGAAAATCACCTCGAAGGGCACATTTGTTCCTTCGGCCTAATAATTGAGAATGATAAAGGGAGACAACGATGGAGAAAATGATGTCACTGCTAAATGACGATGGAACTTCGGCTAGCAAAGCCAAGTGCATTGCCGTTGACATTATTGCAAACGTGTGTCCAATTTCATAAACCCTGAGAGAAAAAGAGTGAATGTTAGCATGGTGAAAAGATATAGATATATCACATATGCATGTGGAATATAGGGCAAATATTATCCTTCACTCCTATAGAATACGTTTGTATAACGTTGTCATAAAATTGCTCGTGAAATTACTTTGTTCTTATCATAACACACCCTATCAGTAGTCATGTAACACATTGACATTGATGGTGTTCTGTTTATTAGATCTATTGTTCATCCTTCTTAAATTGTAATTCTATAATCACATGTCTTTTGTAAAGTGCTGTAACAAGAATATTATTGCTATCGGGAAGCCTAAGGAGGATCAGGACAGAATTATGTGCATGCTTGTGTGTGGTTGTGCATCTGTGCGTTAGTCAATAGTCATTATCGGACTATGATTGTCATTTGGATTTGAAAATTAATATAGGAAACATTTTGCAGAAATATATAACTTCAAAACAAGAGCTCAAATCAAATTCAACCACATTCATTCATGTACACATACAAACACGCACACGCACGCACACACACACACACACACACACACACACACACACACACACACACACACACACATACACACCGTACTTACAACACACGTCTCACACTGTATAATATTTTTATCTTAGATTTAGAAATTCTGTAATTTATTGCTTATAGGGTTTCTCTGTTTTTGTTCTTTTAACTTGTTTTCCAGTTTGCTGTTGGCTTGCTTTTTCCGATTAATTTATTTTCGATTTTTCTGTCCTTTCCTTTGAGCTTTGACTCATTAGAAGAACAAATGAACAATGAAGTCGAATATCGGAAAGAAGCGGGCAATCCAATGATATTTTATCTCTTATTAATTTTCTTCTTTTATCTTGTTTTACCCGAAATCCGATGTGATTCGCAACCTCTACCCCACGAATTCCAATCATTTCCCATACTCTCCCATGACCTAGCAGCAGTAAAATGGTGGGAAAAGACTGATAATCTCAGTGTCGCATCCGAACCATCCATCTTCACTGTCATCGGCGCTTAGCAACTACTCAGCCGGTTGAGACTGGATAAATGCGTGTGTTCCACCACCGAACGGCATCATACAGAATTTAAGAACATGAATTTCAGACCTTAAGTTCTCTCTTTTCACGTGTCCTTTCGGTAAAGGATATGTATGTTTGTGCTTTTATTGTTTTGTAATTAATGGGAGTTTGTAATATTTTGTAGGTTATTTGGATAGCAATAAAATATATTCAATGTTTATTACTCTCTCTCTCTCTCTCTCTCTCTCTCTCTCTCTCTCTCTCTCTCTCTCTCTCTCTCTCTCTCTCTCTCTCTCTCTCTCTCTCTCTCTCTCTCTCCATCCATCCATCTATCTGTATATCTATCTACCTCAGTAATTTTAATCATGTTTATTCACTCTAAGTGTGTGCATGATCAAATATAGACACTTGGTCTCTCACAACCATTTTTACTTAAGCTTTTGTACCTATTCTGAGCATGATATCAGCAGTCATCTGCAAACCCTTTGGAACGTGAATTATATTCAGTCTGAATATAATGAATGCATTCAAAACACATAGCGGAAATAGAGTAGCAGGATACCAGCTAGAGCCCATCAATAGACCGTATCTCCAATTACTTCGACAACCGCAAACATAGCGGGACGCGTCTACTGGAGTTCAGCATACTCTTACTTTGATTTGGAGACTTGCACACACATGGACGCTTTGTGAAGGAGCATCTGTTTTATTGAATTATGAGCATTTTGAGTATTATGAGCATTTTGAGTATTATGAGCATTATGAGTATGATGATCATTATGAGTATTATGAGTATTATAAGTATTATGAGCATTATGAGTATTTCATTTGTGGATGTACACAGAGGGACGCTTTGTGAAGGAGCATCTGTTTTATTGAATTATGAGTAATATGAGTATTATGAGTAATATGAGTAATATTAGTATTATGAGTATTATGAGTATTTCACTTGTGGATGTACTCACAGGGACGCTTTGTGAAGGAATGTATGTTTTATTTATCGTGAGTTATTTCACCTGTGCTGCACAAACAGGAAAGCATGGAAACTATTCGATATATTTCCCAAACCACGCACAACGCATTAAAGGACACAGTAAGGAAGCGAGTCCAAACTTACCTAGACAGCACGCCATTAAATCTATGGACACAGTAAGGAAGCGAGTCCAAACTTACCTAGACAGCACGCCATTAAAAGAAATACCAGCAAAATCCTACGTCACTGAATACCAGGGCCAACAGGAACATACATTGAAAATTACTTTCATCATTTTCACTTATGAAAGTAATTAACACACTGACGAAATATGTGTACAAAAGTAGAAAACGTTATTTATTCTTTATGGAGATAGTGTGTGAATATAAACACAATTAGAATATGGGAAAGTTTGCTCTGTTTCAGCAAACAATGGCGGTGAAGACCAGAACACCGCAAGTAAAGCTTGTGAAAACGTTGCTCAAGATAACATTAACAGTAGAACATAGAACGCAAAACGTTTCATGTATGCCATTATGACTGAATGGTTTGTAGAACTGGGGAGAAAATAATGGAGAAAACAAGTAAGTGCGTGGATGCAGCACGTTTCGAAATATTTTCTTCTTGAACGAAACAGTGATATGGGACAGAAATGTCCTATCACTGAGGTGGGCAAATGTGTGTAAAGTCATCAACGCATTGAACTAAATGTTTCCTATTAAAATATATTTAAGCATAAACATGATGTTATGTATAATTATAGGGTTCTCTTTCTTTTCTCTGCGGAAAGACGGCGCCTTTCTTCTGTTTGTGACCTTTAATATTCTTAGAGATCAAAATCAGTTTTGTCAACAAAGTAAAATTTAGAAGTGCATACATTTCTATATGTAACTCCAACAAAAATACAATGCTGAAATATTCTAACTATTAGAAAGAAATGGACCACGAAATATCAGAGAGAAGCGTGTCAATTCAACAGTGATATATTTTTGTTTATATAAATAAATAAAATAAATAAATACATTTCAGATTCTTGCCTTTAGAATGTGCTTTATCACGAATTGCCTTGATTTACTTCAGCTTTTACTTTATGTTATTTTGCTTTATTTATTTTGTTATGTTTGATTTGATTTTACTCTATGTAATTTTGTTTTATTGTATTTTATTTTATTTTATTTTAATATAACTTATTTATTTTCTTTTTAATTTGCAGACGTGTTCCTCTTGAAGACTGCTCCACTGGACGCTGAAGGTTTGTATCATGGGAAATCGGTTTCTGGCAATGTCGTCCCGAGATTATTAACTCAGAATTAATGTTTTCCTAAGTCTTAAGAAACATTTGTCTCACTTTATTTGTTCTTTGTCTAAGGCTGTAAAAAGCCCTATTTTCCTGTATGGGATCGAAGTTAATTTAAAACAAGGATATGTGAAAGAAAGAAACAGAAAAAATAAACCAAAGCTTCATATCAATTTATAGCTTAGTATGTTTGGGCATGTCCGTATATGTGTTTGTATGTAAATGTTTGAGTGTGCTTGCGTTTCTGTGAGCATATGCGTATGAATGTGAATACGTGTTCGTGTATGTGTGTGAAGGCGCTTGTGTATGCTAGCGTGCGTGCGTGTGTGTATGTGTGATTAAATACTGAAAACGAATTCGTTAATAAAGGTTTTCCTAACAATCACAATAAACTATCGTCAGCCGAAGTGCAAACAGACGCAATAAGGACCACGCTGATGCAGCATAATTAGTCAAGGGAAGCAATTCGTCGGCTCTCGACGTTCGCCAAATCTTATCATCCTAGTCCACACACGTTCTCCCTGACAACTGGATCATCCACAGGCTTATCTCCCCTTACACGGTTGACAAGTTGTCCTTCTTGTGCAGTGTGAGCAAACCTCGATAGTTGTAGTTGCTTTTTATCCTGCGCTCACAAATTTAGATAATGAAATCAGGCCTGTGGTAGGCCTGATAAAGATTCTATAATTAGAAGTAAAGATGGAGCGCGGTACTGTGGAGCGGGTAAGGAGCTGGAAGACTAATACGTTTTAGCTTGCTTCTGTCTTTAGGAAGTATAAACGTCCTACGGTTTCTGTTTGTCTTATCTGTCTCTCTTTCTTTCACTCTGATTTATACTTTTAAAAAAATTCTTACCTTGTCAAGTGAAATTACGTCGAATTTCATGATTCAACTGCATCTATTTTTTTTTACTGGGTTTTCTCACCTTCTTCCATCGCCCTCAGTAAGATGCAATCACCACTCAGGTGTGTAAACGTCAACTAACTCTTAAATCGGAGGTTTTTATTTTGTCTACTGGATTGTGTGGCAATGCTAAATGGAAATTTGATACTATTTAGTCGGTATGTCAGGAAATATGTATAATTTCCTTTTTGATGTGAAAATGGTTCCATTACTTCCTTTTTTCAGACTCGAAAATATTCAAGCAAATGTTAATTGATTACAATTGAAATATTTTAAAATGGAAATGCAATCACCAATCGTAGACTTTTATTGTTTCATTTATTTTCTGTTACAGAAGAAACCAACAACATCAGTAAATCAATGCTGAACTCCCAGAAAACATGTCCTGAACTGGGTTTCTGTGAAATTTCCCGATTCTGTATTTTTCTACAGACGGCACGAACCAGTCTAGACTGCCAAGCTGCGTAAAGTAATGCACAATGTTGACGCACGGTGTCGCTAGAGTACGTTTGTCCAGATCATGACTGTGGTCTCCGGGTCTCTTCTTGACGAGGGTGTAATGTCGTTAAGAGATGAACAGGCCGTGTGTGAATTGGAGGCACTTTTTAAATGCGCGAGCCACAAGGAATTTTGGCATATTATCACCGTGCTGCAAGTGACCTAGGGTAGAGAAGATTCGGGAGATAGAAAGGCTTTGTAAGGAATCACACATCCTCAATAGGAATTTTTATAATATTATTTCTGGTGATGCTGAAGGTTGCTAATATCACGCACACTCGTTCGGAAGAACATGCTAATTTTGTCAAATTCATAGGTCCTTAGTACATTTTGATACAAAACTCTAATGCTTCGAACTTTCCTTACAATGTTTGCTTTACTTAACTAAATATTAACAAAAGAAAGGGTGCACTCTGGGTTAACTGAATATGCTGCATTTTATAAATAGTTATGCAATTTTAAATAAACGTTTCCTCAGTAAAAATCATTTATCTCTATACACAGTTTATTATTAGAGTTTCATTGCCATTTATTTGACATTTAATGATGACCTGTAATCAGTGGAAACGCTTATTTATGTCTGAGATTATACGTGACTTTATCGGTCTGTAAATCGTCTCCAGAGAAAAATGCAAAAAGAAATCTGCTGCAAATGAGGCGTTTGTATTGCCACTCTCAGAATATGATTCTGAATTACAATAAAAAGAAAACATTTACTGTCCAATCTTTTGCCTTTAAAACGCTGACAAATTACTGTCAGGAATTATACCAGTAAACACGGTGTAACAAAATGACTGTTGACCAGTGACTAAATGGGGCAGAGGCTATATAGCAAACTAATGACTGTGTCACATCTAAATTTATCTTTAATAAAAAGACTTTATTATTGACAGACGAAAACGGAGACCAAGTGTAGAAACGTAGCGCGAATGAATACCGGAAGTCATGTGACTCATTGCCACAGTCATGGAGGCTTGAAACAATGCGACTACGAAATTCCACTTCAGCATAAAGCATAATGTACATGTCACTTGCCAACGGGAAATCTGCCCTCATAGAATGAAAAATAAATTGCGGCCATCCCATCCCATTGCTGCCCCGTATAGCCGTAAATCCTTTCCATCAAGTCATGAAGGAAACGGGATTACAATACACAATTAATTCGGGCCAGTTAATTAACCAACTACTGTGCACAGATAATTTCGAGCTTAATTGTAAGTCGACATATTCATTAAGGACACTGTGATGAAATTCAGGTTTGGAAAAGGTGCAGGACATTATCGAAAGTGTAAAGATGAAATCTATAGATTGCCTACAATGTTATATAGGATAAAGGAACAATGATGTCAGATGAAAAAGAAAACAAGCGTCTGCTTCAACATGTAGAAAATTGGGCTGGCCGATGCAATATGCATGTCAGACACACATGAGAATATGAAAAGTAGGTGAGATGAGTTCTTAAGCCAAACCTATATGGTAGTAACATAACACTGACCACTAATGTATAATCTTAACTGTAACCAGAATTCCAGTGACTGCATGGATTAGACAGCAAGCGAAATAAGTGAAATCTATAATAAATCAATAAAATACTGTTCACAATGCACAAGACTTAATCCATAAAGCAAATTGTTGACAGACTCTAAATTTGGAAAATAAATATGAGGAATATAACTTAATAAAATTTAAGGACACTACTGACTGTAAAGTCACGACTTTGCTGCAAAACATATGAAGTATGAGCTACTAAAGCATTCTAGTGCACAACTGCTTATAGCTCACACCTTCACCAAGGCAAAATTCATAGAAGAAATAACAAAAAATGCACCAGTTGATAACTGATATCATAAATCCTACTAGTCGTAAATATGAGAGAAGAGCAGTTGTATCAATTACAATCAAAATGTCCGACAGCTGCGACAGACACGGCTTTAAAAAGCTGGCATTGAAACTGACATCACTGAAGCAAAAGTTTGAGGACAGAATACATAATCATCCCAGGCGAATATTCAACGATCCCAAAGTGTTGACTCTTCAACAGCGTGAATAAAGCAAAGAAACATGCGAGCTATCCATATACACAACTCGTGTGTACTGCCCGTATGTCTCTCTCCAACGGGAACAAAGTGTCACCAATATTTCCACCCTTTCCTCTAAATTTCACTTAGTTAGATATATGTTGCATTACATTTTATATGCTTAACACGTATTGCATTTCTTAATCTTGTTGTAAACCTTAATGTAGTGACGTTGAAAGTAGATGTAAGCGTGACGTGTAGCGAAATAATGCAAGCATTTTTCTGGATTTGTAATGAAAAGATTCACTGGAATGACATACCAGGCGAAAGGGGTTTTTATGCTACCGTTTACAAATTCTGCGGCCTGTACCTCCCAAAACAGCTATACCTACCAATTACGTATTGTTATCATTAAACGCATAATTATGGCAGTCAGTGGTACTGATTGGACGTAGTCTGCAGACAGATTGAGATGCACATCATAACTGACCAATGGCCGAGTACTGTCCAGTTGCCGTTAACCAATCGGAGTTAGGGAAGTATAGATATAGGCCGTGCTTGTAGAAAATACTTCTTGTTCTAATCACTGTTAGACAATTCTTCACCGTTTCAAGACGTTCTTTTTTTCCCCTGTCCCTGTTTAAAGGGTAAATATGTTATGAGTAAAACTTTAGAGTTATAAATTTTAGCTTGTAAACTTTATATTTCTCTCTGTTAATAGTAATGTATGATGGTTTACTATGGTAGACTTTTCTATGTTATATTCTCATTTAGCAGAATGCAGAAGTTAATTATTTTTAGTGTATCGTGCAACTAATGTGTGTAGCCACTATTTGGAAACCTTGTTATATGTCTAAGTGCTGCAGACTTAGATTTTGGTAAAATGTCATAGTAATGATTCAGACATTTTTCATGGCATAATTTTGATCTACGAAATACGACTTTGGTAATTATACTTGATTGTTTATTAATAGGTATTTAATTTGTAGCGAAAGGGTGTAGTGCAATTTCATTGTTTATTTATAGTGAGAATATAACACTAATCAGTGAAGGTTGAGATCGATCCAAGTAATTGAATCATATAACTGTTAAGATAAAAATGATGGGTTGTTAAAGGGAGGGATAGAAAATTTGGGCTCAATCAGGACGCTTATATATGGCAGTGTTTGTTTACATGATGTCGGTCACACTTTCTTGGTTTTTCTTCATTCTTCTTGGTACTTGCATGCTCTTCGTGTTGTTGTTCTATGGTTGATTTGGACTGCAAGCAAGCTACAAATTCCCAATTCGAGTCTCATGCTATTTATGCACATCCATGAATCAGCGGTGGGAAAATTCCATCAACCAAGGTTATCAAGCATCGGGTTTGAACAACACCCCACACACACACACACACAACCATTCGAGCATAGTTCGTAATCTGTTTATAGTGACCAACATCCCATTTAACACGCCTGCAACCTACTAAAAGTCAGTAATCCGCCTATGGCATGACACAGCATTACGTCGCCTGGTCGCAGTCACCAGCATAAGTAAATGTCTAACAACAAAAATGAAAACGTCAAAGAGTTTAATAAATGAATGGATATAAAACTTTAGTTAGTAAGACAGGCATAATTTCCCTTGACTCCATGACGTGTTTGTTTATTTGCTTGTTGTTGTTTACACGGGTCTAGTAATTGAATGTTAACATACATCACCCTAATTTACGATTGCTTAGCAAACAGCTGTGAAGTAAACCTATTATTTAACCTGAAAGGCACCTTACAGATGATGATGATTTTCCAAGGCTTCCAAATATAAAATCTTGCTGTCGTGAGCACCTGACAAGTTCAAGTCAGTGATTTTGACAAATATTTGAATGAAGACCACATAACTCTGTGACTTTGTTATTTGGCAAAGATTTGAATACAGATGCCACAATTTCGCACGGTTTCCCCGATCAAAAACAAATCTTTGTCTGGCATAATGTAAAGAAAGATAACAATGCCTTGATGACTTTACGGGTATAATAAACAACAGGAATGGAAGCAAACGGGAATGTTTCTGTGGGTACGTGCAATATGTGATTTTGTATGTGTTTGAGTGTGTATATTTCCTTTAAAGATTAAAGAGATACGCAAGAGTCCTGTGCCATAAACGCATATATTTAACACACGAATAGTGCAATATTCTATTTGCAAAGCCTCGAGTTAATCGTTTGTGCTTTGCACGTGCAATTTTGAGAAGAGGAGATATGTTGGAATTATTTTCGTGAAATTCTTTAAATGCTTAAACGCCAAAAACAGTACAAGGATGTGGCCAATATGAGCAATCGTTGATCATCATCTATGGGAAATAACTCGACTGGCTTCTTGCTGTGGTGTTTTCTAATAACACTGTCTGAGTTTTTATTACGTCGTGACGCTATTACAGGATTAAATGAAAACCTCTCAATACTAAGTTATAAATAGTAACAACCAGGCAGGCAAGGATTAAATGAACTTTCCCCTGTTTTAAAGAAAGGCTATTTTTATCTTTACGACTAAGATAATATTTTTCCTTGTAATTCCGAGAACGAAGTGCAGGTACGCATCTCTCTCTAGACTTAGCTGTAAATTGCTTAGAATGAAGAAATTATCATTATTAATATTAGATCTCTTTTGTTATTTCTTTTTAAAAGTACTATAGACTGGAAATCATCGTTTCTAAATTTCATATTTTCTGACATACTTGTCTACTTGATTTTCTTTTGTCTTATATTTAATACATTAAATAATTTTGTAACACCTTTATTCGGTATTTATATAATATACACCGAATGCAAACTGCTTTAAAATCACACAGCACTTCGATAATCTCGGGTCAGTGATTAGGTGTGCTGGTTGAATGAAAGACAGGAAAGAATCTTCAACCTCCATAAGCGGCAGGGTGGGGCTTGAGATATATCACCCTGTGAGAAGTACGGCACTTTGACCTGGTACCTGGTACCACTGGGCTCCATTATTGCTCACAGTGTTTTGTGCATCATGTCTTCAGCTCCAAACGACTCAATAATAAAACGCATCCCTATGAAAGTTTAAGGCTAACCAGTTGTTAGGAAGTGCGCAACACTGGACAGAACATTCTGACTTCATTTATATAATGACTAGTTAATGTGTTGTATCAAGTAATTAACATTAAGCAGTAGAGTTAAAAAGTAAACGTTTTGTTTAATAACTAAATTAAAATTACTTATTTTTATTTTTAAACACACACACACACACAAACAAATTGTTTGCAAGGGAGAGAACTATTCATAACTTTTAAAGGTAGAAGCATTATTTGCTACCTTCCCTTTGAGCATTGTCTTGCAACTTATTAATTGTGGATTCGGAACTTTAGTTTAATGTAAACCATTGATAATAATAATCGATGACATAGGGCTATACTGAAAATATATTAAGAACTATTTTTTTTTGAGTACGCTGTAAAAAAGATAGCTGCATAAAATGTTATCAACACTTGTTATTTAGCACTTTACCAAACTACAGGTAATACTTTACAGACTAGTAATGCTTGTATAGTTCTTAAGCTATTATGTGTGTTATTTATCACAGGAAAAGAAACAGCAATAGAAGAAGATGGTTTAGACAAAGCTATTATGTGTGTTATTTATCACAGGAAAAGAAACAGCAATAGAAGAAGATGGTTTAGACAAAGCTCTCTGAATCGATAACAAGAGATTTACGTTCAGAAGTACGATGAATCCGTCAGCATTTAGCTGCTAAATACGGAGATGTCAGCTTTTTTGGTGTTAATTGTTACTGCAGTGTATTTGTAATAGATGACATCAGAAAGTCAATCGGGCGCTGCCTGCAATTATTTAATGGAAGTTTAATCAGATAAATTAGTCCTGGGGTTCTAATTTACAATATTTTCTTGTATGCCTCCTCATTCCCCCAACCCCCAACCACACACACGCACACAAGAGTGGGTAGCCACCAGGCACACACACGCACACAAGAGTGCGTAGCCATTAGCCACACAAGCACACACACGCACTCAAGAGTGGGTAGTCACCAGGCACACACACGCTCACAAGTGTGGGTAGGCACCAGGCACACACACGCTCACAAGAGTGGGTAGTCACCAGGCACACACACGCTCACAAGAGTGGGTAGTCACCAGGCACACACACGCTCACAAGTGTGGGTAGCCGTTAGCCACAAACCACACACACGCACTCAAGAGTGGGTAGGCACCAGGCACACACACGCACACAAGAGTGGGTAGCCATTAGCCACCAAACACACACACGCACTCAAGAGTGGGTAGCCATTAGCCACACAAGCACAGTCGAGTCGAAAAAGTACTGAGGAAATACCTTCATGCATCTTGTAACATCTACAGCAAAGAAAAACGTGTTCATGAACAAACAGCTGACAAAAGCTATGAGAACCATCTCCAAGAATCCTTGTCTCCAGATGGGAGCCACTGCATATCTCACAAGCTTTCCATACATTGGGGCAGTGAATTCTACAAAATTTCGTTGGTGGTTGAAAGAACATGTCCCTTTGTATACTTCATTATAAATCTCTCGCATGGATTCCAAGATATGATATAGGGTGCGAAAGAACTGTTGAACTTTTGGATAGATGCCACAGCCGAAGTAAAAGAAGATTAGAAGAAAAAATCTAAATTGCCAAATGGCAAACTAATCAAGTAAAAATAAATCGGGTCAAAATAAAACTCATCGTAACAAATAATACCGGATAAAACAAATTTAAAAAAAAAACAATTACTAATCACTATCATCGTAACAAAATCAATGGGAAACAACTCCTAAACCCCACCATAATCAAATAAATACAAGTAAAATGTAGCACAACAAAGAGCTTGAAAAAATAACTTAAATGAGAAAAATCATCTATGTCCTGTCAGATAACCATAATAAAATGGCAAAATACCCTAAACACAAGTAAATAAATAGTATACTGAAAAGTAAACGTTAATCACAATCTTTATTTTAAAATGGTAGATATCATTTAAGTAAGATTAATTAAAATGTATAATAACAATTATTATCATTTTTCTTTCAAAACCTAAAGGTATTCTCTTGTTTATCATTTAGGTAATAATAAAGTCATTCATTATCAAATGAAACAGATTAATTTTCATTTTCGCATACAAAATATATAAACAAATAAACTTCACAGAGGCCGAAATAAATAATTTTATTCTAACACACACACACACACACACACACACACACACACACACACACACACACACACACACACACACACACACACACGCGCGCGCGCGCGAATGCTCGCACACATGCACACTCACCGACAGACACAGGTACACACTAATAATTTGTCGATAAACTATACATATTTTTGCAAGCTGGTGATAAGGCAGATGGTGATCAGTAAAATATAGTGGTTTAAGACGTAACAGCAGTTATTGCTCCGTGTGACTGCAAAGCAAACAAAACACACGTGATCAATGTCGTCATCACACCGATATCTTTCTATTTCTAATCTAATAATATTTCTCTGTTCTTATCAAACATGACATTATTCTCCTTCTAATCTCACTACATTTTCCTAATTAAATGTAACTACTTTTTTTTGCTATTTCTTGTCCAATTACCTTTGCCCTACTAAATTCTGAGAACATTTTCTATTTTGTTTTAACGAGCAAATGATCCCCCCTCCCTCTCCCCACTACAAATCTAAGAATTACTCGCGCTTGCAGCCTTGTTACGGGACAACCTGGCAAAAAGGTGTTTAATTATCTTCTCACATTTCTTCCCTTTCCCCTGTACACATATATTACAACTTCTCTTGTCTATTCGACCATGCAAAGAGACTCAGCCGCCTTCCCTCAGAACTCTTTACCGGAAGTCTGCACTTCCGACTATGGACGCGTTCACACTGTCTAGTTCTCCTAATTAAATCTGCTTTCATTGCAGTGTTCGTCCATCAAACTTAGTGTAAACATTACGCAACAGTAAAACGCCTATCTTATTATATTATTATTGTGTACACAGTAGAAGTTTACGACACCCTATAATCCGCTAAGAAAGAGACCTGTTAGACTTGTGGTAGATTTATTAATAGCGATAAAGTAAGATTCTAGATCACTTGTAATTAGTCATGTTATTAATTAATAAATAATAATCATAACGAGTGAAGGGTGCCCAGAGGGGTCCACTGTGATACAGGCCTTTGCATCCTGATTTGTATTTTGGTTAAATTGGAGACAGATAAAATTGTCAAGAAAGTTGAAATATCTAAAGATAAACAAAAACTGATATTTTATAATGTATTTGAACACGGATCCTTAGGTATAATGTAAAACGTTAATACATACCTGATACATAATTTGTCCCGTTAAAATCCGTTTGTGTTTCTAAACAGAGAAATATAATACAATAAAATTCAGCTGATACTTCGACATCATAAATACATTCTTTTCCAGCGTATTATCGAATGTACTATTTCTGGAGGGTTATACTCACGGATCCATACGCACTCATTTGTATAGGGTTATACTCAGATCCACACTCACTCATTTGTGTAGGGTTATACTCAGATCCACACGCACTCATTTGTGTAGGTTTATACTCAGATCCACACTCACTCATTTGTGTAGGGTTATACTCAGATCCACACGCACTCATTTGTGTAGGGTTATACTCAGATCCACACTCACTCATTTGTGTAGGTTTATACTCAGATCCACACTCACTCATTTGTGTAGGGTTATACTCAGATCCACACGCACTCATTTGTGTAGGGTTATACTCAGATCCACATGCACTCGTTTCTTGACAGTTTAAAGTATTTGGTTACGCATTTTACGACTTAAGTAGCTTGTAATGGGAGGTGGGGAGAGGCAAGGGGTGGCGGACATGTCTGTGGCATTTTGACGTTTTCGCTTCGCCACTAGGAGGACAGGAAACAACCATTTCAATTTTTGAAAAAGATCCAAATATAAGAGCTCTATATTTAGAATTTATTCAGATCACAAGATTCAAGCGTTTTTTGAGATATTGAATACGAACAGGCATAATAGCTGGTCTCTTTTAACTTTTTAATTGGTACATATATTTTAAATTGAGATTTATTTGGATGTTTGCTTTTAATTGGCTAGAGGGTTTAATATAAAATGGATCGATAAGAGTTTTAAGAAAACAATACTCACTCTTTAATGTTTCAGTGTACTACAATGGTAGAGATCATGTAACCTTTATAGTTCCAGACACGTCTTGTTGTTATAAGAGTGTTTGCATGAAATCGGCCCAGACCCGAAGCGCTTCCCATATTTAATAATATTAATAAGCGAGTATTTGATTATTTTTCTTTCGAGAAAGAACAAACAGTTTGTGTGCATGCGAAATATTACATTCTTCTTGCGTTTACTGTTGATCTTGAGGGCTTATAAAGTGCTCAAAATATTTCTACGTGGTTGTGTAAGATGTTCTTCAGAAATGTGTGTTTGAAATTCTGCTTTTATGCCAGTTAAGGAACTGCTACATTTGGTTGTGGTGAAGCAAGATTTGAACTTTCTACTTCATTTTAGCTCTCAACTGTAGCCAGGATAAGGTGGTTTGTAAATACGGTTCCATGTGCTACTACATTGTCTTTAATGCTCTCAACTATCATATTATTCTTGTCGATTTTAAATAGTTTTTTTTCTATCATAGCAATGCTTGCCATACTGTAGTGCATTTCCAGATTTCAATGTTTTCTTTCTTTTGTCTGATTTGTGTAAGTCAGTAGAAAAAGGGACAAAATTGTGATTGTTTCATTTCATTGAAACACTACATTTGCTTCTATCTATCCCTGTCGTCTAAAGGTAATGAATGTTTTTTTGTAATACGAGGAGACCTATGTCACTGCTGACATGCAAAGCTGACATGCAAAGCACACTGGCTCTTTGTTAAATACAAATACTGATTTGGACCCAATCGATTGATTTGTGTAACCGATCACTGAAAATATCGTATGGTGTAAAATGTTTTCAAATAAGCAATTAATAAAGCCAATCTAAAAAGCTTTAAGCATGAAGATATAAAATATGTGAAAAGCAAACTTACTTTTAATCGTAATTTTGAAATACTGCGAATCTTTCGTGATTTTGCTGGCTTCGAGGACATACCTGCAGGTTACTCCAAAGATTTGGCTGATTGCCCAGTGGATGGTCAGTGTTAGATTAGAGGTTGCTTCAAAGCTTTTGGAAATAAAGAAGCCAAATTATTTTATTTGTAATGAACAAAATTTGGACATAAAACAAAAGCAAGTGAACGTTAATCAAGATTTATACCTGGGTATTTGGAATGTTCACATTTATGATGCCTGATGATGAGTGCAAGCTTCTAGCAAGAGTGTACGTGTGACATGAGAGAGGTACATAGGGCTGGATGCAGACAGTGAGACATAATTAAGAGAAAGGATCATATATGAGATCATACATTCTTTCTCTGCAGTGAACGGGTGGTCACTGAAGACTATGAGTCTTTTGTCTCTTGCTGTGAGAATAGTCCTAGCTGCAGTGTCCTGATGGCCTGGAAGTTTCTTAACAAGACACTGGTAGATTAGGGAGACGGGTTTCGATGATCCAAAAAGAATCACAATGAAACAGTGTAGAGAGTAATTCGTGCACATTACTAATTCGCCTCAGTGATAGATGTTCTGTCTTAGAAGTTGTAGCTTGCACACTACTAATTCGGGGGGGGGGGGAGGGAGAAAGAGAGAGAGTTGTTTCAACAGACCTTTCTAAATTTAATGAGCATATGTTTCCAATATTCATAGACTCAAGCATACGCTGGATTTTAGAAACCTTTTTTTAGGAGTAAAATGCATGACTTCAGTTTAAACATCACTGTTTTGTAGCATATTAGTTATCATCCAAGGCCTCATCTGAAACACATTTTTCATATATATATCATGGTGGACCAGTATATCACGGTGGAACAGTATTTAACAGCGAAACGGTATATAAAAATGTAGCAATATTTCAGGAACGAGAGTATGTCAGAGTGAAGCAATATATTGTGATGGAGCAGTGTTATCGGGATGGAGAAGCATGTCATGGTGGAGCAGTATATCAAGGTGGAGTGGTTTATAGGGGTGGAGCAGTGTTTAGTTGTGGAGCGATGTATCATGACGGATCAGTATGTCAGAGTGGAACGGTATGTCATAGACGAGGAGTTTTTCATAGTGGAGCAATAAAACGGGGTTGTGCAGTATTTCAGGATGGATTATTACATCTTGTTGGAGCAGTATATCATGGTGTAGCACTATATAGGGAAGGAGCAGTAGAACAGGCGGAGCAGTATATTAGGTTGCAGCAGAATGTTAGGGTGGAGAACTATTAGGGTGAAGAAGTATAACAGAGTGGAGAATTTATCAGGATGGAGCAGTATATCAAGGTGAAGCAGTGTATCAGAGTGGTGCAAAAGTATATAAGCATCAACAAAGTCAAATGTTAAAGGTAGAAGTCACCATACACAGAGCGAAATTAGTCTAGGTAAAGTGGAGATATGCGGTGTATAACAACATTTGTAAGTTAAATTAATATTTCTTGAATAGTTGAATGGGTTACTTTATGAAATTTACGCAAAATTAAGTGTCACTGTAGCAAAGTCCTTCTAAGCATTAAGCATTAGATATGAAATGTTAACTTACATACGAATATTGTACTCGTTCCAATAATCTGTAAATGTTGTATTTACTCCCAGTGTAATCGGCATTCCCCTGTTATTCAGCCACTGGACGCGAGGAGGCGCGTAGCTAGCCCCGTCCACTCTGCACGTCCACGTGTAGCTCTCGTTGTCATTGACATACTCTGGACCGCAGATTGTGGGATCCTCCGGCACTTCTATTAGAATGCATGCATGATCAAAAGTCTTATTAATAGGCATTCTCTTATTTAATAAGATTAAATCATTAATTATTCTTGAGAATATAGCAAGAAAAAAACATGCATAAATCAATGCAACAGTTTCGTTGCGTACATTAGTAGCCTGTTGTCCTTAGGTGTGTTTACCTCTGTATATCTTATGCCCTTTGGATTAAAGAGGCTTTAATGTTTGTGAGATTCTCGTCAGTGTGAATTTGGAAAATACTTTCAAACAATGAGTTCGTTAATAGATTGGATAAAAGGACGGTTTAGTATACAATGAATTTTTAATTATAAATTTACCTACTCCTTCGAGTTCTGCTGCTAGTACTATTACTCGTGAACTGTTATGTAGACAAAATAGCGCCTACACTTTACGATACAAAATATGAGTTTTACATTACTTCTACTCATATAATACAAAGTAACAATGCAAAGTTTTAGAACCAGCGTATAAATAAACAATATGGAATTCCTCCAAACAGTCCATATGATATTCAATAGTAGATTCTTCCTATTGGTCGAAATGAAACTGCACTTACGAATTACTAAAAGCTTCATAGAGTTCGATGTTCCATTGGCCGTCTTGCACGTGAAGGTGACGTCATGATCGTCGAATGTAACATTGAATTTAATCAAACTGATGAAAGTGACCTGATTATTGCTCCTCACTGTTCTCGTTCTGAACGGGTTGAGAGTCTCGTTCGGCCTGTCACTTCTCGTCCAGGTCAAAGGGAACGGAGTCTCGGAAGTGTCCGTGCTAGCCGAGAAGGAACAACTGATCTCTTGTTCACGGCCCAAAATTGCAGGTGACCCAATCATCAATATGATGGGCATTTCTGAAGCAAAGTTTAAATCGGCAAAAGAATGGTCATGATATTTTTCAAAACTGTGTTAAGCTTTCCAGTGTGAAATGTAACGATGGCGTAATTTCACATAATATTTTAGTGCTATATCATGTTACATTTGTTAATACAAATAGATGTCATTTGTAAATGAGATAGATTACAGACATCCACGCACACATACAAACATAGATACACAAAAATGCGTGCACACATGTATATTCATATCGCAATGAACATGTCAATGTATAAATATCGACATTTCTCTCTGTGTGTTTGTGTGTGTGTGTGTGTGTGTGTGTGTGTGTGTGTGTGTGTGTGTGTGTGTGTGTGTGTGTGTGTGTGTGTGTGTGTGTTTAGTGATCAACAGAAGCGATTGAATCTTTCAACTAGTTAATCTGCCATCATAAATACATTCACAATATACCAAAAATATCGGACAAGCTCCAGTCTCTATATCAATAATTTTATTATCTCTCGTGCTGGGTGTGAACCATTCTCATCAACGTACGTCACAAAATGTCTGCCACTTTGTTCTTTCCTTGGCAAGATATACACTCAGAAAAGAAAATACTCTAATCAAGAGATTTTTTATCATATCATCTGAGACCTTTTATGTATAATCTAAGTACCATTGATTAACATTCTATTAGCATTGGAAGATCTTATAGAACAGTCACTTCAATAGTACTAGCGCCGAAAGGAGGGGAAACTTAGATAAATGCAGCAGTTTCAAGGTTATAGAATCAGAGTCGTTGGATTCCTATTGCCTTTTCTGTAAGCTCTTCTTTGATTTGATTGAGTGTAGGGGGCGCTTCCGGCTTCCGCCGCTTTCGCGCTTAAGCTCTTCTTATTCTCTTTCCTGGTTAAATGAGAGCTGATCATGGTTCCTTTACAAAATGAGAACATTTTATTGGAACACAGTGTGCACGAGATCTGGTCAACTGAAATTAACCAATCAGATTTGCTACTATATAGAGAACAATGTCCGACCTCCAATGTCTTCAGTTTTCAAATTCATTTCGTATTCCATCGTGGTGTAAAGATGCATTTGAGAGACACCATTTGAAGGTGCATGTGGTGAAGAATAGTATTACTGAGTAAATTCAAAGGTATAATTTCCTGACTTGTACAATTTAATTATTTATTTTTCATCCATAAATTAATGTAGTTTTCCCAATTGTATAAGTACAAATGTATATGTATAATTGAGCGTGAGATTTTGTACATCTAAAGATAATTCAAATAATATACTGATGATTCAGTAAAGAATGGTACCTGAATTGCTACAAAATATATTTTCTGAGTGACATATATAGTCATTGACAGAATGTTTCATAGCACATCTTAACTCAGCAGATATACATTTGTAGAATCCTGTTGAAAATGATCTGGAAATGTCATAGTTTGATTTTGTGAAGATAACATATTTCTATAATTATATTTATTGTTGTACCAAACAGCCAGTTAACTCACCATTAAGCTAACGACCGCCTTTCATGACCGGACCTCTTGCCACTCTAAATTCAAAGTGACCAGAGAACAGAATTCTCTACAGCAGGTGAACTTTTAATCTCAGCATATTGGCTGGTCTCATTCTCATAAATCATAAATTATAATCATTGCATAATAAATATACTCATCCAGTTTAAACTGGTTTGCATTACATCAGCAATTTCTAGAATATTCTCAATTCGAATGTTTAGCCTAACTCAAAATACCTTCATAAGATGTGTCCAAGTCGAGTTACTTTGACAAAAGTCGAGTTACTTTGACAATTTAACTATTTATATAATGATTTAGTTTTAAAATAGGGACAGGCAAATTTACTCTGCTACATGGGCTTGAATATGGGCTTTCTACCAAGGATACATGGTGATGTCAGGTTGACATTAGTTCTAAGTATATACTTAAATATGATAACTAACATTGTGTTGGGACGGGAGGGGGGGAGACCGCCTTATCATAAACCCAGTCTGCATGAAGAGGTGTAATGTATTAAAAAATGGAGGATAATAGTATGCCCAATATTAAGGGCACGTCTTAAACTAAGAATAACTTGTCATACAAAATTACGTCGCATACAGTGTACAGTTCATTGGCACACGTTCATAGTTCATTGACATACACAACTATTATTTCTCTTATCTATCCATTAAATTACTAACAGTGCTCAGTTAATAGCATCAACTTCTCTTCAAAGCATCCCTTATGAGTGACATGTGAGATTACATCACCTCTCTTAGAACGTTGACAGTACTAAGTAGGGCGTTTATTTTTTTCCCTAAATGCTGCCCAATTACCCGTCCAAATTTTGAATGGGTACCCGGGTACTTGTTCGAAAATTAGCATAATCTCCATCGCAACTTGTGATCTCTACACAAAGCTACTTAACCATTAAGCAAACGCTCATCACACAGTACCCAAAAGTATGCATCTAGTGACATTACTAGTTATGATCTTTATATGTACAATACAAACTTTTATTTTTAATAATATCAATCAGTACATAAACTAAAGTAAACTAAAACTAAATAAAATGTCAACAACAATAACGTATTTAAAAATAGGGCATCAAGTTCAATCGCCCTTCGCTAATAGAATTTCATCCCACAGATTGCATTTCGTCGTGTCACTATCCAATCGCTTGGCGTGACTCCACACAGACGATGTCTTCCCCATATTAAAAATATTACGTTATTATTTAATTTATTGACAAGTTTGTTTACAGAAGTCTTATTAACATCAATAACATACACTTGTTAACGAGCACAACTTCCACAAAAAGCGAAAAGAAAGGGCGCGAGGTATGATGATTGGTGATCTATGTCGTAAATAATTAATTTTGATCTAGGTACAGCGGCTGTTCAGCCCATGGCTGGCATGATTTAGAAGCCACCATCTATGGGCAGGAGGCTATTGTGACCAGAGGCGGAGTGTGCTAAATCGTATATAGACATAATGGCCATTACCACGGGTGCCCGTTCTCAATTTTACTACCCGGTTATTAGCATGACATCGGGTACCTAGGCACCCGGGTACCCATTGGAACCACTAGTACTGATCGGTTAAAATAAAATGCACCTAGAACTGATAAGAATAAGAACATTTAATCTATTCTTGTTGCACTGATATTTATCATTATTGTCATTTTGTGTAATAAGAATTTTAATATGATA
This sequence comes from Sinotaia quadrata, assembly GCA_028829895.1. Classification (NCBI taxonomy): domain Eukaryota; kingdom Metazoa; phylum Mollusca; class Gastropoda; order Architaenioglossa; family Viviparidae; genus Sinotaia; species Sinotaia quadrata. Next base: position 135,124,384 of record CM054179.1, read on the forward strand.
TTAAATACATGCCTATGTTGTAAGTGAATTATTGTTGTTGATAGCGGCGCCATTTACTGTATAAGAATTGTATATTTACTTTTGATTTCACTTTTTTGAATGTCATCATTTTCAATCAGCAACACATTTTTATATCGCAGTTTTTATTTGCACCTTGATGAAGTCTGCGTCTGTCTGCGAGTGCATTTTGAACATGTCGCCATAGTGAGAGACTATTTTTTGCAACTGGCACGCTACCTTTAGCTGGATAGGAAGATTATGTACCAGGGGTGGGGTGGGTAATTTTAGGATTTCAGGGTTGGCGAATTGGGACCACAAACTCAAACTGCATGTTATTTGGAATGCACCTTTAGGAATAGGAAAGGGAGAATGGCATTGAAAAGGGTGCATGGAGCAAAAATTACTGAGAACCACTTTTCTAGACAATGGCTTGGATTAGAAGATATCTGTGGCAGAGTAAATTTGCATATCTTTATTTCTAAATTTAATTGTTACAGAAATTGTTAAATGTCAACGTGACAGACCTTGGGTACTGCTAATGATTGTATCTTTTTTGTAAATTGGAGTAAACAACTCAGGTAACGAATGTGTTAGAGCTAACTGATGTAATCTAAACTGGTTTTATGTGGATGAGTAGTTTTTATTTTCCAATGGTTAAGATTTACAAAGAACAAGACCAGTCAATGAGCTGAGGTCATTATACAGATGTATAGATGTGCTTGCCTAGCCTTATTTTTGTGTACATTCTTGGCCACAATCTGAAACAGAGTATCAATATGGTTAGCAATTTCAATCAAATGTTGACACGTGCCTTTTACAGATTCTGCTAGTTCACTCTCATGATCGACCTCCATCTTAACGAATGAGTTAAATTGATTCGTTATTACATCAGCTGTGTAAACGCCAGCATATCCTTTAGTTGCATTATACTTAGACAACACACTGTCACTAGCGTCCATTGCTATAATATTGTGTATGATGTTCTAATCTGTCATGACAGCTGTTGGTTCACATACCATTGCATCAACACTATGAGATGAGGGTGGAGGGTTCCCTTCAATCAAACAACTCATACGCTCTGTCTCCTGGTGTGCAGAAGCAACCATTTGCCCTGACACTCCCTGCCTGGACATAACCATAACATTGATCACCACATATGTTGGCATCTATGCTATGTCACTCATGTACTTGCCATCAAATGTTAGGTACATCACATTCAGACAGCACTCTGTCAGTCACTCTCTCTTCCATGTTCTGGGGTACAGACAACCAACTATTCTGTCATCACCAAATCTGATACAGTGCTGTCAACTACCAATTGTTATGCTCTGAGCAGGGCCTTTCCCCTCTCAGGTTCAGCCACAGTCTGACAGAAACTATTATATTCCCTCCCATGACTGAGTCCTGTTTGACGTCCTGATGACATGCACCACCAATGACAGTTTCAGCCGAAGTCATCGATGCATCACCTTCACACTTAGTTTCAGCTTCCTGTGCTGTAAGATACCTACATGTGATTACACAAACACTAGAATCTGGCGAAAGGTCATCTGTCTTCTCATCACCTAGTAAAAACAATCTCTCACACTCACTTTCTTTCTTTTCCTTCTCAGTTAACCCCTCTAGTTCTAAAGTCTTTTCTTCTCTTTCTTTCATTTGCTTAATTTTGAAGGTTAACTTACACAGTCTCAAACGTTCTGTTTATACCTCACTCTCTGCACCCATCATCATTTCCAAATCCTATACCAGCAAACGTGTGAAGGCTTTAGAGTGCATTCCATCTACATGTTCTTTAATCATTTCTAAACTTCTGGTTTTCAAGGACCATCTAATTAATCTATTTCTTATAGATGTTCTCATAATTTCTTTATGTTTTTACTTCTAGTTCTCTTTCATGCCTGTCTTTTCTTTTTAGTTATTCTCTTTTATCAGCACACCTTATAACATAATCTTTAGCATCATATCCAGAAAGACCCAATGGTTTTTTGGATTTCTGCCTGTATAGATATCTTCCTAGTTCCCCTAAAATTATCCTTTTTTTAAATCGCAAAATACTCTATCATGGTCACATGACAACTAGCTGACTGGTGAGTTAACTGACTGATTTTACAAAAGTATATCACATACACTCAAGTAACTGAAACCCTTAAATCTATTAATGTAAACATTATAATATCCACACACTCTCAAGCAACTACTAAACTTTAAATCAGGTAAACTTTAAAATGCAAAAACAATGTATATAGTATAATCACCATAGACACTCAAGCAACTAGTAAACTTTAAATCTAGTTTCTTAAAATGCATAATCAATGTAAACAATATAATATTCACACCACCAGTAATGAAAACTATAGTAACAGGTGTATCAATACCATCACTATTGCAAAAAACTAAAGGATAAAGAAAAATTTCAAAAGAGAAAAAGGATGGACAAAGCAAGACAGTTCTAGATAGTATTATAAAAATATTGAATGATATGACTGCATTTTAAATGTCTGTTTCACTAGTCAAATGTATCTCTTTCTTGATCTGTTTTTATCTAGGCTTTCCCGTTAAATTCTAATTCTACAAATGTTTCATAAATTGTTTTTCACATTTACTAATTTCAAGGCAATGAAAATTAGTTTAATAATTTTGAACAAATTTGTACTTACCCGGACAGAGCCTACCCACTTTATGTGACTCATGCACGCCATGTAGTTAAATTATTCATTCTTATTATTAATTAAATTTTCATTACTAATTTCAAGTGATGAGAATATTAATGTTATTGTATTAATGATCCTGAACATACACTACTCGTCTATCCCTTGGAGAATATTTTGGCGTGGTAAAAGTTTGTTTCTATCCTATAAGAATACTTTTGCAGTTGCATAAGGTTTCCGTGAGTTTGGAGAAGACAAATCCGACTTTAATCTATATTTAACGAGCCCCTATCTACCACTTTCTTTTCCACCATAAGATTATCAAATATCAAAATATGTGTAAGAAGGTCAATAAATTTAAAAACTCATTTATTAAAAGAAAATTAAATATACATATGACAATTACAATGAAACAGATAATTTGACATCAATATTCCATGAACCAACGTTAGGGTAATTATAGTCTACATAATCTCTCACTTCGTTTAAATAATAATAAAATATAGTTACAGTTCAATGATAATCAATGCAAATTGCAGATTAGTCCTATCAGAGAATAAAAATGGAGTTATTAGAAGTAGGTTATTGTAAATTTCACCTAACCTGGATTAAGCATAGCTTGACAGTTTTTTCACTGGACCTTGTAAATAGTGTCGCAATGTCAAAATGTCTATGTGCTTTTTTCGTGCAAGCACGTTTCCAACCTCAAGCGTAGAAAGAACCCAATGATGCAATGTTAGGTTTTCGAATGAACTTCAGCGCTCTCTTCAAGTGTCTGTTCTTTCAGCACTCTCATCAAGTGTCTGTTCTTTCAGTGCTCTCTTCAAGTGTCTGTTCTTTCAGAGCTCTCTTCAAGTGTTTGTTCTTTCAGCGCTCTCTTCAAGTGTTTGTTCTTTCAGCGCTCTCTTCAAGTGTCTGTTCTTTCAGCGCTCTCTTCAAGTGTCTGTTGTTTCAGCACTCTCTTCAAGTGTCTGTTCTTTCAGCGTTCTCTTCAAGTGTCTGTTCTTTCAGAGCTCTCTTCAAGTGTTTGTTCTTTCAGCGCTCTCTTCAAGTGTCTGTTCTTTCAGCGCTCTCTTCAAGTGTCTGTTCTTGCAAGTAGAACACTATGATTACAATGATCTTTGTACTTAGTTAGCATCATTGCTTTGATACATACAGAGTGTATAATGCACTTAATGCCTATAGACACTGCAACAGATGTCTTTTGCATCTCAGAGTGAAACCCAAACAAAAGGCACTTGATCACTGAAACATATAATCAGGGAGCAAGCCTACGTTTCTCGTTTAGCACACTGTAACTCCATTCTATCTCACATCTATTCTCAAACTTACAAATTCTGCAACAACATTTATTATCCCATGCACACACAAGTAACTCGACCTTGGACACATCTTATGAAGGTATTTTGAAAGTGTCTGAGTTAATTAAAACATTCAATAATGTGTTAGTGATCTAATTTGATTTAATGTCTCTTCAGCTTCAGTATTGGGTATATCCATATAGGCCATTGCACTCTGATCTGTATTGTGATTAACTTAGAGACAGATAAAATTGTCAAGAAAGTTGAGGATCTACAGAAAAAATAAAATTTAATAACTTTCAGTCTATCTGAACACGGATCCACAGGTAGCAATGTTAAATTTGTATACATACCTGATGTAGAATTTTCCCGTTTGAAATCCTTTCGTGTTTCTAAACAGACAAATACAATACAATCCAATTCAACTCATACCTCGACAGCAGTAATACATTTTGCCAGCGTAAATTACTATTTATAGAAATAAATATTTCACTAAAGTAACAGTTCGGAAATCTTTAATTTATAAAGAAAAGTGTATTCAGTTCTCATTGCACACAGTTTGCCTTAGTCAATGACCACGACTTTACATCTTGAGGTAATTATCGATATATCGTTATTCGTTTGGTGACAAACTGTATCAGCAAGATCGTTACTCTTATTTCTCATCACTCTGGTACGTACATGAAAATTAACACACGAAGAATTAATCTTGTTGAAATTTGTTATTTATTTTATTTGCAGTTGGGTCAGTTTGCGGACATGAGATAAAGTCAAAGTAACTATAAACAAGGTGACATATTACTTATCTGTTGTTTTCTAAATGGTTTTGGGATTTCGATGATGACAACTATTTTAATGTTAAATACCTTTTGTACGAACATTGCTGTCCTAGTTATAGAAACTCGCCAATTTGTTTTTCTTTTTTAAATCTATTTTTCTCGATTTACTACGGACAAATTTGCCAGTGCAAATAATATTAAATAGTAATTAAATGGTTAATTTGATGAATACATCTTGTAAAGATAAAACATACTACCGCAGTACTAAGCTAATTAAATTTTATCTTTTATTTCTGATTTCATCTTATTGATATTCTCTAATATTGCATTTGCAACATGTCTACATTTTAATTGAATCTAACGGTGATTGCGCTGGAAGAAATTTCCTTTCTTTTGTCTGATTGGTGTAGATCAGAAGAAAAAGGGACATGACTCTGATTGCTTGTTCACCTCGGAGCAATACATCTTACGTCTTTCCCTGACATCTGAACGTAATGGTTTACACTAGTACGAGGAGGCCTGTGTTGCCGTAGACGTCCAAAGCACACTGGCTCTTTGCAAAATACATACATCGACTTGGAAATAATCCATTGATTTGTGTAAACAATCACTGAACGAATCGTATCGTGTAAAATGTTTTCAAATAAGCAATTAATATATATATATATAGCTACTCTAATACGTTTTTTAAATGCAGATACATGAAAAGCAAATTTACTTTCAATCGTAATTTTGAAGTAGGGAGAATCTTTCGTGGTCTTGCTGGCTTCGTGGATAGACTTGCAGGTCATGCCGAAGATATTGCTGGTCTCCAAGTAGAAGGCCAGTGTTAGATTAGAGGTCACGTTAAAGCTTTGAGAAAAAAATAAGATGGCGCTCATTCTTTTACAGTATTTCTAATGAACAAAAGTTGGACATAAAAGAAAGCAAATGTATATTTAAGAACACAATGAAATGAATTGATAAATGTATAGTGTGGACAATGTCAGAGAGAAGACTTCTATCCGAGTTAATAACTTACATTTCTTGAAAGACATTTTGCAGATGACCGAGAACTATATGTATCTCACATCAAAATTCAGCACATTTCATGTAGATTTGAAAATTGGCCAGCAAATGAACTTTAATAGAGATTTATACCTGGGTATTTGGAATGTTCAAATTGACGCTGTCTGATGATGAGTGCAAGCTTCTAGCACGAGTGTACGTTTGACATCAGACAGGTGCATACGGTTTGGATGCAGAGAGTGAGACATAATTAAGAGAAAGGATCAACTATTTTTCTGCTGTGATCAGTTGGTCAGTGAAGACTGCTGAGAGACTGTAGTCCTATCTGCAGTGTTTTGATGGCCTGGGGCATTCTTTTAGATACTGGTAAATCAGGATGACGAGCTTCGAGGACCCAATTCAAAAGAGTTACAATTGAAAAATGAAGAGTGTAACAGTGAGCGACTAGTACCCAGTGTTAATTCGTCTCAATAACAATTATTAAGTGCAAAGTGTTAATTCGTGTCAACAACAAAATATTAAGGACACATTATTAATTCGTGTCAATATCAAATATTAAGTGCACAGTGTTAATTCGTCTCAGTAACAAACATTAACTGCGCAGTGTTAATTCGTCTTAATAACAAATATTAAGGACACATTGTTAATTCGTCTCAATAACAAATATTAAATGCACAGTGTTAATTCGTCTTAATAACAAATATTAAGTGCGCATTGTTAATTCGTCTCAATAACAAATATTAAATGCACAGTGTTAATTCGTCTTAATAACAAATATTAAGTGCGCATTGTTAATTCGTCTCAATAACAAATATTAAATGCACAGTGTTAATTCGTCTCAGTGAGACATATTACGTTGTAGAAGTTTTAAAGTGCGAAGTGTTCATTCGTCTCAGTGACAGAGATTCTCGTCTACAAGTATTAAAGTGCAAAGTTCTAATTCGTCTCAGTGACTCATATTAAGTCCATAGTGTTAATTCGTCTCAGTGATAGAGATTCTATTCAACAAGTATTAAAGATGGTGATATAAGGGAGGGAGATGTTGCAACAGACTTTTAAGTGGCTGACTAAAAAATGCAACGGGGTGTTGCCTATATTCATTGACTCCACCATAGAGGGGATTTTAGAAACCTCTGGGAGCAAAACGCTTGACCACTTTAAATACCACTCTTTATATTCAAGACATCATCGAAAACAGATTTCTGTTTACATGGGAATAGAGGAAGCAATTTGATGAGAACATTGTTCTGTATTGTATCTACATACAATAAATGCATCACTGTACTATATGAACCATGAACTGACCTCTCCATGGTACAGATGAGTACAACCAGTGTTTCTTCCAGCAGTATATAATGTTTAGTGGTAGAGAAGTATGTCAGAGTGGACCAGTGAATCATGTTCGAGCAGAATATCATGGTAGAGCAGTATAACTGGATGAAGTATATCATGGTGGATCAGGATTATACAATGTTTAGGGGCGGAGTGGTGTATCATGGTGGAGCAGTTTATAATAATCGAGCAGTATATAATTTAAAAGTAGCACATCGGAATGGATCAGTATATCAGGGTGGATCAGTATCAGGATGGATCAGTATATCAGGGTGGATCAGTATCAGGATGGATCAGTATATCAGGGTGGAGAAGTGTACTAGGATGGAGGTGTATATCATAGTGATGCATAAAAACCGTATATCATAGCCGACATCAACTGTTGAGTGAGGAGCCAACATACGCATAAATTAATCTACTTAAAGTGGATATATGCGGAGTATAACAACATTTGTAAATTAAATTATTACTTTCTTGAAGAGTTAAATGCGTTACTGATACGATATATAGAAATGTCCGCAAATTTAAATGTACGCAGTAGTAAAAGCCTTCGAAGTGTTAAGCTTTGGAATTTAAAACGTTAACTTACAGTCGAACACCGAACTGGTTCCTATATTCTGTAAATATGGTGTGTACTCCCCTTGTTATGGGCATTCCCCTGTTATTGAACCACTGGATTTGAGGTGGCGCATAACTAGCTCCGCCCACTCTGCACATCCATGTGTGGCTCTCGGTGTCATTGACATACTCTGGACCGCTGATTGTGGGATCATCCGGTGGTTCTATTAGAATACATGCATGATCAAAAGTCTTATTAATGGACATTCTTTTATTTTACAAAATGATATAATTGATTAATTATGTTTGATATGTTTTGAGAACGTAGCAGCAGAAAGCAATGCGCAAATCAAATCAATAGTTTGTTTAGGTTCTTTAGTAGTCTTTTCTCGTTATGTGTGGTTAACTCTTAGTATCCTATGCACTGGGATAAAATAAAGGGGGCTTTAATATTTGCGATGGAATGTGTGCGCTTAGGGGATTCTCGTCAGTGTGACTTTGGAAAATACTTTCAAATAATAAGTTTTTGTTAATAGATTGGATCCAAGAACATTTTAGTACACAAATTTGTAAGAATCTTTAATTAATACTTTGACCTGCTACTTAGAGTCCTGCTGTTAGTGGTAACTACTGGTAACCTAACATGTTGACATAAAAGCACTTAAATTTTATGATATCAAATATGAGCCTTGCATTCGTGCTAAATAAAACACAAAGTAACACATGCGAAATGTTATAAACAGCGTATAATTAAAGAATATGGAATTCCTCCAAATAGCCCATATGATACTGAGTGGCGGTTTTTACCTGTGCGTTGGTCAAAATGAAAGAGCACTTACGAATTACGGAAATCTTTAAGTATCTCGATTTTCCATTAGCCATCGTGCACGTGAAGGTGACGTCATGATCGCTGAACGTAACATTAATCTTAATCAAACTGACGAAAGTGACCTTATTGTTGATCCTCACTGTTCTCGTACTGAACGCGTTGAGAGTCTCGTTCGGCCTGTCACTTCTCGTCCAGGTCAAAGGGAACGGAGTCTCGGAAGTGTCACTACTAGTCGAGATGGAACAACTGATCTCTTGCTCATGACCAATAATTGCAGGTGACCCAGTTAACGATACGGTGGGCATTTCTGGAGCAAAGTTTAAGTGGCAAAATAGTGATCATGTTTTTGAAACCTGTTAAGATTTCCGGTGTAAAAAGTATCGATGATGTATTTTCATATAATAATATTACTCTTGTTTCAAGTTAAATTTGATCATATTTTGTATATCCAAATAGATGTCATTGATAAATGGTATATATTATAGACATTCATACATACACAAACACGGGGGTTATTTTCATAGATACACAAAAATGTGTATATGCATGTATATTCATTTTGCAAATGCATGTTGTGATGAAGCGAGTAAATCTTTCAACTAATTAATCGGTCAACATAAATATATTCATACCATACCAAAATCATAACCCAAAAGCATAACTTTGCTTTGCCCCATCTTGGTGATGGAAGATTATCCTATAATAGCTATGTGACAGCTCCTTAATGGTATTTCTCTGGCAGATATAGATGCCACTAAAGTGTACATCATAACTAACTAATGGTTGATCTGGTCAAATGAAATTTAGAGATATCACTTAGGTGTACGTCATAACTAACCAACGTTTGATATGGTCTAAAGAAATTAATTGCTACAGTATCCATCATTACATCTGCAGACAACAGTCTAGCATATTCCCAAATCAAGTTGTTTACTGCCAACTCTGACACTTACAAAAATGACATCATAAGGAGTGTCCAAGTTTGGGTCACTTTAATTTAACAATTTATATAACAATTAAGTCTAGAAATAGGGATAGGCAAATTTACTCCACCACAAGTCCTTTACAGTTCAACAGATTCAAATTCCTTTAATGGAAATTAGAGTGAGTAAGAAAGTGCAGAATGAATTAGTTAATAACATGACCTTTGACACGCAAAATGTCCTTGGGTGCAGCCTTGTAACAATGTCGCTCATTCACTTCGCCCGCACTAAACACTGGATTTAACATGCTACCTTAGGCACGACAACCTAACTGTTCCCAGGAAATTGTGTTTTAAAATTTCGAGACCAGGGGACCGCCCAGCTCTTGACATACTGGTTCCTGCTGGGAATTCACCAAGGTCAATTTCAGACAACTCTGTTGTCAGCAGTTGTAATGATCGATGTTGTGATCCATGAACCCACGTAGATCAAAGGATGAGTACTGCACATCACTATAACCACAGTTGATGTCGACGCCGGCAGTCCACCCAAATGAAACAAAACGAATAAAGAAAGGCGTGCTTCTCTGAAAGAAACCCAGAGTGAGAAAACGTAAATTATCGTGTCTAATATTTTACTCTATCATACCCTCTCTGCACTAACATTCTCAAACTTTATTCAGCATTAGCACCATTCACACAACATAGGCATACACGCAATCATAATTAATTCCATAATTAGCATTTCCATTAGGAACATAACATTAGATAAAAAATGCAATATACAAAATATCTCTAAGTCAAATTTCAAAGCTATAAAATCAGTTTTTAATACATGAAAAATGTTTTTTAGTCTAATTTCCTGCATTCTCTATATCAGTCAAACAACTCACCAATAAGCTCACAGTTCAGCCTTAAGACTTGACTTGATACAGAATCGAAGTGACGAGAGAGAAAATCAACAGGATATGTGATCTATTGCGTTATGCTGGGGCTTGGCGCCGTTTCCTTCTTTTGTCGCGCCTGGATGACTGGATTTTAAAATATTCCCTAGGACTAGCGAGTCTATAATCTTGTCTGTCTGCTACATATCACTGAACATCCCCGTCTCCTACCCGCATCACCTGCCACTTCGTTTACACGGCTCTACCCTCGACTGGGTTACTTAACGCTAAATTTAGATACCGATGCACCGGGGGGTGGGGGGAGTGTTAACGACTTTGACACATCAAACGCGTATCATTTTATACTTTAATTATCTCATAAATAGTAGCGGGAAGCTTTGCTCCATCACACAGAGTTTCGGAGTACAGTTATGATGGAAACTGGAAGGATGTTTTCATTCCAAAGAAAATACCAACAGAACTAACAAATCTTTCCTCGTTATATGCAAATTAAAACATTACTCTTTTCATTTCATACTCACCTCTGATTCTATTTATCCCTTACACTCTTTGATCTAAATCTGACCTATGACTGTTCCTTTTTTCTCTTCTCTCGCTCTAATACACATGCACACATACAAGCGCGCGCGCACATATTGAATCCAACAGAATTAACACATAATAAAATATATTCAGTACTGTGTAAGTGGTTTAATTTGATTGGATTTTTCAAAAGCAGTCTTTCTTATTTATCATATAGGCTACTACATTCTGATTTGTATCTTAAGGTTAAATTGGAGACAGATAAAAATTGTAAGAAAGTTGAAACATCCTCAGATAAGGAGACCTGATATAACATAATCGTTTTGAACACGGATCCACATTTACAAATGTTCAATTTTGTTATACATACCTGATGAAGTATTGTCCCCTTTCAAATTCTTTTGTGTTTCTAAACAGACAAGTACAATACAATCCAAGTCAACTACATTTAGATAAAGTACATTAACATTTCTATAAATACGTATTCAGTAAAATAACATTTCAAAACCATTAAATTATAAAGAAATATTTGTTCAATTCTCATTTTGCTAACGCCAATTAACATTTCTACAAACACGTATTCACTAAAATCACTTTTCAAACATTATTAAGAAATATAGATTCAATTCTCATTGCACACACGTTTTCGTCATTCAATGACATTACATCTTGACGTAATTAATGCTGCGTTGTTATTCGTTTGGTGACAGAATATAGTTGGAATATCTTTGCACATAATGCTGATCACTCTATTGTGTATATGGTATTTATTTGAAAGTGAACACATTAAAAACACTATTATCTGGTTGCTGCCCACATCTGTAGGTCAATGTGTGTGTGTGTGTGTGTGTGTGTGTGTGTGTGTGTGTGTGTGTGAGAGAGAGAGAGAGAGAGAGAGAGAGAGAGAGAGAGAGTTTATGTTCGGCGCGATAGGCGTTTGATGTTGTCCATAAATTCAGTAGTTGGTACTACTTGATTAAGAGCCACTCCTTACATGCTTTTGTGACGTATGTTTCTGTTATACTTTTGGAAAGTCGGCGGGTTTTGTATCTTCTTTATTTTCTTACCAACCTTTCTTGCAAGGTACGTAGTAAACTGTGTGAATTCAGTTACTTATGATGTTTTATAATTTTGATGTTTTTCAGCAGACCTGATATAACATAATCGTTTTGACCATAGATCGACATGCACAAATGTTCAATTTTGTTATACATACCTGATGAAGTATTGTCCCCTTTCAAAACATTTTGTGTTTCTAAACAGACAAATACAATAAAATCCAAGTCAACTAAATGTTACTAATGTACATTAACATTTCTATAAATACGTATTCAGTAAAATAACACTTCAAACACCATTAAATTATAAAGAAATATTTCTTTCATTCTCATTTTGCTAATGCACATTGATAGTCCTACATATACGTATTCAGGAAAATAACATTTCTAACATTATTAAATTATTAAGAAAGTTCGCAATGCACACAATTTTGCGTCATTCAATGACACGACATTACATCTTGACGTAATTACTGGTGCGTCGTTATTCGTTTGGTGACAGAATATAGTTGGAGTATCTTTGCACATAATGCTGATCACTCTTTTGTGTATATGGTATTTATTTGAAAATCGAACACATTAAAAACACTATTTTCTTGTTGCTGTCAACATATGTAGGTCAGTGTGTGTGTGTGCATGTGTGTGTGTGTGTGTGTGTGTGTGTGTGTGTGTGTGTGTGTGTGTGTGTGTGTGTGTGTGTGTGTGTGTGTGTGTGTGAGCGTGTTTGTGTCCGGCGCGATAGGCGTTTGATGTTGTCCATAAATTCAGTAGTTGGTGCTACTTGATTAAGAGCCACTCCTTACATGTTTTTCTGACGTATGTTTCTGTTCTAGTTTTGGGAAGTCGGCGGGTTTTGTGTCTTTTTATTTTCTTACCGGCTTTTCAATTCGCAAGATAGTAAACTGGTGTGAATTGAATTACTTATTATGGTTTATAATTTTGATGGTTTTTTTCAGTTTTTACTGACTCCCACTTATGTTTATTGTTTTAATGTGTGAAAATGGTACAGGTCTCGTAATGTTTAATAGTTGAGTGCATTATTATGATAGAGACTTCAGTACTGTTTAAATCTATGAGAGTGTCATATATATAGAGAGATCGCGTAACATTTAATATTTGATAGCATTATACTGTAAAGGTTGAGTACTGTTTATTCTTTGATAGTGTCATAAACATACAGATCGCGTAACATTTAATATTTGATAGCATTATACTGTAAAGGTTGAGTACTGTTTATTCTTTGATAGTGTCATAAACATACAGATCGCGTAACATTTAATATTTGATAGCATTATACTGTAAAGGTTGAGTACTGTTTATTCTTTGATAGTGTCATAAACATACAGATCGCGTAACATTTAATATTTGATAGCATTATACTGTAAAGGTTGAGTACTGTTTATTCTTTGATAGTGTCATAAACATACAGATCGCGTAAAAATTACAGTACTGACACGCTTCTTGCTGTTATAAGTGAGTATGTAATGATTATTTTTTAAGGAGACACTACTAGCGCGCATGCGCATACACTCTTACTGTCTGTGTTTACTTTTGATCTTGAAGGCTGTTACGGTGCATAGAATAATGTTACATGTTTGTGTAAGACATTCTCTTTGTGCTTGTAATTCTGCTGTTATACCAGTCAAGGGACTGCTACATATTATTGCCCACTGTTTTTGTTTTATCTTATTTCTATAGATCAACAGAAAAAGGGCCAGGCTTATGATTGCTTGTTCTCATCAGATCAGTACATCTCATTTCTTATCCCTTCATCTGAACGTAATGGTTTTCTGTAGTAAGAGGAGACCTATTTTACTGTTGACATCAGCAAGTTGTAGCATATCTCGTCATCTGAACGTAATGGTTTCCTGTAGTAAGAGGAGACCTATTTTACTGTTGACATGCAAAGTGACTTTGAAACAATCGATTGATTTGTGTAAACTTTATTTGAATGAATTGTACAGTTTCACATGTTTCAAAATAAGCAACGAATGTAGCCAGTCTAATAAGCTTTAAACATGCAGATATTTTAAATTTGAAGAACAAACTTACTTTCAATCGTAATTTTGAAGTAGGGCGAATCTTTCGTGGTCTTGCTTGCTTCGTGGATAGACCTGCAGGTGATACCGAAGTTTTTGCTGGTCTCCAAGTGGAATGACAGTGTTAGATTTGAGGTCACATTAAAGCTTTGGGAAAATAAAGATGTCACTCAACTGTTAAGGTACTTGCAATGAACAAAATGTTGGTCATAAAATCGAGTGTATATTTCAGAACAAAATTATATATCCATAATTTATTTAATATAATAAATTAAAGTACATATATAAAGTAAGAAATGTATATTGCTCTGTATATGATACATTCTGTATTGAATAATTCAGTCAGGGTATGTTTGAGAGGAATAGTTCTGATATGATCACTCTTTTCCCTTCTTTTTCTTTTATCAAAAAAAGAAAAAAAAAAGCTTCCCACCGGAAATAATTTGGACCCATCAATGCTATATTGAAATACCTAACAACGCAATGGCATGAAAGGAAACAGAAGTTCGACCAGTGCATAGTGCATACTACACAACTCCTGTTGACACTTCTTGGGCTGGGAAAAAGTGTTCAACGATTGTGAATAGTGCTAATTCATTTCATTTGCCATTATTTTTATTTCTTCACATGCTCAAGAGGTACAGATTCAGTTGGACAAAGAGAGAGAGAGAGAGAGAGAGAGAGAGAGGGAGAGAGAGAGGGAGAGAGAACTACTCCCACCACAAACAGAAATGATCAGAATTACATCTTTGTCTAATAGCTAAGCGCAATGAGAGAACACATTTTAGCACAAAATATAAAATTGGTTGTTTTGAACAAACCCTTTGATGAGCACAATCATACATCAATTTCATGATCATTCACTTTACACTATTTACAATCACCCAGCACTGAATACTAGAGACTCACTCTTTTGTGCTTTGGACGGAAGAATCAATTTATTTAACAGATAAAAAAACAACATCTAGTGATTTTCCACTGAATTGTTATAATACAATGTTTGTAACAATAACTAAGGACAACCAATAATTGTTCTCTGACATGTCTTGAATTATTCTTATGTTTATATATTTATCTTACTTTTCATTCAGTTACTTAAGTATGTCCCTATGCCGTATTCTGAACATTTGTTCAATTTCTTTCGACTGTCCAGCATGAAATTGGTGCTGCTCTTTCAACCAGAATAACACCAATTGATATTATGAAATTGGAGGTTGGGTAAACGGTCTGGTCGAAAGTTGCTTTTGAGGAAACGTATTTAATACATTGAATGTCCTTCATGAAATTTAAAATACTATTATTAATAATACAAATGATGACTTAAAATCAATCCTATAAAACACTGACGTACTTTACAATATTACACAAGTATTAAAGTGCACAGTGCTAACTCGTCTCGATGACAGATGTTCTGTCCTACAAGTATTAAAGTGCACAGTGCTAACTCGTCTCGATGACAGATGTTCTGTCCTACAAGTATTAAAGGTGTGGTGGTACAAGTGAGAGAGAGAAACGGAAAGAGAGAGAGAGAGCTATCACAACGGACCTTTCAGTGATTGACTAAATTTAATGAGTGTTACTAATATTTATGGACTCTAGCATAGAGGATAATTAGAAACACTTTTTACGAGCAAAACGCTAAACATAATTCTTTTGTAACGTATTACTTATCATCCAAGACCTCATCAGAAACAGATGTTTGTTAGACGAAAGCCATTTTACTAGTTGATATAGATCAGTACAATCATATAATCATAGTGGAGCAGTATATCTTGATGAAGTATATCAAGTAGAGCAGTATGTCAGGGTGGAGCAGTAATTAAGGCTTGGGCGGTATTTCACTGTGGACCCGTATTTAGGGGTGGCGGAGTATTTAGGAGAGGAGCAGTGTATCAGAGAGGATCGTGGAACAGTACATCCTGGAGGAGCAGTGTATCGTGATGGAGCAGTGCATCGTGTTGGAGCAGTACATCATGGTGGAGCAGTACATCATAGTGGAGCAGCATAAAAGGGTGGTGCGAAAAATATATCATAGCCGACAAGATAAAATGCTGCTGGGAGGAGTCACCATACGCAACTCGAAATTAGTCTACATAAAGTAGATATAAGCCGAGTATTTGTAATTTACATTATTAAATTCTTCAAGAATTAAAAACGTTACTTTACCATAAATAGAAATGTACGCTAAATAAGTGCGCACACTAGTAAAAGCCTTCTAAGCATTAAGCATTAGATATGAATTGTTAACTTACATACGAACATTGTATTCGTTCCAATAATCTGTAAATGTTGTATTTACTCCCAGCGTAATGAGCATTCCCCTGTTATTGAGCCACTGGACGCGAGGAGGCGCGTAACTTGCCCCGTCCACTCTGCACGTCCATGTGAAGCTCTCGCTGTCATTGACATACTCTGGACCGCTGATTGTGGGATCCTCCGGCAGTTCTATTAGATTATATTTATGAGCAGCAGTTTGTTTGTTTTTTATTAGCAGGTATCCTTCCATATAATAACATGAATTGGATAATTACACAGAATGTCTTGAGAACTTAGAAAGACAAGGCCCTGAATAATTTGATACGTCAGTAACCTTTTCCCGTTAAATGCGGCCAAGTGTTTGTAACCTATGCACGTGGGATAAAAATGGCTTTAATATTTGCGACTGAATGCTTGTGCGAAAGGGATTCTCGTCAGTGTGAGTTTGGAAAATAATGAGTACATTAACAGACTGGACCTAATGGCCTTTTAGTATGCAACGATTTAATGAATATTTAATTAATTATTTTACATATTGCGTCGACTGCTGCTGCTAATTGGTTTCTACTGGCAACCAATTATGTTGACATATTAGCGCTTATTTTTTACGATACAAAACGTAAGTGTTTCATAGTGCTATTTAATAAAGCACAAAATAACCCCTGCAAAGTCTTACAACAAACCTATAAATAAAGAATATGAAATCCCTCCAAACAGAACATATGAATATAATTATATTGAATATAATTTTATACTTGTCTACATGTCGAAATAAAAATACACTTACGAATTACGGAAAGCCTCAAGGATTCCGATGTTCCATTGGCCATTGTGCACGTGAAGTTGACATTATGATCGTTGAACGTAACGTTGAACCTAATCAAACTGGTGAACGCGACTTGATGGTTGCTCACCATTGTTCCCGTTCTTAGCGAGTTGACAGTCGTGTCAGGCATGTCACTTCTCGTCCAGGTCAAAGGGAACGGAGTCTCGGGAGTGTCTATGCTAGCAGAGATGGAACAACTGATCTCTTGTTCACTGCCCAAAATTGCAGGTGACCCAATCATCAATATGGTGGGCATTTCTGAATCAAAGTTTAAAACGGCAAAAGAATGATCATGCTATTCAAAACTGTTAATATTTCTAGTGTGAACCTTATTGATGACGCACTTTCACACTAATTGTAGTGATGTTTCAAGATAAATTTGATCATGTTTTGTTAATACAAAAATAATGTCATTTATAAGTGACTTACATTACAGACACTCACGCACACGCAAACACGTAACATTCATTTTGCAATGAGTAGTTCAATGGATAAATATTTTGACAAACGTGTTTGTGTGTGCTGTTACGAATGGAAGCGGGTGAATTTTTCAGCTAATGAATATGCGCACATAATTATAATATTCATAATATACCAGACATATCGGACAATCTACACACCCAATACGAGTAATTGTATTACCACCAGTGGCTTAACAATGGATTGTGCAATTTTTGCAATACACAAAGCCGGGGGTGAATGGGTCTTGTCAGCAAAGCGGAGTCTACATCTTATACTTTCAGAATGTAATCAAACCAAGCCCAAATCTGCACGTACATATGACACCGACATTTCGCTTGCTTTTACAGCTCAGCTGTTGTCATTTCGCTCAAACTTTCATTCGAAGTTGTCAGCGAAGTCAGCCATCTTCGAAATTGCACAACTTTTACACGTCGACTATTATGCTCAGTCATCTATAGTCAGTGATGTCTGCACTGCCTATATGTTGCTGCTGGCATTGCTAATGACTCTTGCGACGTGTGAACGATCTTTTTTTCAAAACTGAACCTCGTTAAAAACTACCTACGAAGTACCATGTCTGAAGAGCGGCTGGGCGACATGGCAAAGTTATCAATGGAAAATGAACGTGCCAGATAGCTTACTAATTCAAAAGTGGTGGCTAGTTTTGCTCAAGAGAGGGCGCGCCCCAAAAAAGTTTTAGGATTATTCACTTTAGACTACGGTAGACACATGTTTCATTTGGCTACCTGATTTATTTTGTATGCAACAGCGTTTTTTTTTAAATTTTGTTTGAAAGCGAAGGGCCCACTACCGTAATTCTGCACAACAAAAAAAATCCTGCTACATCACTGATCATCACACTTGCTGAGTGTGAACCATTCATCTCTATTCACATCATTCGCAATGTCTGTCACTCTATTCTTTCCTTGGCAAGACATACACTTTGAAAAGAAAATATTGTTACTCAAGACTTTTATTTATCATGCCATCTGCGACCTTCCATGTATAATCTAAGTACCACAGATTACTGTCGCCTTAGCACTTAAGCTCTTGTTGGACAATCACTTCATTAGCACGAGCAGAAAAAGTAGGGCTTGTTCCATTTTCTTTTGTGACCTTTTCTAGGCTTTTCAGGTTCCATCCCTGTGTCTATCTGACTTGAAACATCACTGCGACCAATTTTTTGTTCCACCTGCTGAGGACAAGTACAGCCAGTGACAAACCATACATTGCCACTGACGTCATTATTTTTTTTCTACACCATAGCTGGCTGTGTGCCAAGAGAGATAACACAGTAGAAGGTCATGTAAATATCTTTACTTAGATGTCTTCTATTTTTCCTCTTTTTGTGATGGCTAATATGTTAATATGTGTTAATTGTCTATGTGGACAGTGACAGCAATGTATTAAGAATATTATTTTGTGGATATTGAAATTAATTGCTCGTGAACTTAGCAAAAACTCTACAGTAGTTATCTAGCTGTCTCAAGTGAACACTATATTTAGCAAGGGAATATTGATTTTTCTTATTTCTTGTCTGTTTGTGTCTGTCTCTATTTTATATCTTAGATGTGCTATATGTTGCGTAGTGTGTGTGTAGTAAATTTATATTGTTTAAAATAAATTTTATTTTTTTAGATTGTTCATCCATTACATCATTTTTGTATATTTGGGAGAGAAGATTGAATGGTAGTGGTGGCGTTATGAAATGTTTAAAAAATGTGTACGGTTATTAGAGAAAATATATTTTGATATACAATGACCATCGTTAGCAGAAAATGTGTTGAAACTTCTTGAAAAAAAACTTGAGTTTATTTATGAAACTAACTAGAGTAGACTCACCTGTAACCTGGCTGTCGCAAAGAATGACAAATATTGCAGAAATACTCGCCACATTCAAACAGTGATGCGCCCGAACTGAAGAGGTAAAAATCATCTGGAATTGTATCTTTTATTTATGATCCTGTTTGAAGTGTCAGGTGCTAATTATCTTTAGGAAACAAAGAAAACGGTTATGATTGACACTACAGATAACTTAAAGTAGTACACGGAAAAAAATGTTTATTTTAAAATAATAAACACACTAAATAAAATAATAACCCTAATGTCTGTTAAAAGAAATAAAAGAAAGAATTCAAACAAGGAAATTATTGAGCTTGTTCCCTTCTTGAAGAAACAATAACTGAGTGAATTTCAAAGCAGCGTCATCGATGACGTAATGACGTCGGAAATGATTGAAGCAACGGCAAGCGCATGACGTATCCTCCCTCATTCTCTCTTCGTCTTACTCACTTATCTCTCAGTATTTTCCCCCAAAAAAATATTATTTTACTTGTTGAACAAATGTATTGTGGACACACAGCATCTGATAGCATGAGCTAGGAAAATATGTTTATGTTATATTGATGAATCCCACTCCCCTTGCTTTCTGTGTCATGACATTTTAAACAGCTAGTACGTCACTAAATCAATAAAATATTAGTGTATATACTAAGAATATGGTGTACATGTAGACACGTTGCTACAATGCCTTTTAATCATGTAATATCATCCCATCTACTGAATTAAGTACAGACCAACAGTAGGAAAGTCAGAATTCACCAACTCACTTTCCACCCACCTTGATTAATCATGATTGCTAGGCTATATCATAATCAACCAATTTCAGACAAGAACAGGAACCCTATTAGAAGTAAGATGCTTGAAGGCTTCTTGAGCATTATGAACTCAAGTGGGACTTTCATTAATTTCACAGATTTAATTGTACTACTACTACTACTACTGCTGCTGCTGCTACTACTACTACTACTACTACTACTACTACTACTACTACTACTACTAACAAAAGCAGTATTAAACCTAGATAACATGTCAAATATAGGAAAGGAAAACTATACAGTGACACGGTGACATTGAACCCCGCGAATATGCTCATAAAATTTATATGCTGTATTTATTATGCTATGATAGTGTATCGGGCTAATAAATACGCATGTAGGAAACAGCAAGTTGAGACTTGATCGTGTTAAAATATTAAATTCAGCAGAATAGAAGTGTTATATTAATTAATTACATTTACTTTAGGGATGAAATAGCACTTTTGTTATAGTATTAGCCATATAATAATCCATGAAGGCTTTTGGTTTTTTCCTTACAGATGAGAAATGCAAATACATTTTAACTTAATTTAATTTCATTATTTCTTCTAGCATCGATCTTTGTCTAACATGTACACGTATATGCAAATCATCATATATGTGAGTTCTTAAAAAAAAATAAAGTTTGTGTGAAAAATAATTTGAATATGAGTCATTTGTGCAATCAGATACAAGGTTTTATAAACTTCATAAACGTCATAACGTTCAAAAATATTTGGCTACACCTTTATTTAGTTTATTTGACAAAGAGTATATGTAGTCCTATTGTAAGCAGTTTTGAATTAAGGAAAACGTCACGAAAATGACGTTTGTGACATAGTTTTACGATCGCTCGTCCTTTTCTCTGATTTCTTACTGCAAAAGTATTCGAACACCCGAAAGCGATGCAATAGTTCACCATGATTACGTCCGGGTAAACTAGGCTACGATTATTTTCCTGAAAGTAGGTCATACCGCGACCCGGATGTATTTGAAAGGAAATTTGTACATTTGACCTTCGTGTTTAAAGTCACAATTTTAGCACTCTTTCTAAACGAATGGCGAGCGATGTAAGCATTTCTTCCTAAGAAACACTTAAATAGTATGTATTAGTTTTGAATTCATCCAAAACTAAAATATATAAATCCATAAATAATAAATGGGATAAATATATCCAGCTTTATCCCACCCTACCCTATCCCTTTCTCTGGCGTTAAATCTTTGTAAGCCAGAAATATTCCCTAATAAAATTGACAGACTGAGAGGGTTGTGGGCTACACTACTCAGTTATCTTCACCCGGTACTATCGAACCCAGAATGAGCGACTGACAACGCTTTCTTTCTCAATGTCGAGGACTAACGTTATCTATCCGTTGTGTTGCTTTGCTCTTTTATTACTGTACGACCGTGTTCAAATGTGCTCTAATGTCAAGTTAGCATTTAGTATTCCCCTAGTGGGATATTGTTTAGGAAGGCTTTCTTCTCTCAGTTCTGAACGCAGCGCATTTGCTATCGAGTGGCCGGGGCGGACAGACTAATGCAGAAGTTTCTTAGTGAACTATTTTGTGCGCCTATGTGGCCAGCAGTTCATAAATTAAAATGCGAGACTACAGTTGATATCGGATGCAAACTGTCGGAAGTAATGCTGCGCGGGCATAACCAGTGTATTGCCTGGACATAGCTAGCAGTCGAGTATATCTGAGGTAATAATATTTCTCGTACTATGTCCCACATTGTTTATAATTATTAATGGAGTATATTTATACCACTAACAAGAATAATAGTATTACGCATGGTTTTAGGTATATATATATATATATATATATATATATATATACCTAAAACCATGCGTAATACTATATATATATTGACCTGCTATGATCACACATTTGGTACGACGGTATGTCGTTTTACCCAAACGAACTGCAAACGAAGCCAAATGACCTGAACTAATCGAGCACGACCTATTAGTAGATTTTGCTAATGTGCTCGAATGTAGTTCGCTTGGCGAGGTGAGGGTTGACATGATGTGTAGATTTTAGCCATGTTAGTTGAAGGGTCGAACCTATGGAGGGATGGGTTTGGCTACAGTGCAGTTTATCAAAGCTGTGTTTTCGAATTAGTTTTCTTGTCAGATGTGTGGGTGGGAAATACCTTCCGTCAATTGTTTTTTTTTTTTTTTGACTCTTGCTACTCGTTTGCTTACCTTTCTCAAAATCGCATGTAGTGTCTTTCGGAATGTATGTTGCTTCGTAATGTGTCACTGCTGTAATCTACTAGCCCAAAACTTTAGTGTCAGCTTGTTTATTCTTTGATTTTGATTTCAATGACCTGCTTGTAGAGACCTCAGATGATTGTGCTTTGTAGAGCATGAATGCACACTTGTTAAGGATTTGATTTGCAATGTTAGAAGTTTCTTGATTCTTGTATTGTTTGTGGTTCAATAGGTGATGCTGCCATATTCTAGTATTGAGTATTGAAGAGATCTTTTTGCTAATTGAAGTCCATGTATATCTGCCACCACCACCCCGCTCTCCCTGTTTTTCCTTGGTCATTCGTATTGTATTTAAATGGATTTGCTAAGCTTTTGTGAGCGTGTATGTGATGTGTTCCATGAATGTGATATTTTCATCTAAGGATAATGAATGCCTAAAACTCTCGGTAGGATTGTGTACAATAAATGTTATTTCTTAATTGAATGAGTCCGGTAAATATGTTTGTTACTGAGTGACAAAAAAAATCAATTGTTTGTTTTTTGTTTTTTCTGGGCCAAGTAAGGTTTCTAAGTATTATTCCATACCTCTAATTGACCTAATGACCTTTTTGAGAATTTGTTTGTAGTAGTAGTGTTCTCGTTATCTTCCACAACCTAATTGCCTTCATCACCACTACTTTCTTCATCAGGTGTCTACTGGCATCACACATATCATAAGTGTAACACCTTCCTTTCCCATTGTCATGCATAAATTCTCATGTGTTTCTGGTTACTTTTAATTACACAACTACTGAGTTTCTCTCTCTAATGAAGAACATCCATTTCATTAAGGGGTTACAGTTCATTTCTAAATTTGCTGAGATAAAACTACAAAGTTTTTACTTTCTTCTGACTTGTATTCACAATCATACATATCTGTTATATTTTCTGCTGAGATCCCTGAAATTCAGTAATTAATAAAATCTCGTTAGTTATTAGAATCTATTATAAATACTAAACGAGAATATCAAATGTATGCAATACAGCGACTTGATTAAATTATATTGTCATGTAGAAATATATATGTCCATTTAAGGACGCTGAGGACCGAAATGACAATATAAGGATGGGAAACTAAAATTATTCTCTATGTACTATGAAGACCGTAGTAACAATTTAAAGATAGGGAAATATTATTATTCTGTGCATTTTGTAAGTTTACTTTATGGCCACCTCATGTATCTTACTCACAGATTTACGTCAAATATTAAACAGTAACAACAAACACAATTACACTATTTACTATAAAACAGGTTGTTACTGAAGTTCAGCCAAGGAAAATGATTTACAATACATTACAATATCATTGTCCGTATTTAATATGACTTAATTTATACTCAATTTCTAAGCTATGCCGCTGGTTACGAAAGCTGGGATCAAATTATCGTCTCGTGGTTTAGTTACTGGATTTGGAATGCTTGCAGTCTTGGCCATTTTTGTGCTGTTCGCCTTGACGAATTGGATTCAAAAATTATATATCAGTCCTCTAACAGGTACTTGTAAAGTCTTGTTCAGTAATAATTTTTAAAATACATTTTTAAAAAAAAAATTTTAAGCCTTCCTTTTTTTTTTCTGCATTTAAGTATGTTTTATCACTACACACATGTGAGACTAGAGAGTGAGAGCAGATTAACAACATGTCGCGGATTAAGGAAATTTCTAGTTATTTATCAATGCTTAATTAATTGTGAAATCAATAATTGTCTTAATTATAAAATATCCGGACTTTATTAATTTTACGCCACAGACCTTGACCGATAAAGCACGGTTCAAAGACTGGAGAAACGTTCAGCAAGTCAGAGTTCAGAAAAGCAATAAACGCTGTATCAGATAGTCCTTTAAAAATGAAATAATTTGCACAAGTTTCTCTCTCTCTCTCTCTCTCTCTCTCTCTCTCTCTCTCTCTCTCTCTCTCTCTCTGTCTCTCTCTGTGTGTCTCTCTCTGTGTCTATATATCTATCTATTTATCTATATATCTATATATTTATCTACCTATCTATCTACCTCTATGGTGGAGTAAATTTGCTTATCCCTAATTTAAAACTTAATCGTTATATAAATTGTTAAATGACAGATTAATTCGACCTTGGTCACTGCTTATTGCAGAATTATTATGTAAGTGTCAGAATTAGAGTAAACAAATCAGGTTAAAAATATATTAGACCTTGCTGATGCAATTTAAACAGGTTGTAAGTAGGTGATTAAAAAAAAAAAATCCAATAGTTGAGATTTACAAAGAAAGAGACCAGTCTATTTTCTGATATTGAAGTTTATCTTTTGAAAGGAATTGTATTTTCTAATCACTTTGAATCTGGTATGGCAAAATTCCAGTCAGGAAAGGAAGCTGTTAGATTAATGGTGAGTTAACGGATTGGCTGAGAAAGAATGGATTTATTTTGAGCATTTCGCTTTTGATAAATTAACCTTGCGTTTTAAGTAGGGATGTATTAGCCTATATGAGTAGGATATTACTTTTACAATTTTGATTTATAATTTTACAATTTTGATTTATAATGCTTGTATGTAGTAATGTTATACACAATATATTGTTTCTAGTGACGACATACATAAACTATTATGTTTATTTATTATGTTGTATGCATGTATTGGGCTAATAAATACTGTTGCAGAAAACTGTAAGTTAAGATGAATGGAGTTAGAGATGAGGAAACTGGAAATTTTAGCGTGTGTTCCCTGATTATATTTTACAGAGAAGAAGTAGCTCACTAAATACAGATTAAAAGACGGATTTATCTTCTCTTTTGGTAAGAAGTTTTCCACCTATGGAAATATTGTGTGATAGTAAATGTGTGTCTTTAAATTTGTGGTAGAGAGAAAACGTTCACAGGCCCTCGTATCTGTCAAGTTAGACAGACCAGTGGTATATTTTGGAGAATTATTAATAACATAAATTAAAATTCTCATGAATATGTGGAGTTTTAGAGAAATAATTAAAGTCAATGTACATAACCTTTACAAATTTGGCCGCTGCCAGAGTAACGTGTTCACAAGCACATGTTTTGCAACAAATCACTATCTTTCTTAGATGATGGCCCCATGTACCACTTCTAGGCATGTTACAAATCTGTTCCAGAATCTTCGATGGGCTCTCCAAGCACACGCTAGAGAATCGCCCAGAGTTTCCCCTGCGATATCAAGCACATCAGGAATAATGCTACATGATCTTTATGTGTACTAATCAGCACACCACTTTCCTGATAAAGTTCAACGACAGTTTTGGACACACACACATACACACACACACACACACACACACACACACACACACACACACACACACACACACACACACACACACACACACACACACACACACACACACACTAACTCACGTGATCCAGTAGAGAACAGTAGTCAGTGCAACGTCAATCAGATCAAAGCAAAAATATAATTTGTACACTCCTCTGAAGTGGATCAAAATCTCATAGAAAAAAAGGTGCGCTTCTTTCTGCAAATGTCAAATTAAGGTAGCACACTAAATTTCAGACATATTTCATCTCTAACACTCCTTTCTCTCTTATGAATATTCTCAACTTACAAATCATGCAACAATATGCATTAAACCGATACGCACACAACATCAGAAATACAACATGAATCAAAATTCACAAGTACAATATATTCAAGTTAATGAAAATATAGAAATAACGGTTCATTTACATAAAGCATTCTCCAATTCAAATCAGAGATCAATTGAAACACGAATGAAATATTTCTAAGTCCATTCTTTCTTTATCAGTCAAACTTACCATAAGTTTAGGATTGCCTTTATGACCGGACTAATGTTTTGTCAAACTCCAGGTGATTATAATAGAGTAATTCTACAACAGAGTAACTTTCAGTTCATCCCCATTAGACGAAATTGTTATGAACGAGTGTGAGACTAGTAGTCAGAAAATATACTCATCCAGTTGGAACTGGTTTTGGAATCATGATCCATTACTAGCATGTCCTCCACTTCAGTTGTTTACCCTACTTTTTGTGACTTAAATTTGTTATCAAAAGTAGTGACCAAGGTCGTGTCAATTTGACAATAAACAATTTATATAACAATTAAGGTTAGAAATAGGGATAGACACATTTACTCTCTCTCTCTCTCTCTCTCTCTCTCTCTCTCTCTCTCTCTCTCTCTCTCTCTCTCTCTCTCTCTCACACACACACACACACACACACACACACACACACACACACACAAATATGTATAAGTATGTGTGTGTTGGTGTATGCGCGTTATAAACATCGAGATCGTGGAGGTACACATTAATTTTGAGGGTAAAAAATTGTGTTTTTACAAACCTTTTCTGAAAAAAATACAATCATTCTGGTATTGGTTTGACTGGGTTTAATATGAAGTTAATTTCAGGTGTCAGGATCTTCATGTGAAAAAAGAATGTTATTGAACAATCATACGTCACTGTACTACAAACGTTGTAGTTCTTATGTGGGAGAAATAAAATTGTATCAACAATCTGGAATATATTTAATTCTTTATGGACAGAATACATAATATAACAGGAAGAACGATACTTGTGTGTATGTGTGTATGCATGTGTGAGTATTTGTTAAAACTTCCTCTGTATGTATGAGATAGATAGCGTATCTTCAAAGTAACAGTCTTTTATTCAACAACAAAGCTTTCCTAGTTATGCCAATTCTGTATCTATTACTGATGTATCCTTGTTCACATCATCAGATGTGGGTATGCAATCCATTTTGGCGTCAGCAGAAAGAAATGGAAACAGAACATCAAGAACATCACTGTCTTCCTCAACCAATTTTAATTCACGAATCACCACACTATCAACAGCAGCAACCAGAGACACTCGCCATTGCGAACACATACCAACGGCTTTCAAATCGAATGCTTCTCTCTTCCATTGCGATTGGTATACGACACAACAGCCAGAAAACTGTGACGTAAGGCTTCGCGCCATTTTATCTTGTAACACATCGTCCGTGGACATTTTATGGGAATGGGTTAGTTTGGATACGTCACCGGCAATGTACGATTTCGAGGATACGTGTATCGTCAAAGTTATTGAACGGCGGTGTAACGATGGAAAGATCATTCCCAAGGTCATGCATTTTGTGTCTTTCAATCGCCGTGAGTTGCCTCTCTACGCATTTGTGAGTGTCATGAGCGCCGTTCGCTTTGTTCAGGTTAGTTCCCTTTGCTTGATTATGATTAAGTACTTTTAACTTTAAGACTGTAAATGACAGAGACAAAGAAACATATCAAATCAAGCAAGCAACAATAGAAAATGTTAAAGATAGGTGGTAGAAGAAGATGGAGAGTGTGTGTGGGGGTGGGTGGGTGGTGGTTGAGAGTGCGAGATAGAGATGCACAGAATGTGACCGAACAAGTAAAAGATAATGAATATGCATTTTGCTATAACCTTTACATCTATTATGAAATTAATATGGATGAAATAATATTGCAATCTTTACGATATTAACGTATCTGGAAAATATGTTTCTGCTACATAAAAGTGAAGATATTTTAATTGGTATTTTCAGCGTATCCTATGTATTACCTTTACTATTTCTGCGCCGCTTATCAGTTAAGCACATCGACTCTGGTAAAATATTCTGCAATAAGCAATCAAATGATGTTTTGCTATCTGAATGTTCATCTTTCTATGCTCCCACCACTGAACTCTCTCTCCTCTCTCTCTCTCTCTCTCTCTCTCTCTCTCTCTCTCTCTCTCTCTCTCTCTCTGTATGTTATGATGAAAAATTTAGATTCATTTGATAAGATTGACAATTTTAATCATTGTTAATCTATGTCTTTTGCAGCCATGCTTAATCCTATTTCACTCAGATTATCTGCCCTTTGGTCGTTACTGGGACATCCTTGTCAGCCTAGTGCCAAACATCTTGCACGTCAAACGCTCTATTCCAAGATCTATTTTTGGAAACGTGATCAACGTCATTCAACACAGTGCAGACGTAGCACGCCTGGAGGCGATCTTAAGTAAGTTGGGATTAGTTGCCAGCAAGATAACTATAAGGCATTGCATTAAATGTCAGAAGAAACATGTAAAATGACAGACTACACGTAACCATATCACTTGCTAAGTGGCAAAACTCAATACTTAGTTAACTTATATACATGACACTCATTACTAATTACTTTTATATATTATATGATATTATGGAATTGACGTTGCCTTGTTTATTAATTTTGATTGTGGTAGAAAATGTTGATATATAAATATTTTTTATTCGTGGTGTGCACGTGCATTTGTGTGTCTGTGTGTGAGACTATATTCTCAATTGTTTCTGATGTAGAATTTGGAGGAGTATACATGGACCTTGACCACATCCTGCTGAAGCCACAAGACGACCTCCGCAATTATTCGGTAGTTATGGGTATTGAGACTCCGGACGTGGCGTATGGTAATGGTATGTTTATGGGTAGGCCGGGTGCCAAGTTTCTCGAGACCTGGTACTCTTCATATCATACGTTTAATGACAATGACTGGGCTTACCATTCTACTCTGGTTCCCTTCAACATACACCGATTACATCCGGAACTGGAACTGCACTTAGAGGATTCATTCTTCAAACCTCATTATGATAACATCGTTAAGCAGTTCTACACTGATAAATACAACTGGACAAACTTATATGGAATGCATCTATACAATTATCGTGGTAGAGATTTTCTAGTCGGTAGATTCGAAACCCATGACTCCTCTCTTGGGGAGGTCACCAGATATATCTTATACGGGGATAGACTGGTGTGTTTCGGGTCAAACAATAAGACGAAACCTGTTCGAGTGAGGGGTATGTAAGAGACGAAAATGGCATTTTGTTTTTACTAAATTTATGTCTGATTAGTGTGCATATCAAACAAAAAATAATATCCAAGTTCTTTAGTTAATATTTACTTTTTTTCTACAAGGTTCCAAAATGGAGATTGTGTGCTTTTAATTGTGTAAATATTTTGATTTTGCAATAAACCTCATGATGTCCTTTACTGAATTAGAATAAACATAAATCTTTTCAAAATAATAAATCATCAGACACAATTACACACGAATAAAGTGCATTTTACTTAGCCAAATATAAAATCATGAAAAGGACAAGTTAAAATTTACCACTCTTAGTGGACTGGCATGTCTACATCAATAAAACAAATTGACTGATGAATTTACAGAATGACTCAGTATACCCTTTTTACTCTATAATTTTAACCCAGGGACTCATCTAGTTATCTCTTACAAGGATACTTACTCTTTCCCCTACATGTTACTCTTAACGTTCAGTGTATGATGGCTACTTCATTACATAAATATTAGCAACATAAAGTGCACCACAATTTTATAATAAAAAATTCACAAAAACAGAATGCCCACATAAATAAGTGAAAATTTCTTTTTAAAAGTGTGAAAATAATTGTAGCACATAGTACAAACCTTGCAGGTGTAGAGTAAGCTGGGTGGAAAATAGAGAGAGCTGAAACAGATCTATTGGGAGATAGGTGTGTATTGATCTAATGTGTTAATATCAGCATTGACTCAAACTTACAGACAGTGTGGTTAGATTTTTTTCTCTTTAATTCTCAGAAATATTGTACATGCATCCAATTCTATTGGTGGTGTTGCTTGAGTGCCTATGATCCACGTCCTGTTAAGAAAGCTGTCAAAAGAAAGAAAGAAACAAACAAACAAACAAACAAACAAACAAACAAACAAACAAACAAACAAACAAACAAACAAACAAGCAAGCAAGCAAGCAAACAAACAAACAAAAAGAAAGAAAAATTTTAAAAATATAAAATTGATGGCGAAAACTACTTATCATTATTATTCAGTATTATCAAATCATTTTTCGCCTACCGATTAATCTAATAATTACTATTGGTTGCATATTTTTTAAATCTAAATTGGGAACATTTTGGAACTATTTGTATAGAGTGTATCCCCAATATTATATTTTCATACTAAATTTTAACTCTATACAAAAGAAACATTTTAATCCGTTAAAGTGATCCCTTTAAAACAGACCATTGACTATGAATGGAAATCTTCGAAACAGTGGCTGTTGGGGTGGAGAGCCATTCGCGATGTCTGACGTTGACCATAGTTTTAATCAGAGACATACGTCATTTCTTCTTGACGTCATAAAGATGAAAAAGAAACACACTAAGTAAGTCTGACAACTCTAAACTACTCTCAAGACAATAGTTTTTGGAAATCTAACTTAATCATTTGGCAAGAAGAGGAGATATTTTACTCCAGTAAGTATTAATTTATACATTGGGAAGAAACAATGTGTGAATGTAATGTTTAATGCACGATTTTATTATTTAAAAATTCATTAGTCGAACATTTATTAGTTTCAACGAGAGATTATATATGCGCCAATGATCGGAAAATCAGGACTTGGCAATAATTGGACTATTACATGTATTTGTTTTTTCGAAAAAGCATTTCCCATCCTTCAAGAATAAATGTGTGAAAATGTGCTTGACGTTCAATAGATGTAATAGTGAAACTTTATCGAATTTGGATGCAAGTTACTAGCACTAGAAACAGACTCACGTTCGTAGATCTGCTGTTACATTCGATAAATCTTTAACATTTTGATATTTAAGTTTCTCACCTGTTTCATTTTTTCGAGCACAATTATAATTTATTTATCTTCTTACATCCCTTCTGTCGCACTGTAGCCACACATACCACGGTTTTCGTTTAATATATAAATGCAAAATATCTTCTTTGTTTATTTGTTTGTTTTAAATTGCAAATAGATTTCATCCGACATGAAGGTGCTCGAAAAGAAGTGTGTCTTTCAACTTGAGTAATCTGAGGGAAAACGGTTCATAGGTGAAATGCTCTCAGGATGGCACCCAGTTAAGGCAAATTTCAGTTTTATTATTTTCCAGCTATACACCCGTACTTTGACGTATATGTACATGGCATCATGCAAAGGTATGATAAATTCGTCGTAATTCAGTTTTTTCCCCTAAAATAATTTTCAATTAAGCTTTGACACTAAGCATATTATGCATACATTATATGCCTAGATTTCGATTTAGTTTTAGATTACTTTCATACATGTATGGGTATTATGTATAAGAAATAAAATAGAACATTTTTCCAAACGTATGTGATTTGACTATAGCAATTATATGTCTTATGGTTTGCACATTGTAATAGGAAATTAATCTGTTATTTTTGATCTGGAAGAATTATTCAAAATTCTAAAGAATATTGTCGTAGATTTTAATGTGTGTAATAACTAGCAAAACAAAGATATTTTTTTTAAATATTAAAATTAAAACATAAAATAGCGAACTAAGTAATGCTGCTCTTTCTCTCCATCCATCCACCTATCTGTATGTCTGTCTACTATCTATCTAATAGATAATTTTATTTATTTTCCTTTAGTATTTTATTTTTCTTATTTTTTTTCTTTTCCATATTCGAAATATTAAAACATATTTCAATAGGTGTCCTTTCTAGCAAGCTATTAAGTACGGATACAACCTTTATAAACACCGATTGGTAAGCAAACCAGAAAGGTCTAAAGTAACATATAGCAGGTAGACACTAAATCAGACTGAAAAAAAATGTATAATGAATGTTCTGAAATGACCGCGAAAGTCCTATGGAAATGTACCTACATCAAAGTCAGTTCAAGCCAGAGTTGTGTATATATAAAGACACAACCTAAACGAACCAAACAACAGCTCACTAAGTAACAACAATACCTTGACCAGAATATGATAAAACATTGATAATGTGCATTTAACAGCAAAATGGAGTGTGAAATAAAAATAAAACCCCAAACAAAATCAAAAGCCAAAAGATAGTCAACGGATGAGGATATGCCATCAACTGAAATCATAAAAAATCAGACACAAACATAGAAACCCAGTTACAAACCATAAAAACCCATACACAAACCATAGAACCTCATAAATGTCAAGTCAAAACTGAAAGCTGCGCAGATATCATCTACTGAAACTAAGGAAAGATACATGTTACCACCACCACTGAAATAGAAGACCTACACATTTAAGCCACTACGTCAAATGGCCACACAATTAAGACCATCACCATCAAAAGTCCTACACCTTTAAGCCACTACGTCAAATGGACACACAATTACCATAAGAAGACCTACACCTTTAAGCCACTACGTCAAATGGCAACACAATTACCATCAGAATACCTAAACCTTTAAGCCACTACGTCAAATAGCCCCACACTTACCACCATTACCATCAGAAGACCTACACCTTTAAGCCACTACGTCAAATGGCCACACAATTACCACCATTACCATCAAAATGTATACGAATTCATGCACTTAATGGCACCAAAGTCATGCCGCTCTAACGAACGAAACAGGGAAAATGTAGAGATACGGCAAATAGAAGCTGATCAAATTACGAGAAAATCATTAAATCATTATATTCAACAATGGTCGCCTAAATCATAACATCAGCCTTTGAGGCTTCAGAGCTTTACAGGCAGTTATTACCCGTGGTGATCGTTTGATAACTTCCAATACCACTCAAATAAAAAAATTTGCAAAGCAGCGCGACGCCTTGATGATTTCCGGGAGCCTCTAGCCAATCAGCAGCCTAGAAACAAGAAAACGGCAATCCGTGGACCAATCCAGCCATAGTAAGATCTAATGAACTGCGTTGGAACTCTTTGATTGAAAGGATTAACTCGACAAGTAGCAATGCCTATATTTCATTTAGTCAAACAGCCCTCTCCTTTACTGCATCGCAAATCTATACCTCTCCCTAAGTACCAATTTACGATACAATAAAAGCACAATACGGAAATAAAATAAATGAGAAATATAGTCGACCTAACACCTCTCGCATCAAACTATCCTCTTGACGCTTTCTTACTTTTCTCCCTTTTATCCCTGCAAGAAACTAAAAGACACTTGAATTAGATTGTTTTTCTACTTTTCACTGCTGCACAGTCACCAATGTTCAAGGTATTTTTTAAAAACGTTCTGTTTTGTGTCTTTGTTGTTGCTGTTTCTACTGGTCAAATGATTACATTTATTACCTTACTCTACGATTACTTAGCAACTAGTATTGATTCTGTAGAATGCATCTAAAAGATTATCATTTTCCAAAGGTTTCCACATATAAAATTATGCTAAGGTAAAATTATGTCATTAACACATGACAATTTTAAATCGAGACAGAATAATTATCTTAGGAATTGAGTTCACAACTCTCTTCATTTTAGTACTGATATATTTCGTTGGGGATTGGATGGGTGGTTGAGAAGACGATACTAAACTATAGTTATTCCAATTAATACTGACGTGCCTTGTCATGGAGAAACAAGGTAAATTAAAATGTACACACAGTCACAAGAATCGAATTTTCCCTCTCATCGATTCATTATAATTCTCTTTATATCAAGGACTCTTCAGTTATAACTAACTCTTACGCCTGACTTCTTACTCTATCAAAGGGATATGTATGTTATAGTATATTTATATCATAATGCCAAAGGTCGTAATGTACATTTTCAAATTTTTCAACCGAACCTCCTTGTGACTTAGAGATTTGGCAAAACTATTAATGTTTACCTCACAACTCTTTGTGACTTTTGTGATTTGGCAAATATATGTTTGTAGATCGCACAACGTCTTCTGACTTCGGTGATTTGGCAAATATATAAATGTAGACCGCAGAATTTCGCAAGGTCGAGCCAGATTAACATTAAATCTTTGTCTGGCACAGTTTAAGAGAAACCTAATTTACAGCAATCGCATTTGTCTCAGAGCATGGGAAAGGTAGTGATTAATTAAGTCATAATTGCCTTGAAACATTGTACACATTCCTAGAACAATATGGATAATTAACACGATAAAGAGTATATTCTGAATATTTTCTTGCGCTATGAGTCCTATAATTAACATAGCAGATAGTAGTACACAATTGTTTCAAACGTATAATTATTACGAACTATTTTTACAACTATACACGATATATGTATTTCATATCCTTGAAAATTCACATAAACCGACTGAAATATAAGTAATAGTATTTCATCTACTGTATCTCATCCTTGCAGGCCTGTTTCCGGTAACTTTTGGCAGTTCTCAAGTTCCACTCCTCGGGTTCAAGGGTCAGTCTGCCGCTATACCCTGCGATGTGGCTTGGACTACGCATCTTGATTCCATTGAATGGTTTCACAATAACACTGTCCTTCAGAAGAACGACTCTGGGAAATACGATGGTGGCACAATTTGGAATATGACCTTAATCATCTACAACCTGTCTGACCTAGATGGCGGTATTTATCGTTGTCGAGTTACGCGTCAGAAAAGAGTTCTCTTTGGCAGCGAGGTGGATCTTGCCGTTTGCAGTAAGTGAGGCACGGCAGCATGTTCCAGTCACGTGTTAGTCTAGTTGTATATAAAAGAAAAACATCTACCGAGACACCAAGCTAGAAACAGTTTTCAACGATAACAGTTCGCTACCTCGTAATATTGCGAATCCTCTTAAAGAACGCACGCACACATACACACACACACACACACACACACACACACACACACACACACACACACACACACACACACACACACACATTTAATACACACGTATACTCTTAAAGACATAACATACAAATGCACACATGCAAACAGTACTGAAATCTATACATTAGATTGTCCAAAAAGTTTCTATGGAATGAAGGGTTCACAAAGGCACGCATCTGGTGGTTTTCAGAATTGATCAGAATGTTTTACCTTAGCCATTTGCTGGCTTTGGTATCCAGCAAGATGGGGGTGAACCTGAACTGAGGAGAAACTCTTTCAAACCCAGTCCGAGATGTGGACTGAGTAGATGAAACCTCCTAAATAAATACTTAAACCAGTTAAAATAAAGTGTCAGGCAAATTTATAAACACAATCACCTACCCATCATCTATATTATCCTCGTCAAAATCCAACACTTAAAAGCAAAGAGTACCTAGAAAATGTATGAGGAAGACATAAAATAGCACAAAACAAACAATATAGAGCAGTTATAGCTCACCAACCGCCTCCCATCATCTTTAAAAACCCGTCCCTACTCTTAATCTCCAACGGAAAATCGGGGTCAGCAGGAAGCTCTAACCACAAATTAAGATGACAAATAAAACCTTTTGCTTGAATACGGCTTGTACAGAGAATGAATAAAGTTTACTTTTTTGTTCGAAACATGTATTAAATATTTCAAATCTATAACGTTTACGTATACATTTGTAAAGTGTTAAGTGTTCTGCTTCTCGTTGTTTACTAATATTTTATTTTTATAGTAGGTAACTTTAGTGCTTACACGTTTCAAATATTGTCTGTAAAATTGGTTGATTTTCTTTTCACATAACCCATGTGTCTTTGTCAAGGAATCTATTTTATTTGACATATATATATTTAGGCTGTAGGCGATTAAATGAATTTTATTACCAGCCTGACGCATCATTGAAGTGCGAAGTGATAGACAGTCAAAATGGCTGATTTAATTCGCATGACTCACTTCATCAGTATAAAGCCATAAGCAGTCTAAGAGGCTACTTACTGACCCGACACATGATCTCGTCATTAAGGTATAAGCGGTCAAAGAAATTTTGTATGCGTGTTGTGACGTCATTAATAGTGTACTAGGCTGGTAAAGTTTATTTGAGAGGCCTGACACATTTCCTCAGTATCCTCGTTTCAAATGGTCAGATACGTTTTTTTATGTGGCCTGAGACTTTACCTCAGTACCATGTTATTGGTGAGTACAATACGTTATTTATGTGGCCTCCGAATGTGTTTCTGTGTAAGTTACACTGAGACATTCGTGTGTTGGTGAAAATATTTATGAAAATCACTGGTCCAAGCGACATACTCACATAGATTTTTATGAAGTTGTAGAAAACAATCAGCTACGTGTGATAAATAGATGGTGAGTTGAATGAATGGATTTAGTTGTCGTGAGTAAAACAGAAGCAGTAAAGACCTTGTGCAATATGTCCAGAGAACGTATGTATGGAAAGAGTTTATAAAGCAGTTAAGACTATCTAGTACGCAATCCATACAATTATGTATATGAAGTAAGT
This sequence comes from Sinotaia quadrata, assembly GCA_028829895.1. Classification (NCBI taxonomy): domain Eukaryota; kingdom Metazoa; phylum Mollusca; class Gastropoda; order Architaenioglossa; family Viviparidae; genus Sinotaia; species Sinotaia quadrata. The sequence goes on from CM054179.1 coordinate 135,160,821, forward strand.
CATTTCTTTGTTGGAATACCATTTCTGCCAATGACAGTTCATTGTGAGTAGTAAAATGCGTCTGAAATACGTTCTTAATATAGTCAGTACATAGCATTCAAGAAAAGTACATTTTAAATGCTACCTTATAAATGGTTCTAGAAGAATGCTTGCAAAATCATAATACAACACCCGGTGTCCGTTTTTTCAGGCGGACCTGGAGAAATATCAATGACGACAAGCACCACAATCCAGCCGGTGACTGACAACACAATCATGCTTATGACCTGCTCCGGATATGTGGGTCAAAGTGGCCTATTGCAGTGGGAATGGAGACATCTGGTCGAAGACCCAAATTCCAAGAAGGGAACGGGCTCGGCAACTACCGATGTCCTTCTCTGGGGTCCCTTCGTCCCTTACATCCTCGCTCGTCCCACTCTGCTTCCTGCTTCGAGTGATGTGAGGGCCAGATGCCAGAGCCACGAAATAAGCGTCCTGGAACACGTAGTGCAAGAAGAGGACGGCACTGTAGAGTTTCGCTGCTCTGTGTCCAGCAATGGGAGTGCGTACCCTGAATACTCATCTGACGCTTTTACGGGTATAGTAAACAGCAAGAAATGGAAAGAACGGGGTATATGTGTGATGCGTGCGTGCGCGTGGGTGTGGGCGTGCAATACGTGGTTTTGTTTGTGTTTGAGTGTGTGTATTCGCTTTTATTGTTTGCAGAGATATGCAACAGGTCTGTACCATACATGATTTAATTTTAATATTCGAATAGTGCATCCTACTATTTGCAAAACCTTGCGTAAATCGTTTTTGCATGCATTTTGGAGGGGATAAGGATTTATCTTGATAAGGTTTCCTTTAAGTTTTTAAATGCCTAAATGCCAAACCAATATAAAGATGTGGCGAATATATGCAATCTTTGATTATTTTCTTTGGGAAATAAATCGACTGGGTTCTTGTATTGTTTTCGGATCACTCTATCCTCCGAGTTTTTAATACATAGTGACGATGTTAGTTGGTTAAGACGAAGCCTCAGAATACAAAGTTATATATAGTAACAACCGGGCAAGCAATATGTTAACCCGTCCGCTGTCAGGGTGTTTTCGCTAAGCGATAAATATAATTGAATGGGTGTCAGTGTACTAAAAAATAAAAAGTGAACATATTTATAAAGGGATTTTTAAAATTTAAATTAATATCACACTTAGTTTGTTCACAAGGGAGAATCTATCAAAATTAATATTAAAGCTCTGTTGCTATTTCTTTTTCAGAAGTACTGCACACATTGTGAAGAGGATTCTTTGCATTATGATTTACTTCACAATGTTTCGTATTTTCCAATTTTATCTACTTTACTTTCTTCTGTCTTTCCTTTAACACATTACATTATTTTATTTTACTGTTTTTATTCGCGATTTATAATACTAAAAGGCGAGCTCAAATTGCTTTAAAATCAGACTGAAGTTCGATAATCTAGAGACAGTGGTTAAGTGTGTTGGTTGAAATAAAGAAAGAACAGAAATTTCAGCTTCCAGAAATGGCAGGTTTGGGCTCGAGACCCTACCAACCGTGGAGAAGTACAGGGTCGTGACTTCGTGCACCGCCACTTCGGCCCCATTCTTGTTCACAGAGTAGAGATCGGGCACTGTCGCACATTCATCACCATATGACGCAACAATAAAGTGCATCAGTACGAAAGTTTAATGGTCTGTGCGAATCACCTAATAGGAAATAGACTAATATTTTTCATTTATATATTGAGGTTTTTTTGTTTTGTTTTTTTGTTTTTTATAGTGATTTATAATTTTAAAAAAGCTTTTGTTCTAATCAAATAATTGAAGTAAATTAGTTCCAGTTGAAAAATTATGAATTAACTAAATGTTTAACTTAGAAAAGAACAAATTATTCTTTTTAAAAATTTATTGTGAAAAAGCTGGACATGGAATATTTACAAGGGAGGGAACAATCCATAAATTTTAAAGATAGAAACATTATTTGATTACTTCCCTTTGAGCACTGTCTTGCAGTCAAATGAATGGACTATAAGCTTTAAAGACTGTAATCCGTAAATAATAAATTTATAAAAGTCCGTATTTAAACGAGATTGTCAAAGCGTTAATTCTAGGGAAAAAAAGCTGTATAATATTTTACTTCTCACTTACTACCGTACGCGCGCATTCAGCTACTGCTTTGCATTATCTCACTTACTACATTATGAACAGCCAACTACTACTTATCAAATTCATGTGCATATACAATACAAAATTGTTATATATGTGTCAAAAAGAACAGCAGAAGAAGACAGCTGAGGTGCACGTCTCTCTCTCTCTCTCTCTCTCTCTCTCTGTCTCTCTCTGAATCGATGTAAGAGATGTTGTTGTAGATATATAATTATAAGTTTGCATACTCATGTATAGCTAGATACTTAACAGACTTGTGACTATCTTCTAGAGTCTAGACGCTGAAAGATGTGCATATATGCCTTTAACTACGGACGCGGACAGATGGGCATACAGACCTGTATCTATCTAATAGACGCTGACGGACGTGCATCTATCTATTGGACACTGAATGTAATGTGCATTCAATATTTGCTGACTGAGTTTAACACAATTGTATTCGTACATATGGTATCTACATCTCTGAAGGTGGCCAGGTCGACTATGGGTTAGCAGTCGGTTTACCGTGCGGAACTGTCGCCTTCTTGATGTTAGTCGTTACTGCAGTGTGCTTGTACAGACGACAAGTGAAACTCAAACAGGCGCTGCCTCTAATCATCGAAGGCACATTTGATCAGACAGATGACTTATTCGAAGGTTCTAATGTTCTTTCATATCTCCTTATCAATTCATACACACCGTCCACCCTACACATGCACACACAGTGAAAGACATACTTTAAAAATAAGTTTGGTACAGTTTTGTTTCCATGCCGATAAGTTTCAAAGCACGATTGCCTATATAGGAAAATAAAACGATGCTCTTTCATTCAATTGTATACTTTATGAATGTCTGTTGATATTTTTCTGTCTGTTTGAAATGAAATGAATTGAATACAAAAATATATTGTTATTCTCATTATAGGCTTATAATATAAAAATAGACACATTTAATATTAATTATCTGTACTTGCATCTATACACTAAGTATATTAAAAGCATTAAGAACTACAACTTCTTCACAATAACGATAATTATACAAGAAACCTCATTAAGCATTAATTAATTGATTCTTTTAGTTATATGTACAAAATTAATCTAAACAAAAAGACGCATTTAATGAATATGTTTTATTATCTATAACTTCTTTTTTTGTGTTTATCGTTATTCTTCCAACTGAGGAATTCATTTTTCTTTCCTTTTCTTTAGTTGACGTTTTGTGACCTTTTGTTATCTCATTTTGCTTTTCTTTCCTTTTTTCATTTGGTGTATTATTTTCTTTTTATTAACTATTTACAGCATTTTCTCATTCATTTGATCACTTATTACTTTCTTGTCCTTTTTATTACCGGTTTCGTCTTTCTTTCATTTCTTTCTTTCTTTCTTTCTTTCTTTCTTTCTTTCTTTCTTTCTTTCTTTCTTTCTTTCTTTCTTTCTTTCGTTTAAAATTTCCCGTTATATTATATTATCTTTCCTCTATATTATCTTAACATTGACCCTAACATCTCACCTTACCTCTATCTATCTATCTATCTATCTATCTATCTATCTATCTATCTATCTATCTATCTATCTATCTATCTATCTATTTATCTATCTATCTATCTATCTATCTTTTTCGTTCTTTTTCCTTCTAGTCTCGATTTATAACTGTTCACTTAAAAAAAATCCTGTCTTTAATTTATTTCCTTTTCTTTCTTTTCTTTCTTCTCAACCCTTCTCTCTTTTAAGTCTCTCTATCTATCTCTCTATTTTCTATGTATCACTTGACGCCTTATTTTTTATCACACTTCTTCTTACTCTTTGCTTTCCTCTCGCATATTAGGACCTGCGGGTGATTTTCCCATTTATCGTGTGGTCTACCTATTCCAATTTCATATCTATGTTATATTTCGGGGTCTACGTCAGTTTGAAAGTTAGCAAGCTCACTGATATAAAATTCCTCTATTCTTTTTCCAGATACGTTTCATGACCTAGCAGACTGCAATCAATGTGCTAACACCACTGCCTTGCACCAAGCAGAGGCACGCAACATGACAGACGGTCCTGATAGACGAAAGCAAGGTAAAAATGTGCAGCAACCTGTACTCAGCGGTCGCCAGCCTAATGTCTCAGATCAAGACTCCAGTCTGGAGAAGACTGTCCCGGGATCAAACAGAGCCAATATTATGAGCTCTTTCAGAAACACATCACATAGATCAGTTAGTTTTGAGGGGAATTTCACGGAAATCGGGACTGCACACAGCCCTACCAGACCACATAAGACAACACCCAGGCTTGCACATGTGAGAGATTTGCGTCTTCAGAGCCTGGATGATACGGAGTCTGGAGATCACTTTGCGTCTCAGAAGCCCTCCAGAGGGCGTGGTTGTTGTGCATTCTCGAGGTCATTGCTTATAGACTGCGTTCACAGCAAGCTCGTGATGTACTTTCTGTACCTCTGCATGTGTAGTGACAAGGAGGTCAGCTTGTTCTCTAGCGATGCGACAAGAACTGAAGTTGAAAAACAGTTCTCAAAAGATCGTAAAGGCAGTCAAATATCGACCTTATCATTTGACAAAATCCCTTATGCATCGAAAAGCAACGGGCGACACGACCCGCCAATGCGACATAGATCTTCCTTCATCTTGCAACTGCCGCAAGCCGTGTTCATGAGCAAGAAACGGCCGACCGAGGTCATGTGTGCATTCTCCCAGAATCCTTGTCTCCAGTTGGAGGCCGCGGCTTACCCCGTCAGGTTTCCTTACAAAGGGGCGGTGTATTCCTCAAGGTATGGTGGGTGGATCGAAAGAACACGCCCCGTTGTATACTTTATTTATAAGTCTCTCGCACGCACAGCGAGATATGATGTGGGATGCGAAACGTCAGTTTAAAAAAAAAAAAAACAGACAAGAAGAGAAAAAAAAAAGTGCCAAATGCCAACGAAAACAAAAGCAGACCAGAAAAGGAAAACAACAAATGCCAAATGAAACAAAGTCAAAATGAATCACATAGTAATAAATAGTAACGAGATAAATATCAATTCATATCAATAATACTAAATTACCTCAGCCTTAGCGAAATCAGTAGAAAACGACCTCTCACCCCCAGCCCACCCCACCCCCGTAATGAAATAAGCAGAGACAAAATCTAACACAAGAACATGCATTTCAAAATTTAATAAATCAATAGGTTAAAATTTGTATATTCTTAGTCAGATTACCATGTATAATATACATAAAATAATTATATAATGATAAAAAAACTTACACAGAAATAATTCAGTTATTTTTCTCACAATCGTTATTTCCCTTGCCGAGCAATTATCATTCATAGTAAAATTAATTAAAAATTATAATAGAAGTTCTTTTCTATGAAACTTTAAAGTTACCTTCGCTTAATATTTGTAAGTATTCTTTCACCATTAAGATAATAATAAAATCCTTCATTATCATATGAAACAGATTCATTTTCATTCTCTAGCCACGTGACACTCTTTAAAAATGTAAACAAATAAACTGACAAACATCTAAATAACGTTCTCTCTAACACAGCGACACAAACATCTGCAAAACGTTCGATCTAACACACTGACACACAAAATGCACCGATAGACGCGCGCGCCCTGTCAGACACAGGCACACACTAATAATTTATCAATAAACTATAAATATTTTGCAAGCCGGTGATAAGACAGATGATGATCAGTAAAATGTCGCCGTTTAAAGCATAACGACTGTTACCGTTCCGAGCGACTGCAAGGCAAACAAACCACGTGATCAGTGTCGTCATCACGCAAACATCTTTCTAAGTATAATATTAATTGCATTTCTAATTTAATTACTTTTCAACTTCTAGTCGATTTACATTTCCTGTCCTGATTTGATTACTTTTTCTCGACTTTAATTGCATTTTCCCTTTATTGTTTTGCTTCAATCATTAACAAGCAAGAATGCACACACAAAATCTACTCATTATAATGTGAAGATGGGAATATCCACTTATACAATTCGCTCATCCTTCAAATTGTGCTACTTTCTGAATTCAGCGGTTTTATTGAGGATTTTGCTGTTTTTAAATTGTTCTGTTCCATATTCTGAAATACGTACTGATACTGAATAGTGTTTTGGGTGCATAATGTATATGTATGTATGTGAAAATGTGTGCGCATGCGTATTGAGAGTCAGGAAATTCGACGAAGTGTATGTAATTGTAATTTATGAGTTACTCTATTGCGGAATATTAACTTTTACACTGCTCTATTATGTTATGGTGAATTGTGAATGTAATTATTCAATGCTATCACCTACACCAGAAAATCAAAGTCTGCGGTCTGTGATTGTAATTATCCATGTTACAACATGCACACGAAAATCAGTATGTCTGCTAAAGTAAGAACTTACTTATTCCGGCAGGAAGTACTCGGTACAAGTGATTTATAGTGTTGATTATATAAAGCAGTCTTTTACATAACGCGAGATCGTTTTATCGGATAGGTACAATAGATAAATCTACATAGCCTGCTACTAATACGATTGATAAGTTATCGAGGGACTAGCGACTGACGATTACTAACAAAAGTGGACACAGTGAGGAGGCAGGGGCTAAAGACGTTTACGCTACTTTTGTTTGACGTACACCAAAAGTAAAAGTCCATATCCACCTATGGTCAGCCTGCTATCGTAATCCATCAAAAGAGTTCTTTTAAAACCTATCGTATCTGTTCCATCACCAAATTCGCCAAAGTAAGTATTAAGGAAAATCTTCAATTCATCAGGAGCAAATCTCAAGTTAGCGAAGAGAAATGATTCGTAAGAGCTGATATAAGTTTGGTAAGGTATCTGACTGATGAATGAATGACAATTAGACTTAGAAAATACAATTTTATTTAGTTAAATATATTTTATGTGAATTCAGTCATGACTGTACCTTAATGTTTATATATTTTAATTATTTTTGTTTGTATGGAAATAGCAAACTTTTCTTTTAGACCGATAACTTGAGAACGAAAGGAGAAGATAGAGCTACGTAGTATTCATTATTCAAGTACTTTATGCTCGTAATTATTTCCATCTTTCTGGAATAGGACATTTCTATACCTTCCTTGTAATCCCTAGGTCCCAGTTACTTGTAAGCATGGGGCCTTCCTGAAATTGTTGTATTCAAATTAGCCAGATAATAAGGGTCGGGTTCCCGAATGGTATAGTTAGTGAGTCAGATTCAACTCAACACATCAGTGATGAATAGAGTTTAGTGTTACCCTTTTGTGTAATCGTTAAAAGGAAGTTTATGCATTGTGAATGACTGTTAGAGAAGAGATCTGAGATTCAATTTCTATCTACGTGAAATCGCATTCATCAAATGAAAGTTCACTTCTTATTTTTTGCATATATATTCGTGTCTTTATGAACAAACAACAGAGATGTGACTTATTTCCTTGGGAATGACACGTAATAATTGTATTGTGTTTCTCCCAGTATTGAACACACGTATCACTTAAAGCTGTTGAAAATCTATCATTCAAATGAATAACTTTATGACTGTCAAAACTGAACTTTATGAGGCGAGATTTCTAGTTCAATAGCTGTTGCGGAAAATAAAATAAAAAAGAAATTATCAGGAAACAAACTTGGCCTCTGTAAAAGACAAAGCGAACCAGTCAAGAGCTTCGCCCGACAGTTTGTAAATGTTCCGTTGTTGATTCTCTGCACTATATTGCGTACTCTGGTGAAATACTGGATCTAATATGTATCTTAGTAATGTACCTTCTCTTGCATTTCACTGTATTTTACATTTTAAAAAAATGTGATTAATAAATATTATTCTTATCTTAGTAATGTATCTTCTTAAGCATTTCATTTTGTTGTAAAAGGAGGGATATGGGAGTGGGGCAGACAAACGAAATTAATATAAGACGGATCGAAAGAACCCTTAAATACGAAGTCCCTGTTAGTACGAGTTGGGTAACAGTTGATTAAATTCTTAAGTGAAAGGTTTTAATCAGAAACCGCCAAGAAGGACTTAGAATACAGATGTCTGGTCAGAATATAATCATATATTATTATAATTCTTCCTCTCGAAACAGTTAATCAGTTTTAACTATGATACACTATTCATTACTTTTTTAAAATATAATAATAATAACTGTATGAAGAGCAGTATGTATGTATAAAATATAATAATAATAAATGTATGAAGAGCAGTATGTATGTATAAAATATAATAATAATAACTGTATGAAAAGCAATATTTATGTATAAAATCGTGTGAAGATGCACAAATGCGTGCTCGTTTGAGGGGAAGAAATTTTCTAGATTGAATGGGTTAATGAGTGAGGTGACCAGAGAAAGAAAGTCGGGATCATAAACCGACATGGTTCTGGAGGAGCGAAAATAACTTCACTCTGAGCAAAATTGGGCTAAGGCCATGATAGCAGAGGTCACTTTAAGGCTAGTGGGAACCAACAGAATTGGAGTTAAACGTTTGAACCTTTCCTGGAAGGTAAAATTGAGCTGTTGTCTAAAACCAGTTCTCGAAATAATTAGCCATTAGCCAGAAATTTCCAACTACCGATAACTCTGTATATTACAAACTCAGAAACAAGCATGCGTATCTCAAAGAAATGAGATAAGTAATGAGCTCTTTACAACGGTGTCTTCGGAATCCAGTAAAATAAGAGATGAAGAAAGAACCATCAACGATATATCACGTAGTTTAAGATAATAATTATTTGGGCACATACTGTTTATAAATTATGCCCATCAGCAAATTTTAAAACGTCATTCTTTTAATTAGAACATTAGATATCTAGTGAAGGATTTGTTTGTGTGTGTGTGTGTGTGTGTGTGTGTGTGTGTGTGTGTGTGTGTGTGTGTGTGTGTGTGTGTGTGTGTGTGTGTGTGTGTGTGTATGATCTTGTGCACGCGTATAGCATCACAATAGTATTGTTTACTCACCTTTTTGAGTATGATTGCTCTTGAAACCTAGAAAATGACGTTAGATTCGTCAATAATTTAATCATGAAGAAGCACTTAACTTAAGAAGGCAAACTATCTAAGCTGAGCAGATCTATGTTTTGACATGTTTCCTGTCGTATAGGTACACACAATTGTCGCAAACAAATTACAAAAATAAAAATAAAACATGTCACCTTTTATTTGCCACCATCCACACTCCCAACCTACCCCCACTAATACCACCTTTCCAGCCGAGAACTCTCTTAAGGAGGAAGGCTGAATATACAAACGGAGAAGTAAAACCCCAAACTGAAATCTATCGAAATAACAAACACGAATTTCAATCTGTCATATAAAGCAAACGAACAAACACGTAAACCAGTCGTATTAAGTAAGCACGTAGTAACGAATAGGCATTTCAGTACAAGATTTAAAAGTATGCAGTAACAGATCAAAAGCACAATCGTGGACAATAATAACTTTTACCAAGCTATGTATGCATTTATCAACCATGATCCGCTGACTCAGTAAGCACATTTTTGACAGTTCTATATATAAATAATAGTTTTTGCTATGCATGTTTTAGTTCCTGTTGCAAGAAAACATAGCAAATAAAACAAACTCAACTGTTTCATTAAACACTTTAGAAATGAACAGTTTCCTGAGAATCATGTGGCAAATGTATGTGACAAAATGACATATTTTAGTATATGAAATGCCTGCCTCTCAATTCAACTTTAGAGCTTTGTTCTTTGAAACTTTGGCCACGCCCACAGATAGCGCACGACAGTCTTTCAACCACAAGCTTCAACCAAGAATGGTTGTGTGTTAATGGGAGTGAAAAGAACGCTATGTAAGTGTACTCTATACTCGAGACATCGTTACGAGCATCGAGTCAAAGAAAGAAGAGAGGGGTGGGGGGATTTATATCTGTAAAATATATTTTTGTTATTTAAAAGCTATTATATTAAAAAGAAGAACAGTTGAATCAACATCGCATACTCACGTTGTCATGGACAGCTCGATGCAAGCAATAGAGAGAGTTCCAGTTTGCAAGACTTTAAACATAATGTGCACAAGGATTAGAAATGATAAAGCGAAAAGCATCCCAATTCTATATTGAGGATATGAGACCTGATCTATCATAGCAATCTTCACTAGTTCTCTTGACTATCGGTTGTGAACCAGTCTCGGAAACCCTTACCAAAATGCAGAAAAATTCGAAGGTTTTGTTGTGTTTTAACTACGTCACTTACATATTATTTACAGTATGAAAATCAATTATTTTTATTTATTGTTTTTTTTTTCCAGCGAATCTTAATTGACGATGCAAAGATTAAAACTGGGACAAAGGATGTCTCATAACACCAAATATTTGCGTAATGATTTTAATAATTTATTTGTTAATGTTTTCGATGACATAAATTAACGACAGCAGTCCAAGAACAGAAAATAAACCTTTAATTCATGTTATAAAAAAGAAAAAGAAATACATTTATAATTAAAATACATTCATCATTATTTCCGTGTACCGTATGTGTGAAGTAAGTTTCAATTTTCTACATTTTACATTTTAAAGCAAACATTTCGTACTTCAGTACCCTACGAAACATGTTATGCTCTTTTGTGTACGTCTGGCCTACAACTGCATCCTCTCTGTCTCTCTCATACTCAACGCATTTTGTGCGCTGTTTTGTGTACGTCTGGCCTACAACTGCATCCTCTCTGTCTCTCTCATACTCAACGCATTTTGTGCGCTGTTGTGTGTACGTCTGGCTTACAAGTGCATCCTCTCTGTCTCTCTCATACTCAACGCATTTTGTGCGCTGTTTTGTGTACGTCTGGCCTACAACTGCATCCTCTCTGTCTCTCTCATACTCAACGCATTTTGTGCGCTGTTGTGTGTACGTCTGGCCTACAAGTGCATCCTTTCACAAACACATAAACATGCGCACGCGCGAACACACTCATTGAAAACAGAAGCTTTATGATTTAATAAAATATATTCGATAATGCGTGAGTGGTTATAATTTGATTGGATTTCTCTTTAACTGGAGTATTTCGTATCCGTCATATGGAACATAGGATTCTGATTTTTACTTGGTTAAATTGGCCACTGATAAAAATATATATTTTCTAAAAAGTTGAAAAGCGTACAGGTAAACAAAAAACCTGATATCTTACGGTCTGTTTGAACATGGATTCAAATATAAAAATTCTTTAATGTCTCTACATACCTGATGCAACTGTAGTCACTTTGAAAGCCATTTGTTTTTCTGAACAGAGACAAATACAATACAAAGCAAACCAATTGACTCTTCAACAGCAGAACTACATTTCGCCAAACATTGCTAGAAACAATAAATTTAGTAAAGTAACAGTACAGCCTCATTAATTTATTAAGAAATACATATTTAATTACCATTGCACACAGTTTTACGTTAAATCATTGATTACATCATTACCTCTGGAAATAATAAATGCTTGGTCGTTATTCCTATTATGACAGTCTTTAAAAGAAGATATCTACGCATAGCCTTGACCTCGTTGTCATGTATGTGGTGCTCTTATAAAATTATATTCATAATACCTGCTGAAATTCATCGTTCATTTAATTTACCAGTGAGTCAGATGTCGAACAATCGCTGACATCCATTATGAACACGTGAGAGCAGGAAGGTTCACAAAGTGAAAAATTACTATACGGGAGCATTGTTTTTTTGTCCTCTTGGCTAATATTACTAGGTCGCATTGAGGTTTCTTAATTACAATATACTCGTTGTGCACTATTCTTAATGTGTTCATTTCTAAGCGATTGAGGATGTCGATGATGATGGTTGCTGTTATATGAAATGAGTTCGTCCTGCATAAATAAATTTTCATTTCTAATCTATGCATTAAAGATTTTAAATAATATTTTACTTTGTATAATTTCGAATTGTTATGATAACGTTTATTTCTGAAGTGAAAGTCAAGGATCGACGAACTGGAGGGACGTACACTCTTTTGACTGGGGGAGTGCTTACAGTAAAAACGGCGGGTAGCATTATGGCTATTGCTGTGAAAATGCTAGCTAGGGAATAGTAAAGGGACGGTTGAGTAAACGGATTAAATTTACATTTTGTTTTGATCAAGAACTAGTATTGTAGTTATCAAGGTTTAGGCTGATGCAGCTGTGAACTTGTTTATGGGTAGGTAACAGTGTGTTGGTAGAATGTGGATGTAGAAGTTGTGAGAAAGTCATAAATATTAATTAATTCTAGGTGTCTTCTTAAATGTGATTAACATAGTTAGTCAAGATAGAGATGGGTAGCGTTTCAAGGTGAGAAAAGAAGAGTGCAGAGTCCCAAGACTTCACTCTTGGCAAATACACTCTTCAGATGAGGGGTTATGTATATCGAGTCCCTCTTGTTACGCACAGGTTATAACTGTGAAATCTTCAAGTGAAGCAAATGACACAGTCTCTTTATGACGCATTTTGGTTTTGTTGGTGAGCGATTACTCGCTGAAAGAGGACGAGCTGAAAGAGGGCGAGCTGAAAGAGACCATTCTACGTTAAGTCTGGAGTTGTCACGCTGTGACATCTGATCGCTCAACATGATCTGGTCACACGTCATGCACCTTGCTTGAAGCGAGACCTAAAGAGGAGACAAGCTAATTTTGCAGTGCCAACGCATCAAGCTCCTGAAGAACGCGAATGTCTCGATCTACAGAACCATCAAGTACAATCCGCCATTACCGACATCTTCTTGCATGCGCCATTGAAATTAGGCATCAATGTTCAAGTGTAGTGGTAACTATAGCACATTCTCAATATAGTGTACAGGGACTACTATTGCACATTCTCAATGTAGTGTACAGGGACAACTATTGCACATTCTCAATGTAGTGTACAGGGACTACTATTGCACATTCTCAATGTAGTGTACAGGGACAACTATTGCACAAATTCATTGTGCATTGTACATTATATTATTAATAATGATATGCATCGCGCAAACAATCAATCATAACCGGTAACCTGTATACACAATTATTAAGAAATTATTGTATTTAGCGTAAATAAACGTATCTTTACAATGATGACATCAGTACTACAGTTCAGCTAGTTGTTCGTATCACCGTGTGTCATGTGATGCTAGGGACAGACTATAAGGTCATTTATATAGCCTGCTTTCTCTTCACGTGACGTGTCAAATCTGACTGTCTACTAGATAAGGTGAGGTACGTATGCCTACTATAGGATGTCAATGTTGCAAAATTCAATGTGTCAAATCGCGACTGTCTTCTGAAAAAGGTGAGATATGCATGCCTGCTATAGGATGTCAATGTTGCAAAATTCATTGTGTCAACGCTCGGCCCCTGCATACAATAACTGAAATCATTAATAAGAGTACTTAATACACTTTACTTAACACACACACACACACACACACACACACACGCTCACGACAAATACAAACACGCCCGCACGCCCGCACACACACACACACACACACACACACACACACACACACACACACACACACACACTCAAAGTAAAAGCTGTGAATTTTCAGTTCAAAAGTAAATGAACTAATATGTATCAATGTCTTACCAGTATTACTGTTAGTTTTGTTTACTTCAGAGCTTTCATTAGTTGTATCTAAAAAGCGGCAAAATATAAGAGATAAAAATCCATTATAATAATTATAATCACATAATTATTAAATAATATCACAACGATTCTAAATGAAACATCGAACTGTAAACTTGAGTTTTAGGATTCTCATTCGTACGTGTTGAATCGTTCGAATTTATAATTTTACAGTGTTCAAAAATTATCTAATGCCAAATCTATGTCAGTCGTACAGACATTTAGCCTAACACACCAGTCTTGACTTTCACCTAGAACAATTTTACTTACTTCACCTCAAAACTATTAAAACGATAAATGATGCAGGCATCTATTTTCAGTACGCAGAAACGGAGGTCTCAGTAAATGAAGAAAAGTCATTGGGTACAACTCCATTCACTGCAGTTCGTTCAATTGATTTCAGCCTTCTAATTATTGATTAAGTTGCGGTCTAATTAACATTCTCTTATTTAAAATGTAGGTCATGCATTAAAAACGAAAAAAAAACGATACTCACTCTCCATTACTTCTGTCGTTGATATAGCAGGAACTAGAATTTTTCAAGACAAAAAAAGAACTATCTATAACACTATGCCACCATAATTATTGGTTAGTAGTAGTAGTAGTAGTAGTAGTAGTAGTAGTAGTAACAATAATATAATTAATAAATATAATACTAATCAGCATCCATAACTAATTACAATTGATGATAATATTAATTTATGTTATTAATAATTCTCCAGAAAACACCATTAGTCTCTCTCACTTGGCGGATATACGGGCGTTGTAAACGTTTTCTCTCTTCCACAACATTAAAGACATACATTCACTGACACACAATATTTCCATAGGTGTAAGAATTCCTACCAAAGGAGAATATAAGTCCGTCTGTAATCTATATTTAGCGAGCCCCCAACCACTCTAACACATGGTTATCAATATGTGTAAGTAAGTTCATTAATTTAAGATTAAATTTATTAAATCAATAACCAAATATTCAACAGATGAATAAAATCGAAAGAGTATTGACATTTACATCACTTGAGGACAATGTTCGATTAATACTAGACAATTGTTCATGGATTTCATTCATCAAAACTAAATGAGAATGGAGTTTTAGAGAGATAATTAAAGTCAATGTCCATAACGTTTTCATCGATTGTCACTGCCTCTAGCACATGTTCACAATCACATGGTTTTCAAAAAATTCACTGTCTTTCTTACTTAGATGACAGTCCAATGTACCCCTTCTAGGCATGGTCCAGAATCTTCGATGTTTGTGTTTGTTGAAGCAAGATTTGATAATTCTGATTTATTTTAGACAGAGCAACGTCGTTTGTATATGTGTGTCTACGAGGTACAACATTTTTCTTTTCATTTGTCTGTTGAAATGCAAAGCATGTACTGTTCTTTGTTAAATACAAATATTGACTTTGAAACAATCGACTGATTTGTGTTAGCTTTATTTGAATGAATCATATCGTGTGACGTGTTTTCAAATAATCAATTACTAAAACTAACAATAGTAAATAATAAGCATTCAACATTCTGACATAAAATATTTACAGGGCAAACTTACCTTCAATCACAATTTTGAAGGACGCATATTTCGTGGCCTTGCTGGCTTCGTGGACAGACTCGCACACCAGACCGAAGATTTGGCTGGTGGTGATTTGGAAGACCAGTATTAGATCAGAGGTCACATTAAAGCTTTCGGAAATAAAGATGTCACCATTGTGCTTACGGTATATGTAATGAACAAAATTTGACAAAAACAAGTGTATATATAGCAAAATGATACGTGCACAATCTATTTATATAACAAATCATACCACTAAAGTAAAGTAACACATGAACATTACATACAAAATGACACGTGTACAATCTATTTACATAACAAATGAAAATTACATACAAAATGACACATGTGCAATCTATTTACATAATAAATGAAAATTACATACAAAATGACACATGTACAACCACATAACAAATGAAAATTACATACAAAATGACACATGTACAATATATTTACATAACAAATGAAAATTACATACAAAATGACACATGTACAATCTATTTACATACAAAATGACACATGTGCAATCTATTTACATAACAAATGAAACCATTAACATTACGTTACAAATGTATATTACATAGCAATGGCGTATGCACAATCTATTTATATAACAACTCAAACCACTAAAGTAACAAACGTATATTACATAGCAAAATGATTCATGCACAATCTATTTTATATACTAAATGAAACTTTAACGCTACGTTACAAATGTATGTTACATACAAAATTACTCATGCACAGTCTATTTATATAACAAATCAAGCCACTAACGTAAAGTAACAAACGTATATTACATACAAACTGATTCATGCATAGTCTCTTTATATAACAAATGAAATCACATACGTAAAGTAAGAAATGTGTATTACATAGCAAAGTCACATATGCACAATCTATTTATATAACAAATGAAACCACTAATGTAAAATAAGAGTAAAATAAGAGTTTATTTTACATAACAAAATTACCTATGTTAAATCGATTTATATAACAAAAGAAACCACTGACGTAAAGTAACAAATGTCTATCACGTACAACATGGCTCATGCACAGTCTAACAATATAACAAAAGAAACCACTGACGTAAAGTAACAAATGTCCATCATTCCATCAAGTCGAACATAATCAAAACTAAACCAAGTGTTGCTTTGACATGTGAAAACTATTACTAAGTAAAGTAAAAGCACAGCCACATTTCTTTCCTCATGTCTGAGTTTGAGGTAGTGTGCTCTACTATTTGACACTGTTTTGCGACTGTGCAACTTACATTTTCTTCCTGGAATTCAAAATGTCTGTCCAATGATGGTAGTAAACTATTAGCTGGCGCCTGCATTTGTGAGATCACTATATATTTACGACCGGTTACCGACGATGAACATACCAAAACAGATGGAATATTTGAATTGGCTCTGCACGGAACAGCAAACCAGCGGAGTTGTGAAAACGTAAAGGGCGATATTAATTATCAGTTCTTTACTTTAACTAGAAATTGTTCATACATGTATAATTTGTGTTCTACCAATGCTATATTAAACGAATGAAGAATGCAATGGCGAGAAAGGAAAGAATTTATATTAGTCAAGAATACCTGTAGTCGCTTTCTTGGAATGGGATCACGTTGACTTGACTGACTTAATGCGCATTTTGATATTAAAATTCTTTGTACGTTACTGCGTGTCGTGATTTATTATTTGTTTATTTGTTCTCAAGAACTGGTCAGCAGGGTTTACCAAATGTTAACAATATTCTTTCGGTAATTAAAATTAGCTTTCAAATGAACTGGACATAAATCAATTAATTAATAAATCAAACCGATAATAAATACCAGCTCTGGCTATAGCATGCATTTATAATAAATGTCATGAATGGCTTCAAATGTAATATCACTTTAAAAGATGTATTTTCTTTTTCATACTGTGTAAAATATTAATTTTAATTTGTTAAATTCAAATGGATATAGTAGCATTACAATTATTCTACCCTGCAGGGTTGGGTATCCTTAATTAAAATATGGATTTTGAAACACATAAGAGGACATCGCTAGTTCACGCTCAAGTTTCAAAAGTATACACACTAGATTAATCGTGCAAGGTGAACTTTCAAGGCCAAAAGTAAAGACACTTGGGTTTATTGTGCATGGTGAACTTTCAAGGCTAAAAGTAGAGACACTTGGGTTTATTGTGCATGGTGAACTTTCAAGGCTAAAAGTAAAGACACTTGGGTTTATTGTGCATGGTGAACTTTCAAGGCTAAAAGTAGAGACACTTGGGTTTGTTGTGCATGGTGAATTTAAAGGTCAGAAGTAAAAAGTGTTTTCTAAACTGTTCAGAACGGTGTGAGCATGACTAATGAAACTATTATAAATATATAGTACACGATATTAATGCGCATTTTTTGTTAACACCATCATATTGTACACGCTGTGAACACGATTATAATGTACACATTGTGAACACGATTGTGAAGCCTTGGAAGTGTTAAGCATAGGAAGTGAAACATTAACTTACAGACGAACATTGTACTCGTTCCAATAATCTGTAAATATGGTGTGTACTCCCTGCGTAATGGACTTTCCCCTGTTGTCGAACCACTGGACGCGAGGAGGCGCGTAGCTAGCCCCGTCAACTGTGCACGTCCATGTGTAGCTCTCGGTGTCATTGACATACTCTGGACCACTGATTGTGGGGTCATCCGGAGGTTCTGTTAGAATACATTTATGCGCAACAGTTTTATTGGCAGGCATTGTTGCTTTTAATAACATGAAATAAATAAATAAGTCTGCGTAGAAAGCCTTGAAAACTTAGCTTTTTAAAATCATGCATAAATCAATGCGATGGCTTGGTTGGGTATATTATATGTCTTTATTCGTTAGGTGTGGTTAGCTTTTTATATCCAATGGCACTGAGATTTAAGGGGCTTCAACGTTTGCAAGAGAATGTGTGGGCCTAGGGGATTCTCGTCAGTGTGATTTTGGAAAATACTTTCAAACAGTAAACTGGATTAGACTGGATCCAAGAACATTTTAGTATAGAATTTCTGATGAATTTTTAAAGAATACTTGTGACCTGATTTCTTGACAAAATAGCGCCTAAACTTTACGATACAAAAGATGAGTTTCACATTACTGCTAAATAAAACACAAAGTAACACCCGCAAAGTGTTAGAACCAGCGTATAATTAAAGAAATTTGAATTCCTTCAAACAGACCATATGATGCTAAGGAGCAGTTTTTCCTGTGCGTTGGTAGAAATGAAACTGCACTTACGAATTACTGAAAGTGTCAAGGATTTCGATGTTCCATTGGCCATCGTGCACGTGAAATTGACGTCATGATCGTCGAGTGTAACATTGAATTTAATCAAACTGATGAAAGTGACCTGATTATTGATCCTCACTGTTCTCGTTCCTAACGGGTTTAGAGTCTCGTTCGGCGTGTCACTTCTCGTCCAGGTCAAAGGGAACGGAGTATCGGGAGTGTCATAGCTAGCCGAGATGGAACAACTGACCTCTTGCTCGTGACCAATAATTGCAGGTGATCCAATCATCGATATGGAGTGCTTTCCTGAAGCAAAGTTTAAACAGCGTAATAGTGGGACTGTTATTTAAAGAGATGTTAGGATTTCCATAGTGGACATTAACGATGACGTAATTAAAAAAAATCATCTTAGTGATGTATCGAGTTGCATTTAATTATATTACACTAATCCAAATGTAATTTGTAAATGACGTATATTATAGATATTCACGCTCAATGTATAGATTATAGATTATCACATTATAGATATTCTTAGAACCACACCAATACGTATTTGCACAGACACACACAAATGCATGAACACATTCACATTCGTATTGCAATGAGCGATGAATGGATAGATATTGTCACACACACACACACACACACACACACACACACACACACACACACACACACACACACACACAAACACAGATAGATGGATAGACAGATAGATAAAATGTTCCTCAAATGTATCCATGACTTTCTTAAGGATTTTGAGTCTGCATTACTATTAAATTTAAGTGTCAAAATTATCTAGAACATCTTTTCTAATTGTGGCTAGGAGTACTAAAGCCGGCTGGCAATAGCGTACATCTAGAATTGTCTTTTCAAATGTTTCCACTTCTGTGCAAGGTTACCACTTAGTCTGAGCTTGGGTGGCGGTGTAATATTAGCAGAACATTGCTTGTTTGCTCTCTGCCTGTTTTACTCTTCACCCATTATGTATATCCAGAAAACTGCCAGACACCAATTAGAATTACTGATTTTCCAACATCAAGAGTGGTTCAAACATGCAAGTAAAAGGGAAAAATTATGTCGAGCACATTCCTTCTCTTCGTTCTCCCGTCTTCATTTGACATCATCCTCTCATGTCATATCGCTCTCTAGCACTTCTTGAACGTCGTCACATTATTCTACAACAGCACACAATATGTCAGAAACTCTATTACAAATGTCATTCTTGCGTTTATTTATGAACCTAACGAAAGAATACTCACCTTTGACCTCGGAAAGAATGGCATATATTGCAGAGATACACAGCACAGTCAAACATTGATGTGCCTGAACTGGAGTGATATCTGGAATCATGTGTTTTATCTATGATCCCGTTTGAAGATTCAGTTGCTAATTCTTAGTTTGAATTTTCTTTAGAAAATAAAGACAACTCCTATGATTGACCCCACGGCTGACTTAAAGTAGTACACGAAAGTAATAGAATGTTTATTTTCATATAAAAGACTCAATATAATTTTAAAAAATAACTAATGTCTGTTAAAAGAAAAAGAAACAATACATTTTAACAAGGAAATTATTGAGTTTAATCATTTCTTTGAAAATATAAGTGAAGTCCATAGCAACGTCATCGATGACGTAATTGTAAGTGACGCAAGTGAATGACGCATCTTCCATCACTTTCTGTTCTTTACCCTCTCTTAGCAAAATATTGATTTACTTGCTGTGTTGAAGAAATCTATTTTAGATATACAGTATTTGATAGCGTTGAGCTAGGAAAGTAAGTTTACATTCATTATATCTATCTATCTGTCTATCTATCTATCTGTTTATCTATCTATCTATCTATCTATCTCTTAGTCTTGTCGACCGTTGGGGCACCTCTGAATATCTGACAACCAGTTTCCTCCATTTCATTCTGTTTCCTGCTAATCGTTAAGTTTACATTAGATTAGATTAGGGTCCTACACTATGCACCCTATCATTTAACTTTTTTTCCTGTAACTTTAACTTTTTAAAAAGTTGTAACGCAATATAATAAATTATCACCGTCACTACAATAAGAATAGGGAGTATATATCAAAAATTTATGTAAGATTACAATTCTTTTAACGATTTTGATAAAATTAAAACAGTTATATTCAAGAGTGACGACAAGAGCTATAAGCAATTTAGAATACTGTGTATCAATGATTTTATGTCTTTGAACCATCTTTCTCAACCTTTCCTTATACAGATTCTTTGGAATAAAATGTAGATCTCAGGGAACCCCTGTGTAAAAATTATTATATTCACATTTTGCAACTCACAATTTCTCTGGGGACTCTAACGACCTCTCGCGGAACAGTAGTTGAGAAGCACTGCTTTAATGAAAAAGTCTGCAGATTCAATCCATTTATGTAGCAACTTAAAATAGCAGTTCACTAAATCGATTCAATTTAGCTGAAAACAAATTTATTTTACTTTTTTGTCACAGTGACCTTGTATTCCTTATTTTCATTGAGTGGATGATGGTCTGTGGTCTACGAAACCAATCCAACATAATGACGTAAATATCTTTTTGAAGCGATCAAAAGACTGAATGTTATATTGCCAGGTCGCTATTCAGCAGTATGTTTATGTCATAGTTTTACTTCATAATTAATAAAGCACAAGGGACATAATCGTATATAACATATGTTGTTAAAAATGTATTGCAAATAGTTAGGTAGATAATGAAGTTGTTTGCATTTAGTAGTTATAAATGAAACAAAATCAGCAAAAATATACCAGTTAAATCCATAATGTTAATATTGTTTTCCAATAGCGCAGCAAATAAATAAATATACTCCAGGAGAATATTATCCTGTAGGCCCTACATACAGCAAAGACTCGGTAACATAACTTGTTTATATGTAGTTAAGTAAAATTATCAACAATGTAAGATATAGTGGAACATGCCTCTGAAATTTGAACTCTGCAAAAGTTTGAGATTGATAACATGAGACGGTGATCCAGTGTCTCATTAACAGATCAAATGTGGATACATTCTTGGGGGTGGGGGTGGCGACCAATGGTAATATACACAATGCCGTGTCCCACATAGTTTGAGGCGTTCAAAGACGTTTGCTGAGAAAATAAGAAAGAAGATTTTGTTTTCGACAGCCGCTAGTTTTAACTGCCCATAGGAAATTGACATACTCGAGCATATTCACTTTCGATTTTTCACATTTATGTTTTTCATATGCATTTAACCAGAGAGATATATTGCAGCCAGTATAGCCCCTTCACACCTGTCAAATAAGATATCATTTAATAAATCATTTGAAAGAAGGTATTCATCATAGTAATGGCGGGCCTACGGCATTTTACTGTTAGAGGTAACAGACGCAGCCTACTTTCTTTCTATCTTTCTTTCCATTTGCTCTGTAAAAGTTAGAAAGTTTGCGCTTCAGTTTCAAGCTTCATATGAAGTTAGAAAATCTGTCTTGTGAGCTAGAGTGATTCAAAGAAACCTGTTTTGCGTATGAAATCTCTTGTCTGCTAGAGTGCGTCCACGGTACCCATCTAACGTACTCATGCATGGTGTAATTAATTTTCATTCAGTAAATGCCATCGAACCTTAATGCCGTATTGAAATTCTAGTGCATACCTCAATATTTTTATCTTCATTTAATTGCACAAATGTTGTGTTTTTCTCTTTTAAAGATAGCATCTATTTCAAAAGGAGTGTATAGCTTATTTTAAATCTGTTGAAATAAAACTACAAAGATACTAAAATTTCTTCTATAGGAATTCAAAATCACACATATCTATTTTATGTTCTTCTGAGGTCCCATTAAATTAGTGGATTCATAAAATCTCTGTAGCCTTTGTGATCTTTAACGGAAACCAAATCAGAATTTTAAACAATACATAGACTTGATTAAACTATATTTTCATATCTGTGTTCCTTTACACACGAACAAAACCATAGAATAGTAACAAATTAGAATTGGAAAAATAATATTATTTTCTATAAACTATGAAAACCATAGTAACAATGTATTAATGGGAAAATATTATTTTCTTCATACTATTAAGACCATAGTGACAATGCAGAGTTAGGAAAATACTGTTTTTATTTTGGCCACTTTAACTAGAGTTTCGTTTATAAAATTATTCCATTTAAAACTGATTTCAGCACAAAAAGGATTAATATCATTAGAATATCTTCGTCTGACCTTAATATATATTTTTTTTCTTTTAAGACATGCAGGTGGTTGCTAGATTTGTAATCCTATCATCAAAGCTCAGTAAATCTACTCGATTTAAAACGCTTGCAGTCCTGGCCTTTGTGACGTATACCTTGTTGCTCTGGTTTCAATTCAAGATTATGTGTAGAAGAACAGGTACTTCCGAAGTCTCGTTTGGTATAAATTTTTAAATTCTATTTTTATTTTAAGTTACTCTCTTTCTGCATTTACACCTATGTACATAAATATATAAGTTCTACTATTATGTATGTGTTTGGCTAGAGTCAGAGAGAAAGTCGATTTACAACTGTCACATATTGATACAATGTAGATTATTACTTTTTTCAATGCTTACTTTATTTCTAATACAATTTTTCTCGTAATGATCAAAAATCCAGACTTTCTTATTTTTCAACCACTGACCATGTGGGATAAAGCAGATTTCATGGTTCAAAGTATGGAGTAACGTTGAGCAAGTGACAGTTAAGGAAAGAAATAGCATCAATTGGTTCTTTGAAAATGAAATAATTGTATTGAGTAATAAAGAGAAAAACAAAAGTGCCAGAATAGACAAATATTGCTGTCTGTTTTTCTTTCTTTATTACTTCTTTCTTTCTTTCTTTCTTTCTTTCTTTCTTTCTTTCTTTCTTTCTTTCTTTCTTTCCTTCCTTCCTTCTTTCTTTCCTTCCTTCCTTCCTTCCCTCCTTTCTTTTTTCTTTCTTTCTTTCTTTCTTTCCGTCCGTCTGTCTGTTTATCTATCTATCTATCTATCTATCTATCTATCTATCTATCTATCTATCTATCTATCTATCTATCTATCTATCTATCTATCTATCTAAATATCATTCTATCTGCGGGGTTTGTTTATAATGTCAAACCCTGTTTCTGACCCTTCCTATTCATACGTGTGTGTGTGTGTGTGTGTGTGTGTGTGTGTGTGTGTGTGTGTGTGTGTTTGAGTGTGTGTGTGTGTGTGTGTGTGTGTGTGTGTGTGTGTGTGTGTGTGTGTGTGTGTGTGTCCGTCAGAGAGAGTAGGAGCGTATCACTGTCTTTCTCCAACAACTTTTATTCTATAACCACAACTACTATCAACAGCAGCAACCGCAAACAGTAGCTATTGTCAACACCTACCAATGGCTTTCGAATCCAATGCTGCTCTCTTCCATTGCGACTGGTATACTAAACAACAGCCAGAAAACTGTGACGTAAGGCTTCGCGCCATTTTATATTGTAACAAATTCGAGGCGGACATTTTATGGGAATGGGTTAGTTTGGATACGTCACCGGCAATGTACGACTTCGATGATACGTGTCTCGTCAAAGTCATTGAGCGGCGGTGTTACGATGGAAAAGTCATTCCCAAGGTCATGCATTTTGTGTCTTTCAATCGCCGTGAGTTGCCTTTCTACGCATTTGTGAGTGTCGTGAGCGCCGTTCGCTTTGTTCAGGTTAGTTCCCTTTGCTTGATAAGATTACGTACTTTTAACTTTAAAACTGTAAAGAGCAGATTGAGACAAAGACAAGTAAGCATACACGTGACACATGGCAACAAGAGAAAAGAGTGCAAAACAGATGGGAGAAGAGAGGGAGGGAATGAGGGGGGAGCGATAGAGAGATTTAGAGAATGTGGCCGATAAAGCAAAACATTAAAAATATCCTTTGCTATATCCATTAGATCTATTATGAAAGTAGAAGGGGTGAAAAAGGTTCACGCGTTAACATAACAAAACATAATTTTATTGCATATTGTGGGTTATTTTAACAGAGTCGAAGAACTTACCTGATAAGTGACGCAGAAATAGTAAAATAATTAATAGATAGGCAAACATACACACAATAAAATATTAATGTCATTTTAATATATGAGACATAACTTCCAGATACGTTAATAATGTGAAGATTGCAATATTATAGAACAGTATCTATCTATGTTCTCAAGTATGTTTTCACTCTCTCTCTCCCTCTCTCTCTCTCTCTCTCTCTCTCTCTCTCTCTCTCTCTCTCTCTCTCTCTGTTTGTTATGATAAAAACGTTACATTGATACGATCGACGCTTTTAATTATCGTTTTATTCTGTTACAGCCATGCTTAATCCTATTTCACTCAGATTATCTGCCCTTTGGGCGTTACTGGGACATCCTTGTCAGCCTAGTGCCAAACATCTTGCACGTCAAACGCTCTATTCCAAGATCTATTTTTGGAAAAATGATCAACTTCATTCAACACAGTGCTGACGTAGCAAGCCTGGAGGCCATCTTAAGTAAGTTGGGATTATTTGCTATTAAGATAACTCAAAGACAACTTATTAAATATGTTAGATGAAGGATATAAAATGTCAGTTTTAAAGCACACGATATCACTTGTTAAATGGCAAAAGTTAAATAATTAGCTCTATCTGTCTCTCTCTCTTTCTTTCTCTCTCTGTTTGTCTGTCTGTCTGTCTGTCTGTCTGTCTGTCGTCCCTCTCTCTCTCTCTCTCTCTCTCTCTCTCTCTCTCTCTCTCTCTCTCTCTCTCTCTCTCTCTCTCTCTCTCTCTCTCTCTCTCTCTCTCTCTCTCTCTCACACATTGGATACTCATTGCCATGAAATTTGATTATTATTTAATATTGTTTTGTTTCATAAGTTGGATTATGTGATAAAATGTACTTATGCAAATACTTTTGTGAGTACATACGTGAGCAGCGTACTTATGTGTGTGTGCGTGCTTTTATATGCATGTTTGTGTGTGTGCGTGTTTTTATATGTATTTGTGTGTGTGTGTGTGTGTGTGTGTGTGTGTGTGTGTGTGTGCGTGTTTGACCATTTTCTCACTTGTTTCTGATGTAGAATTTGGAGGAGTATACATGGACCTTGACTACATCCTGCTGAAGCCACAAGACGACCTTCGCAATTATTCGGTAGTTATGGGTACAGAGATTCCTAAATGGGCACTCAGCAATGGTATGTTTATGGGTAAGCCACAGGCAAAGTTTCTCGAGGCCTGGTACTCTTCATACCATACCTTCAAAGACAATGACTGGATCGTCCATTCCAATCTGGCTCCCTTCAACATACACCGCTTACATCCGGAGCTGGAATTGCACATAGAGGATTCCTTTTTCAAACCTCATTCTGGTAACATCGTTAAGCAGTTCTACACTGATAAATACAACTGGACAAACTTATATGGAATGCATCTATACAATTCTCATGTGAGAAATTTTCTAGTCGGTAGATTCGAAACTCAGGACTCCTCTCTTGGGGAGGTCACCAGACATATCTTATACGGGGATAGACTGATGTGTTTCGGGTCAAGCAATAAGACAGAACCTGTTCGAGTGAGGGGTATGTAATAGATGCCCAAAGTGATAGACAGGGAAAATGAATCAAATTCCATTTTTATTCCTAATATAACTATAACTATGGTATTATTCCTTCAGATTAAAGTTTGATTCAGTCCGTTGCTTAAGCATTTAGTGTAAACATTCAAATGAGATTGCTTTGGAGATTTGTTTCAAATTATAATATTCACTAATAAAATAAAAATCCTTCCTTTTAATATTCTATACTACACGCCATTATACAGGTTATTTGTACTGTAATGATATATATTGAGT
This sequence comes from Sinotaia quadrata, assembly GCA_028829895.1. Classification (NCBI taxonomy): domain Eukaryota; kingdom Metazoa; phylum Mollusca; class Gastropoda; order Architaenioglossa; family Viviparidae; genus Sinotaia; species Sinotaia quadrata. The sequence continues at coordinate 135,187,161 of CM054179.1, forward strand.
AATGGTTAAAATACAAATTGAATTGAATTGTCGTTGAGTATTATATTTTTGTACTGTAATGATATTTATTGAGTAATGGTTAAAATACAAATTGAATTGAATTGTCGTTGAGTATTATATTTTTGTACTGTAATGATATATATTGAGTAATGGTTAAAATACAAATTGAATTGAATTGTCGTTGAGTATTATATTTTTGTGCTGTAATGATATTGAGTAATGGTTAAAATACAAATTGAATTGAATGTCGTTGAGTATTATATTTTTTCTCCATAAGGGTTGTATGGCTGTAGGAAGCATGTGTCTAACAAAAGCATAATTAGTATAAAATGTCACATTGCTGTTAGACTGTTGATCAAGGAGTAATTTCGCTCTAATTTAGGTCTTTAATCACCATATCTCCCTCTCTCTTCTGCCATGTCTTGCATTCTGTTCTATTTTTGCCACCTGTCTTGCATTCTGTTCAATTCTTGCCACCTGCCTTGCATTCTGTTCTATACTTGCCATCTGTCTTGCATTCTGTTCTATTTGTCGTATGTGTGCTTACCTGTCTTGAATTGTTATTGACAGTAGAGATTCTTTTTAAATTTTTATTTCTTCTCACAAGTTTGATGACACTAATATTGAGAAAAAGCAGAATATGATTGGTCAAATGCTAACAGATAAGCGCATACTAAGAATTGGTATTGTCTAGCGTTTTGGAAATGACATAGGAATTGGCATTGTACAGCATTTCGGGAATTGAATAATAAGTAATAAGAATTGGCATTGTCCAGCGTTTTCGTCATGACATAATAAGAATTGAAATTGTCCAGTGCTTTGGAAATGACATAATAAGACGTGGCATTGTCCAGCATTTTGGGAATGGCATAATATGTAATGAGAATTAGCATTGTCCAGCGTTTTGTTAAGGGCGTAATAAGTAATAATAATTGGTATTGCACAGCGTTTTGGAAATGACATAATAAGAATTGGCAATGTCCAGCGTTTTGGAAATGACATAATAAGAATGGGCATTGTCCGGCCTTGAGGGAATAGCATAATAAGTACTAACAATTGGCGTTGTCCAGCGTTTTAGATATGACATAATAAGAATTGGCATTGTCCAGCGTTTTGGATTTGACAAAATAACAATTGGCATTGCCCCAGCGTTTTGGATTTGACACAATAACAATTAGCATTGTCCAGGGTTTCGGAAATAAGCCACTTAGAAGCACTTGATTGATGACGTGCAAAAACCCATGAATTTGGGGCAAATTTGTGGAACAGCAAATCGATGGCTACAATAAAAAAAAAAAAAATTAAATTGTGAACTGGTATAAACAAGTCTTATAAATTGTATACACACACACACACACACACACACACACACACACACACACACACACACACACACACACACACACACACACACACACACACACACACACACACACACACACACACACACACACATATATATATATATAAATTAAGTTGAAGTGTACAACAAAATACTGCCAGTGTTAGTGCTTGTTTTGAAGATGATTTGCCGCATGCGTATGTCTAAATACCTTGCAAACTTTTCTGTCGATGATGTTGTATCTATAATTTTTATCTTGTTAACTTTCTTTATTAAATTTCTTGTTATTATTTTAACGCGTATTTGTTAGTGAAGTAATTTCTATCGTTTGTTTCGCAGTCCAAAGTGGTAATCTAATGATTACGTCTTGTTCTGTATTCGTCTATTTATAATCATATATATTCATGAACATAAATTCTCAGACATGAGTTGGGGTGGAGCCAACGTGGCGACGAACCAGTATATCGGTCCCACAGTTGCAGATATACATATCTAACCAGTGACTCATACTCTGCATCGGCACTTGTAGATGTTTTGTATCATAACTAAATACACATATTTGATATAATTCAGTATTACAAAATCACCCATGGTATAGCGGCGACAGTGAGTCTGGATACCAGTCTGTCATCAGCAAAGGTGTAACGTTAAAAATTAACAATCTTTAAATCCTCATGCTGAGACAGGGTCTCTAAAGAAACACTAGAATGTAACAGTGAGTCATGAACTGAAGAACGCAATAGTCAACACAAACCATTATTCTGACAGTTACTCATATTATTTCCTCACACTCTCACAAATTAATAACAAACTTTTAATACCATTTAAAAAATGTGGAGTATACAAAATAATCCAAATGTAAATACTAGGTCCAAACCACCTAGGAACTTAATACTTAATAATTATGCATTGAACATGCTCGTGCAAAAAGGAAATTTCTCTAATAGTAATAAAATCAGAGTCAACTGTCGAGATAATTTTTTTTATAGAAAGAATAGTCCAGATATGAAATCTAACGTTTCAGTGAAATAGATAACTACAGTGTTCGTCTCGAGTTTTGTTAAACATTTATGGTTTTCTAAAACAAATAAATAAAATCAACTAAGTATATGTATAACATTTATGATCGAAAAACACAAAAGGATTCAGCTATGGTTAATTACAGCGCAAAGCAAACGTAACATTCCAAGAACATTAAAATATATAAACACTATATTCAAAAAGCTCCACTCATTCACTCACAACCACTATTGAAATACAATCAGCGATTCACAGCTATAGCAGCGTCGTGTACACCAGATTCGAGAGTCATGGCTCCATTACTCTGCTAAATCGCCCGATCAAATTACACCCAGTACTAATCTGAATTATTACCTCATTAGCTACCTGCCGTACATGTAACAAATACTAACTTCTACTGTTTGGGGGGGGGGGGCGTATTGCTCTAGACCAGGTGTGCACAAACCGCGGCCCGAGAATGGCTCTATGCGGCTCCCAGAGGACTTTATTTCAGTATTTGTGTTGTTTGTTTGTTTTTTCTACTGAGCCATCCATGTGCAATCTGACTCTCAGAGCACTATCAGTTGGAAATTTGGCCCTCCTGCCTAAAACGTTTGAGCACCCCTGCTCTAGACAGAGATGAAAGATATCTGCACTTCAGAAAGAAAGACGACTTTCTACATTACACATGAACCTAAGCCGCTAGAATGTAATTCGCCACCATAGGAAAATTACTCAATTAGAATGAGAAAAATTCTCAGACACTAGAGAATGCATCAACCCACTAACGAACTAATTAAATTTTTAATTTTTATTAAATTATTTTTTTTAATTAAATTAAATTTTTAATAACCTCCAACAATCTACACAGAATTGGGAAAACCCAATGATAAGTGCACGTCACAATTTCAGCTTCTCATTCACATGAATTTCACAAGAACAACGTATGTTACATGTGAAATTTAGTCTGATAGAATCGCACATGATTTTCATCACAGTCAGTAGAATTACGAAAGCGTCTAACAAGGATTCCGGAGTCTGTTATTTTTATCTCTAGCACAGAAATCCGATTGGCACTCTGGATCTGCCCTCTATCCTCTCTCCCAATGATTCGCAAGAGTCGGACTTTTATGCACAACACAATTGGATTAACAATTCGGTAAACTGAATCTATTGTCAGTGGTTGATAACTGACAAGATAATTAATGGTCGGTCACCATTTCTGAAGATTTCCGTGTGCCGGTCGACATGACTCCATACAGTAGAAGTCCCACTAACAACTTTCAGTTCAGGTGTGAAGTCGTAGTTATAAGTATTCGGGATGGTCAGAGTTATGATCCGGAAGTGCGACAGAAACTGAGCATGTGGTCCATGACGAGCTTAGACATAGTTGAGCGAGTAGATTGATCTAGTCGTAAACGTCTCGGGTGGATAAATAATTACATAAACGTTCACTCAGCCCCACAGTTAATATCTTCAACAGTCGCGATCACAACAATAATTTACATACTAAATAAAACTCTAATTCAAGCACATCTACACTTTTAACAGCTTATCTGCATGTGCATAGAAAATATATATGGAATATAAATCAAACACTTACTCCTACGGAATAGAAGGACATAGAGAATATAAATATTAATGTACAGTAAAAAAAAATGAAGGGTATATTATTATATTTACTAAATAGACCATTAGACATACAGACATGATAATAGATAGATAGACAGATAGACAAACAGACATGATAATAGATAGATAGACATATAGACAAACAGACATGATAATAGATAGATAGACAGATAGACAAACAGACATGATAATAGATAGATAGACAGATAGACAAACAGACATGATAATAGATAGATAGATAGATAGATAGATAGATAGATAGATAGATAGATAGATAGATAGATAGATAGATAGATAGATAGATAGATAGATAGATAGATAGATAGATAGATAGATAGATAGATAGATAGATAGATAGATATAGATAGATAGATAGATAGATAGATAGATTTGTTGGAGGACGGATGGATGGCCGGAAGAGATGGGAGAGGTACTTGAAATAAGAATTGACTGATATTTAGATTGAATGGCTAAATAAACAAATTTACTGAGCGAAAGAAAAGAGACATCTCTATGTGATCAGTCGCACTGGTTCACCAGACATTGTCCCAGCGAAGCAAGAATCCTTATTTCCAAATAATATGTGTCTCGTAACTTCTCCCAGGGATGAATTATGTGTCTCGTATGTACCTACTAAAAAGTCTTTACCTCTTCCATTATACAAATGCATTCCATAATGCTTAGTCCAATCATATCGTTTCTGGTAAAAGTCTTTGATGATATTTTCATAGTGCGGTTTAAAAAATGAATCGACCACATGAAGTTCTAAATGCGGGAACATATCATGAAGTTTCTTGGGAATTCGTGTGGAGTGTTCTGCCCATTGGTTGTCATCAAAGGAATGGTAAGAATCCATCCAGAGCTGAAGAAACTCGGAGTTAGGTTTACCCAGAAACATTCCATTGCCGAAGTTATTCCCTCGCAATTCTATCCCCATGACTGCAGAGTAATTCCGTAGATCCTCTAATGAGTTTAGAAGGATATGGTCAGAATCCATGTACACCCCTCCAAACTCTGGAATTTAAAGATATTTTGAATCAATTAAAGATCGCTCACACGCTTTAACTCATTTCATAATTCTTGTCCCGAAGACACCCCCCATCTCTAGATAGATAGATAGATATAGAGACAGACATATAGATAGACAGATAGATAGATAGACAGACAGACAGACAGACAAACAGATAGATAGATAGATAGATAGATAGATAGATAGATAGATAGATAGATAGATAGATTGTATGGCAGCGTAAATTTGCCTATCACTATTTCTAGACATAATTGTTATATAAATTGTTAAATTATCAAAGTAACCCGACATTCGGGACTCCGTATGATGGCATTTTCCTAAGTATCAGAGTTGGATTAAGCACACAAGTTGAGAATATGCTATAAATTGCTAAATCAATCCAAACCAGTTCCAAATGAATGAGTAGCTTTTATTTTCCAATGGTTAATATTTACGGGAATGAGACCAGCCAATAGGCTGACAGAAATAGTTTACCTGCTTTAGAGAATTATATTTTCTAATCACTTGAATTTGGAGCAGCTTGAATTCCGGTCATGAAATGTGGCCGTTCGCTTAATGGGAGTGAACTGACTGATTGAGAGAGAATAGACTTAGATGTTGCTATTAATATGCTATACATGTGTTTTATGTAGAGACGTATTATGTGAGTAGACTATTATTTCTACAAAATGTTTAACCAAGATGCTTATATATAGTATGCTAAACACTTGACATTGTTTCTATGGAATGCGCTCTTAAATTGATATGCTGTATTTGTTATGATATGTGCGTGTATAAAGCTAATAAATACTGTTACAGGAAACTGTAAGTGGAGACCAGAAGGTAAGAGAGAAAGGAGTTAAAGGTGAATAAACTTCGCATTTGTTTCTTGATTTTAGCAGGGAATAAGCAGCATTTCCTTGTTTTACATTAATCTCCTGGTTTACTGATTATAACCTACTACAACAGTGGTAGATGCAAGAAGTATGGTGGCAAAGTTTGCTGACTACATCATGGAATTTCTGGTACAAAGAAGTTACTGAAAATTGCTACATTTGCTCTGCTTGAGGGAGCTATAATGGTGGAGAACCTAGGCTAGCCTTTGAAAGAATCACAACTAATCAGGGTTCTACAATGTGTCATGAAACGAGTTTTCAATCTTGTTGAACAATTAAATTGGAAGTAAATAAGTAAATAAAGTATTCAGTGTGAATGTTTCGTTAGTCGGAAGTGCGAACTTCCGGGAAGAGTAGAGAGGGATGGGGGTTGTTGGGCATTGCATGGGCATAAAACGAAACATCTGGGTACAGGGCGGAAATCAAAGCAGCGTAGGCAGGGTCAAGTTGTCTAATTTTTAGAAAGATTCGTGGGTGTTGTGATGATATAAATACCTTTATGTGCCATTGATCATTACACATGTGCCTACTAGACGAAGCTAGGAGATTGCCGTTGTCCCCTATAGCTTGAGAGAAAGCTGGAGAAAACCCTTTTTGAAGGTAAATAAATGACTGATGAATGAGAGGAGATTTTTAATTATAGATTTTTATTGTATTGATGTAATATTGAAATGATAGTCAGAGATCGGTATGTTTAAATAGGATAACGTATCTAGTCTTGAGGAAAAGACTTAGGGCTGCTTAATTATTAATTTCAGGGACTCAGTGGAAAAAAAGGAGACTTAGTGTGCAAAGTACAAGGACACTTTCGTTAGAAACTTGTGGCGAGAACATTGACGCGTGCAATCTGGGCGTGGCCAGAGCTTCATCAAACCGCTACAGTTAAGTTAAACGAAAGAGGAATTGTGGCCCTTGTCTTCCTTGGCTGTTCCTAGATCAAAGAAACAATAAACATTGAACATTTTACTAGCGATACTTTGGACAAATGATCCATGAAGAGAGACTTTAGAAAACATGTTTCGATAAATTTTAAACCTAATTACTTCTTTTTCTTTAATTAAAGTTTTATTGTTAATTGTTCACGCTTCTTCCGCGTCTTATTTAATGTTAAATGTAGCTGTTGAGGTACTGTAAATTCGTGTCACCATTGTAGTGTAGTGTCTTGTAAGTTAGCGGCATTGTCGTATATTGTTATTAGTTTCTGCAGTTATTCTGCTGGGGGCTGACGAGTCAAGTAAATAGGTCAGATCGTCGCCCCATAAGAAGTCTTGTTATTTGTATCGGCATTCGCAGATGGATTAGTGCACCAGCGGAAATAGATCTGAGCTAATCAGCATTATTACGAATCACCCCAAGCAGCATACGACACAATGTAAAAAGTGAAACACATAGAATTGACAGTAAGGTGAACAATAATCGAGTGGCTTTGTTATGAAAAGCTCATGAATGGACTGTTGTGGTTTAGCTTAAATAATTTGTCTTCTTCTTTATTAAGACGTTTTCCACCTACAGAAATATTGTGTGATGGTAAATGTTTGTCTTTAATGTTGGAGAAGACAGAACAGAAAATATTTACAGCATCCACATATCCGCCAAGTAAGAGAGATAAGTGGTGTCTTCTGGAGAATAATTAATAACATAAATTAAGATTATCATCACTTGTAATTAGTTATGGATGATTAATTAATGATCATAACCATTGTCTAGGTGTTGTTGGCGTCGCTTATAGAAAGATTTCTAGCTAGACAGATAGATTGGTTGATTGATTGATAGATAGATAGTTAGAGAAAGAAAGAAAGAAAAATGAATGAAATAAAGAAAGAAAGAAAAAGAAAGAATGAAAGAAAGAAAAAGAAAGAAAGAAAGAAAGAAAGAAAGAAAGAAAGAAAGAAAGCTATTTTAGCCAGCTTCTAACAGGATAATTTGGTACATTGGTGTGTGTGTATGTGTGTGTGTGTGTGTGTGTGTGTGTGTGTGTGTGTGTGTGTGTGTGTGTGCGTGCGTGTGTGAGTGTGCATGTGTGCTTGTGTGTTTGCGTGCGCTCGTGCGTGTGTGTTTGTCTGTGTGCGTGCGTGCGTGCGTGAATTTAGTGGATTTACCCAACTAAATTTGACCGTAGTTCATTTCAATAGTATTGTTTTTTTGAAAGAAAATATGTAATATATGTGTAATATGTATTCGAAGTCAAATGCCATATATAAACTTAAAATATTTATGATATAAGAAATGTTATGTTGTGAAATTACGTCTTACTAATTATAGCTTCGAGCCGCGCGACGTCGGCACTGTGCTGGATAACCTTGATCTTTTTACCATATATGGATGTAATCACTGAGCGGTTGACATGAAGAATATTTGGCACCATTTTAACCAAAATATCCCAATGGTGTCCAAAGGGTAGAAAATCGCCATGATATAAGATGAGACAAGGCTGAAAGAAATGGCATGTTAAGAGAAATATAAGATACACATACGAGCAATATTTGCAACACGTTCCAAAAACTTTTATAATATAGTTGTATTAGGATATGGGTTGGCTTCATCTCATCCTCATATTTTAATCAGATTAATTTAGAATAGCATACATTACTCTTAATAAAAACTTTTTATTTATTACTTAAATGACACTGTCTGTTAATTTATTATCATCTGGTGTGCTGAAGTTACCAAAGCTATAACTTTGCTAATAATTATAATAGCACGCTCCTGTAAGACTGTCTCCTTAGGAAGGAATACGTTATTTTACCTTTAAAGAATTGTATTAGTAAATCTGCATTCTACCGTTAGTGCTCCTACTCGCCTCAGAGCTCACGGTCGAAATTATTTTATTTAATACTGGGTTACATTAGAATGGAAAGTTAACAAACTATAACATCGTGCATTCTCTCAAGAATTACATCGTCTTACTGTAGCCTAGAGAATTCACAAAGGCATCATGGTTTTTATGGGTGGGGCCACATTCCCTAAAGGAATTACAATTTGCGCTTAGCACTAGCACGTGTTTCTACTAAATTCATCTCTGTGATCGTCTCTGTGTCAATTACGTGACTAGGTTGTGCAAAAATGTAGGACAGCCTAACAAAACTTCGAAAGTTGCTGACTTTACAACTGCAGCTTTAATCTTTCCAGAAACATAACTTTATTATATGTGAACTAGTGCGTCAGCATAAGAATTGCATAACACCTAACCAAGATCAAAACAAAGGTTCCAAATCTAATGTTAACCTTGCTCTATTGCTTAGAGTTTATAGTTCCAGTGTTCTGCCGGACAATAACAACATCCATACCCCGAGGCTAATACTCACTCAATAGTTTAATCTCTCCCTTCACCCCTGTCCACTGTGCTCTTCGCCTCCAAAAAGAAGCTTTATGTGACAATTGTTCAGTCATACAAATCACAAAGGTATCTTAGTCACAAATTATAGATCAAAATATAAAAATGTATACAAATCATATGCTGGAGAATTCCCCATTGTATAGCACCGACTTCTTACTCACATTAGTAGGCAGCCCATGATTACTTTACCAATGGACCAGCAATATCTAGCTCCCATGAAATTCCCTCTAGAATGGGTAACTAGTGTGCAAAATTTGCCTTCCTTTCACGTGATCAACAATTATTACCATTACACGCGTTGTTTATTACGTCACCGAAGTTTAATAATTAATTTTCATCAACAGAACGAACGTTGACTGGTATTGTTCCATTTACCGGGTCAGTGGCAAATTTACCATTCTCTTTTCCACCCTCGTTCTTAATCCTTGCATAGTGTTCATGTTTACACGTGTTAACTTATCAACAAAGTTTTCTACTTGAAATACATATGTGTGAAGATAAAATTGCACTTCTATGCTTGTAGTAAGGTATTTACTTCGAGATATTGCCACACACACATTTATATGCATATGGGAGTGTTCCTTGGTCTTCTCATTTGTAATGAACGTTACACTAAAGAGAGGAAAAAATAGGTTTCTATGGCTTAATTTTAAAATGTTACACTAAAAACAGAAAAATAGGTTTCTATGGCTTAATTTTAAAATGTTACACTAAAAACAGAAAAATAGGTTTCTATGGCTTAATTTTAAAATGTTACACTAAAAACAGAAAAATAGTTTTCTATGGCATACGATAGACATTTCATACTAAAATCAGAAAAATAGATTTCTATGGCTAATTTAAAACTGGGTTTCTCACCTGAAGAAAGCGGACTGCACTGAGAACACTGAGAAAGCCGTAAAAGGGAAGCTCCCTTCTTGAGAAGGAAACGAAATGCATCAGACGCGGGATAACGTTGCCATCGTAACACTGCTGCTTAACCACCCTCTCCAAACAAGTGTCATTGTATTGATAGAGGGCAGGTGGAGTGTTGACGTCAACCCAGTTGAATAGAATGTCTGCGGACGATTTTTTGCAGGATAAAGAGGCACGCAACCTTTGCCTGCAGTGTATTGATGACCTTGAGTCCCAATCGCAATGGAACAGTGACTCACGCGTCTCAAACCGCTTCGGAAATGGTATGCAGAATGGTATGCTGACCAAGGAAGGGTTAACAGTGGTGATATTGCTGGATGTAGATGAGTTGGCGTTTTCTAAATTAGAAAAAAAAAGTTATGTTGATCAAGGAAGGGTTAACAGTGGCGGTTATTTTACCGGATGTAGATTAGATGACCATTTAATATGTATAATATAATTTTATTTGAAAATGATTCTGAAATAATGTGATGTTATGTCTCTAACTCGTAGATTGTACAATCCGTGCAATATTGTATATCTGGATATGACACTAAAGGAAGTAACTCATAGTGTTGAAAGAGTTATCTTTATTACATGTCTATCTCGTCGAGTAAGTTAGCGACATTGAACCTAAAGTTTATTTTACTTATTTCGAATTGCCTAAAAAACTAACTTCTGAACTAACTAACAGAACTAACACTGAACTGCCTAAAAAACTAACTTCTGAACTAACTAACAGAACTGACTAAAACTGAACTGACTAAGAAACTAACTTCTGAACTAACTAACAGAACTGACTAAAACTGAACTGCCTAAACAAAACTAACTTCTGAACTAACAGAACTGACTAAAACTGAACTTCCTAAACAAAAGGAACTTCTGACCTAACTAAAAGAACTTACTAAAACTGAACTACTTAAACAAAGCTAACCTCTGAACTAAAGAGAACTGACTCAAACTGAACTGCCTAAACAAAACTAACCTCTGAACTAAAGAGAACTGACTCAAACTGAACTGCCTAACTAACTCTGCATTGATCGTCCTAATACGGCGCTCTGCTTATTTGAAAGGACCATCATGGCTCTCATAGACAAAATAAAAGATAAACTTGACCAACATTTAATTAATTCAAAAAAACAAACCTACACGAAGAATACTGAAAAGCAGTTATCATTAAGGCTCCTAAGAGAAACATATTTTTAGATGCATCTGGATATTTGAGTGTTTCTTTGCTTCTCCTTAAGTGAAAAGAATGTTTTGCAGGTCGAACCAGTATCTCCCAAACGTATGTGCAATATAGACATGAACGCACAACTTTGACTGAATATTGTTTCTTTAATATTTATCTCTGAAATTTTACGGAGGGCAGTGAAAACTAAGCCACCTTCCTGATTTGACAACCATATGCAGTTTTATAATAGTATATTATTATTATTATTATTATTATTATTATTATTATCATTATTATTATGTTTCATTACATGATAGTTTCTTGTGTGTTACTATGTCTATAAACGGATTCATCATTATTTATATATAATATCCTTTTCTAGAACGTTCTTAAGTACAGTATATTAAATGCTGGCGTGGCTTCTTCAACGGCTTAGGTCAGCCTGGTAATGTAACTTCAGTTGGAGACCGTGGAATGAAGCACTGTACTGACATGAACAAACAGTTATTGTATTTCCCTCCATCCAACATAATCTTCTCCCATGCTTATGTATACTGAACTTATAGGTCTCGGTCTTGATTCTCAATGAACAAATGGTGTAAAACAAATGTTTGGTTTTTTTAGTAATAGCCCCACATTCTCTCCTTCCTCTCCACTTCTGTCAAACTGTTATAAAATAAACGTTGTATGACCTGTCGAATATTGTGTGATGTCAGCGGCACCAGGAGCCAGTCCACGTAGGGACAAGAAGTGCTTGCAATTTCAATTATTTATTTAATGACAAGAAGTGCTTGCAGTTTCAATTATTTATTTAATGACAAGAAGTTCTTGCAATTTTATTTTATTTATTTAGTGGCAAGAAGTGCTTGCAATTTTATTTTATTTATTTAGTGACAAGAAGTGCTTGCAATTTTATTTTATTTATTTAGTGACAAGAAGTGCTTGCAATTTTATTTTATTTATTTAGTGACAAGAAGTGCTTGCAATTTCATTTCATTTTACGTATTGACAAGAAATACTCGTTGCGTGAAATTTCCTTCATTTATCATTAGGGAAAAGAAGTAATTAAAATTCATTTGTTTATGTATAAGGATACGAAGTGCTTGCAATTTCATGAATTTATTTAGGAAAAAGAAGTGCTTGCAATTTCAATTATTTACGTAGGGATAAGAAGTGCTTGCAATTTCAATTATTTACGTTTCACATTTAAAATAGACGTTCATCTGCATGCCACAGACATGAAAACCAATACAACGGAAATATTTCTCAATTTACATTGCACAGAAATCTAAATCAATCAGAACCACCCACAAGCGCTGTTCTACATTATCTAATCGGTGACAAACTAGTAGCCCCGCCCACTCTCCAGTCTGAGACCTGGATTTTTATTGCGGGGCAGGGGTGATGGTTGGTGTGACGTCTTCAACATTCTGCTTTGTTTAATGAGTAAAATAATTTTTAGCTGTCTAATTAACACCATCTCTCAATGAGTGTCGTTAAACCGACGTTTATGTCTTTCTTTGCTGGCTGATACGCCAGAGATCTACAGCCAATATGCAAAGACTTCAAATTAAAACGAATAAAGAGATGAAAATCAATTTAATACAGAACATCACATGAGTACATCAAGTGTAATGAATTCCGAATGGGTTATTTTAAATAATAAACGTGAACATTATGAAGAATGAAAAATACGATTGTGCTTGCTTAACATATAAAAGTGATCACTATGACGAATGGGTTATGTTTGTTCTAACGAATAAACATGATTATTTTGAAGAATGCAATTATGTTTGTTTAAACCCCAAATTCATTACCTTGACTAAAATACGAGTGCATAATTTCGATGAGACCATTACAATATTTGAAAATATTAATTACGATCTTAAATAACAAATATTTATTTCATTAAAGAAATATAATTTGTTCGTACATGCTGATGTTGGGTTGAACTGGTATATAAATGACGTAATCACCAACACCATCATTAGTATTCACGCGTTCAGTTTGGAAAGGATTCAAGTAATTGTCGTTTCATGTCCCCATGGTATTCAGGTCTTTGCATGCACAGACACACAAACAGACATAAAAACACACAGACATAAACAAACACACTCACAAACACACACACAAACACACACACAGACACACAAACAGACATACAAACACGCAGACACAAACAAACACACTCACAAACACTTAGATACACATACACATACACACAAACAGATATACAAACACGCAGACACAAACAAACACACTCACAAACACACACAAACACACGCAGACACACAAACAGACATAAAAACACACAGACACAAACAAACACACTCACAAACACACACAGACACATACACAAAACAACAAAAACCTACCTGGTGAAGGACTATATATGTCTGTCTTTAGAAAAAATGGAAAGTTGTATGGCGACGTGGAGTTCCATATTAAAATTGAGAAGTAAATGACAAATCCCAGTCCGAAGAGAAAAACACCACGAATAAAGTTTGTTATAATTTCCCTTCGCTCACACTTCATCTTTACTAGGATCGACATCACTAATAACACGGCTTGGATTTGTATATTTAACCGACTCTTATTATTAAATGTAATCACAAGAAGGGTACCTCCACACAGGTGCACTGATGACACAGAACATCGAAATCAGTACGTCACCAGTTACTGAGATAACACTCCCAGAATGCAACTTTGCGGCCTCGGTTAAATGTTATCTTCCAACTGTTAGACCTTGACCTATAAGCTTCTTCTTTTAAAAAAATTCAGATAAAATGTTAAGGCGTTGCTTGTAACACAAATATGAACCCATTCCGATTAGGTGGTTATCTGGTGTTTTGTATATTTACTATTGCACGTTTCAGTCACAAGCAATTGCTTGTTGTAATATAGTTGGTTTTCTTTAATAAGATACAGAGAGGGTTGCTTATACACGATTAATCTAGAGTTTGTGGTTGTCTTGAATTTTTTGTTAGTGTGAAAATGTAAAGGTAGTTGCATGGCATTAACTTATTTTTGACGTTTTATTTGGTAGGTGCATTGGCATTAAATAGTTTGTGATGTTGTTTTATTTGGTAGGTGCATGGCATTAACTGATTTTTGATGTTGTTTATTTGTATTTCAACGCTTTCACATCGCATTTAAAGCAATACTTAATATAATTATAAATGCAAGTAAGATATAAATAGACACTGAGAAATGAAATGCAGTAAGCGAGGATACTTAGAATATCTCTGATATCATCATTATCATATAATCATCTTCATCGTCGTCGTCTTCATCATTGTTATTATGAGAGCACACATGCACGCTTATAAACACTCTCTTACACACACACACACACACACACATGCATACACACGCACACACACGCTCTCACACACTCATGCACACACACTCTCTCTCTCTCACACACACACACACACACACACACACACACACGCACGCACGCACGCACAAGTATTCGTGTGTTTTATGACTGCCGTAAATTGAACACTTTTCTAATCATTCGGACAGTTATGGGACTTCTGAGACGATTCAAGTCTTCGTTTTATAATCAGATTGCTATTTCATTTTTTAAATGAAGGCACATAGGTTACTAGAGTGTTATTTAAATTTCCTTTCCAATAACTCAGAACAATTTACAGGCCTGTAATCGCTAAATGAACGTGAAAGGACAGCTAGTATACTGCTTATTTGGAAAAACTCATTTTCTCGAAACTTCCGAATTTTTTTTACACCTTTTGAATTCATTCCCACACTCCGATCAGACAATTGAGCATTTTAAAAGCAAAACAAGTTAGAAAAACAGTATGTAAACAGTTGTTCATATTTTTCCACTTACAACAAAAATTTATATTTTTACTGAACAAACTGCTACTAAAAACACTACTCTTGTTGCGTTTCTACTAAAAACACTACTGTTGTTGCGTTTCTACTAAAAACACTACTGTTGTTGCATTTCTACTAACTACTTCTACTGTACTGCTGATCAAGATATATGTTATTTCATTTCCTTTTCTGATAGGTGATCGGGGTGGGGTGGCAAGCGTTTGAGATGAAATGAAACTCTTTATTCATTAAGAATTGAATATGTGAGTGTGTGTGTGTGTGTGTGTGTGTGTGTGTGTGTGTGTGTGTGTGTGTGTGTGTGTGATGTGTGTGTGTGAGTGAGTGTGTGAGTGTGAGTGTATGTGTGTGTGTGTATGTGTGTGTATGTGTGTGTGTGTGTGTGTGTGTGTGTGTGTGTGTGTGTGTGTGTGTGTGTGTTTGTGTGTAAAAACATGTACCAATTATCAAATTATGAATGACTATAAAGGTGTTTTGGTTTTTTTTAAATCAAATTACTTCTCCTCTTTCTTTTAATCTCTCTCTCTCTTTCTCTTTCTCTCATCACTTTCTCCCGATCCCATTCATCCACTTACACACACTCACTGGCGAAGAAGATATGATTGCACTGAACACGAATTTTTAAACTAAATGAACGCTTACATTAGACTATTTAGATTGTTTGAGGCAATCAATTTATCTAATAGAAAGGCAATGGCGAGATTCTTATGTTCGATTAGATTAATAAGGCGGAGACATGTGTGAATATTTGCAGCTGTCTTTGTGATAGTCTCTTTCTGAATAGAATCACGTATGGTTGAATCCTTTCTCATCGTGAACAGAATTAATTTAGATGAACCTATCGGAAAGAGAGGGCTTATAACAAACACGGTACCTTTTGTAGCGCTGTAAATTTTAAAATAAAAGTGACAACAATCTGGAAATACGACAGTAGCAAACAACCCTTTCCTTTTAACCCCTCGTTTTATCGTCAGCCATGCGGGGGCTAACGTGCAGAAACTTTGAGAGTTGCGGGCATTGCTGCTAAAGAGGACATGATAATATTGTTTAAATATTTATTTAAAGATTTTTTCACATTGTTCATTGGCTGGTCAGTATACTTAACAGATGGGCCGTGAAAACCATAAAATAATCTGTTTTAAGAAATCTTTATTACACGTTCATCTGAAGACAAGACGCAATCTTTCACATATACTACACAGTATAGTTCTGTACATCACTTATTTGAAGTCCAGGCATGTACAACACGCTACCTGAAATTTGAACTTTTGTGTTACGATTGATGTAATTTTATTTGTAGAATTTACCGAAAAGCAAACACGAGAATGATATACATTTACAGTTACTAATACGACGATATATAACCAAGAAATATATATTAAAAGTTGCAGAATGATGAAAGATTAGTTTAATAATAATACACTAGATAAACCATGTTACTGACCTCTTCTAGCAATAAATCACTGAAATACAAAATCCAGAAATTCACACTACGCTCATAATTTCAGTCAGGAAAATTACTATAGGAGATAATGGCTCTATAGGAGACGCTTGTATTGGTCCGAAAGGCAATCGGGTCTCGCTAGCATGCTTATTTATGTATTCTAACAGCTTTTGTCCACATTTTAATTTACCTTGGTTGACACTTCCATCATCCAGTAGTGAGTATGCACTGGCTGGGAGACAGTCCTGTCGTACAGTGACTAAGATATTATGTAAACATATAGCGATTGGAGCGAACTACAAGCTCGACCAGGGGATGTAACTATTGATTATGAAAGTCCAATACTAAGTCTAGTTAAAATTCAGGGCTTCAAGTTAGAAATGCCATTTATAAAGATTTACTGTAACCAAAGAGAAACTATTATGACTATTTAAATTATAAGTATTATATTTTAAATTACTATTATGAATCAAGATATTATATATTGTAAGGACTTAATAAAAGCGCGAGAAGTTGGGCGGATGTGCCACAATCTGCACAAGGAGCAGAGTGGTTACTCAGTCAAGACTATATATACACCTATAGTCTGTTGTTTCCAGGTAGCTTACTCAAATAGCCTTTCAATTCTAATTTTATGTCCTACAAAGATCCTATAACTATATGCATTACTTTTGTTTTTACATACCACATTCTTCGGATTTCTAATCTGAAATCCTGATATTTTTCTTTTTTTCTAATACTCATTTTTAAAAGTTTCTATCACTAGGAACTATGACATCAATGACAGCTGCTATTGTTTTCGGTTTCTTGAAATCGACAATGTCTGGTCTTCGAGCAGGAATCACTCGATCTATTCTTATCTCGAAATCCCACAGTACTTTGACTTCTGTCTCTTTGATTGCTTTCTGGCGGGTGTATCCATGCATTTTCTGTGGTTTTTACTCCATAGTCTTAACACAGATTTCTATGTGTGACTATTGACACTTCCTTTGTCTTTTGCTGTATTCTGTTGCAGCCAGAAACGGACATCAGGAAAATATATGTTGTGTTGCTTCATCCATGGATCTATAATTCCCGCACATACTAACACCACACGCATACACATTTTTAGACCTGCACTTACTAACACAAAAATATACAAACACGCATACACATTTTTTAGACCTACACTAATACAAAAATATTCAAACAAGAATACACATTTTTAGACCTGCACTTACTAACACAAAAAATATACAAACACGCATACACATTTTTAGACCTGCATATACTAACACAAAAATATACAAACTCGCATAGAAATTACTTTTCTATATACACGTATTAGCAATGTTTAATGATTTTATTCATAATAATCTTAGTTTTTATTATCATAAACATTGCAGTAGTTAGTTATAATCTCTCGCTATGGCAGTACTTTAAATGCACATTATAAATCTCACCATGTTGTCATTGCTGTAAATGAATCTGCTTTTAAAATAATTTAGAAGAATTTTGCTTTCCAACACAAGCTTATAGTATATAAATATGTAGACTAATAAACAATATACAGACAAAATAATATGAAGGGGTAAATTCCAGTGATACCTATAGAACATTTTCTTCTATATTATTTTTCAAAGAGTGTTTTCTTTAAATATATAGTTCAGTATTCATCCTGTCATTTTCCATCTCTATTCCTACGTGTATGTATGTGTGTGTGTGTGTGCGTGCGTGCGTGCGTGCGTTTGTTCATTACTCATAACCCACGGTTTTGCAAAGTAAGTGTTTTTCCTTATTGTTAATATAATAAATCACTTGTTAAGCATCATTACCCAAATTTAGCATAATAGTTGAAGACAATAAAATAAATAATTATTCTTTCATTGCACTGTCATTCCCTCTCTTTCACTCTCTCCCCAGCACCCCTCACTCTCACAAAAATGCTATCACATACACAGCCGTGCATATAACACAGTCTTGCATATTACACATTCATGCATATTATTCTGTATTTTTTGTATCAGATAATGTATTCTTCCTCGTATATGTTGCATGAACTCTAATGTTCACTGTCAAATGTGCTTGATATTATAGAAATGAGTGCTTTATAAAATGTCATAGAAATATATACGTCATTATAGCAAAAGAAAATATAGTGTACATTTAATTCTTAGGACTTGTGCAATAAGACGCGTGTCACAGAACAATATTATTTCACAGTCTAATTGATTACACGTTTAACGATGTGTACGTTCGCATGAATGCACACCTTTGGACACACAGAAGGAAACACGGATACAGACTTTTTCTTTCTTTCTTTCCCTTTCTTCATCATCCCCCTTTTCCATTTTCATAGCTTTTCCGCTTTCATCGCTTTTCCTCTTTTTTCGCTTTTGCCGCTTTCTTCGTTTCCCACTTTTTGTTTTGCTTTTCCCCCGTTTTTCGATTGTTCATTCCTTTCTTCCTCCTTTCCTTCCTTCTCTCTATCACTCACATGCACCTCGCAATAAATATGCAAGATATCTCGCTGGCGCGCACATGAACAAACACTTTCCTACCACTCTCTCTCTCTCTGACTCTCTTCCCCTGTCTGTCTCTGTCTGTCTGTCTGTCTGTCTGCCTGTCTGTCTGTTTGTCTCTCTCTCTCTCTCTCTCTCTCTCTCTCTCTCTCTCTCTCTCTCCACCCCACCCCCCGTACCACCTATATTCACAGGAAGATAATTTTAATGTTTTGTTTTCCTCAAACAAATGTCGCACTCACACTTTCATTCGTTCTGGCTGTTCATTTTCGTCGCTTTCAAAACACTTTGAACTATTGCCGTACAGTACGTGCCGAGTGATCTCCCCTAGGGACGAGTTTTGTTTTTCTACATTGCCCTGGAAGAACTCCTTGTTTCCTCTGAAGTATAGATGCATTCCGTATGACCTTGACCAGTCAAACCTCTTTAAGTAAAAGTCATTTTTGATGTGGCTCCAGTCTGGCCTAAAGAACGTGTCTTCCACGTGGAATTCCAGGTGGGGGAAAATTTCATGAAGTTTGTGTGGCAACAGCGTGGAATGCACCGCCCACTGCTTGTCGTTGAATGAGTTGTATGCTTCGTACCAGAACTCGAAGAACTTGGCCCCGGCTTTGCCCATGAACATCCCGTTCCCGAAGCTGCTACCTGGGACCTCAGTTCCCATGACGACGGTGTAATTGCGCAATCCATCCAATGGATTGAGGAGAACATGATCCATATCCATGTATATACCTCCAAATTCTAAAATTTCAACGAATAAACATTGGAAAGCATCAAGAGAATTTTTTTTTTATTTTATAACAAAATCATGACACCCATATGTGTATTTAAAATAAACTAAACTAAAATATACTGCAGTTAAACATAAACCAAACAAGTCTTAAGTTAAAATCATTTAAGCCATCTTAAATATATCTACCACAAAACTAATCTCAAACTCTACTTACTTAATTAACCTCAAATATAATACTAAAATCTAAAATGAACCAATGTTAACCAGATGAAAAATAATGCCTACCTACACTTACTTAATTAACTTCAATTAAACCTATATTAAAATGTAAATTGAAACAATGCTAACCATCTGAAAGTTATAATAAACTAAATTGACTCAGCTAAATTAAAGTAAATAAAATGTAAAATTTAACTCATTAAACTAATCAAAATCTAACAATCTTTACTAATTTAATATCTACACATACACATATCTTAGTAATCTAAACTAAAGTAAACTGATTATTTCAAGACACAGGATACATGCTAACATAAGAATATTATAAACGGGTTAGTCTCAGACATTAATGGTACTAAAGAAGAAAATGTAGCATATCTCATTTGACCCGATAAATCAACGAGTACGATTGAACATCATCCAGACCAGGTATTTTACTAACGTCTACATGCTCTCAGTCAAATCTTACTTCTGACAGCTTCCAGTCTGGCAACGTCAGTACTGTGTTCAATAACGTTGATGACGCGACCAAAGATAGACTTGGGAATAGATCTATTGACGTGAAGGACGTTTGGTACCAGCCTCACGAGAGTGTCCCAGTAACGTCCAAAAGGGAGATAATCCCCGTGAAAGAGAACGAGGCAGGGCTGTTAAAAGAAAATCTAGTAAGATCTTTTCTACAAGTAAATTTCCGGATTTAATAAGTAAAGGAGAAATACGAAACAAATTCAGTTGCATCATTTGGATTAGATTACTGTGACCCTCTTCCCTCCCACAATCCTCGCCCCCATCATCAAAATCTACAAAATGCGATTCATATTAATATTATTAAACAGTTGGTCGATTTAATACACTAAATGTACTCACATATTTCATTGTATCTTAATAAACAGATTTTATATTTAATCTACTAAATGTACCTATATATTCATATTAATATTAATGAACTGTTTGTAGTTTCAATACACTAAATTAACTCATATATTCCTATTTATATTTATTTTTAATATAACTGTTTGTAGATTCTATACACTAAATGTACTCAAATATTCAATACACTAAATGTAGTTACATATTCCTATTTATATTAATAAACTGTTCGTAGTTTCAATACACTAAACGTAGAGCAATTATTTGCATTCATATTCATAAACTGTAGATTAAATGCACTATATATGCGCATTTATTGTTGTTATTATTCATAAACTGTACATAAAATATACTAAATATATGTATTTATTCATATTAATATTAATAAGCCGTTTTAGATAACAGTTCGCTATTTATAATTCTTTGATTTACCTGTTTATAGCATCAAATTGTTTGCACAAAATATTATTTCGCTTAGAAATAGTTACATAGTTCCGTTCGCGAAATCTTGAAATCAGAAATTAGAGGTAGGTGGTTAGCAGGGCCAGCTTAATGCACGTTCGAGCGGGTTCCCCGAACAGGTTCCAAAATGTGCACCGCATGAATACTCTTTTTTTTTTTTTTTTTTTTTTTAAAGAATGCAAATTTTAAACCTTTCAGTACAGTTTTTTTTAAGCAAAACAAAAAATCCCGCACAGTCTGCTGAAAGGCCTGGGGCCGGCCCTTGCAAGGAGACTGTAGTTTCTAATTCAGGGTGTAGAGCGGGTGGGAAAATAGAATGGAAAAAAAATATTATACTTAAGAAACCGGTTTGATGTTTCTATTCACAGTGTTCATTCATAACGATAGCATTATTATTATTGTCTCTGATAGCTTACATGGGTGTATTTCAATATGGGTATACATATTTATAATATAATTTATGTCGCTATAATAGTACACGATTATATTCAAACACACATGTTTGTAAATGTATACATATTTATAATATAATTTATGTCGCTATAATAGTATATGATTATACTCAAACACACATGTTTGTAAATGTAAACTTTCAAGTATGGTGGAATTATGTAAAGAATATAATAATAATAAAGAGCAGCTGTAGCAACAACTAAAGTTATAGTAATACTAATATTTGCATCGTTACTGATTTATCATGAATGCGACATGCGTAATATTACAGTTTGAGAGAGAGAGAGAGAGAGAGAGAGAGAGAGAGAGAGAGAGAGAGAGAGAGAGAGAGAGAGAGAGAGACACACACACACACACACACGAAAGCAGTGTTGCATTGAGTCATTAAAGTACAGTATTAGGAAAAGAAATAGCTCTTTATAAAACAGCTAAAGATATAACCGTCTATCTTTTGAAAAAAATATTAGTATAATTATTACTAATGTCATTTCTATTTCATCTGCCACTCGTACTTCTAACAATGAAGATTTTCTGCTGCAGTTTAGTGTGTTTAGTATCTGATTAAAATTATTTGATCAAAATGAAGATTTTGATAGTGATGATGGCATAGTAAAAGACGTATGTTCGAATACTAATTGTATTGTAATTGTCGCCACCCACCCTCCCTTCTCCGACAGGAGGGGAGAGGGATGGTGGCTTGCCGGCTCCACGTAGGACTTGCATAAAGAGAATGACAAATCCACACACAGAATACCAAGATGTTTGTTTGGCTCGAATTTAATTCTGCGTGTAGGTTACGTATTGCCGACATGTTTGCATGTGTGCTTGCATACGGGTAGGGGTGAAGTGTAGACGGCACAGACGCTATCCCCCTTCCAGCACTGTACGTGCTTAGGAATATTCTCTGCCCATCCTGGCCACCTCTGGCGTCCAGTTCTATCAGTGCCAAAGTATCAAGTTCCCAGTTGGCACCTGTGATTTACGTATCCATTTAACCTCTAGCTAACTCTCAGAGCACACACTAAAATCTCAGAGCAAGCTGTCCTACTCCTATTTTATTTTAAAAACTATAGTTACTGGCAGCTCATGGCCACCTGGCAAGCAGTACACAAACAGACCAACCTTTTTAACTTAGTACTACAAATATTAACTTTCCAATAACTCAACTTCTATTTCACTAAGTACTTTCACAAAACAATAGTAATTACACAATAGCAATATCAACTTAAACTACCAAACATTTATAGTGGTGATTCTTACAATGATGTTTACATTTCCAAAAACTTAGTCTGCCTCCGTCACGGACATAATTGGCGTCCTAGCACCTTCTCACGAACTTGGTACTCTGGCCTGCCTTGTACCCTACACTGACACAGATTTATGGGCGTGGGTCTTGGCCACAGAGGGTCAAGCCAGCATTCTCTTGCAAGCTAGTTATATCTTTTCCATTCCCCAACACGAACTTAAAGCTAATGTTTCCGACTTAGTCTTTCCCCATTGCTGAAAAATGGCCATTTTCACCTTGTCCCTCTTTTAATTAACTTAGCTGTTTCGTTCATAATTTAGAGTTAGAAGTTACTTAGAGGGAGAGAAAAAAAAATTATTAATATTTCTTGATTTTCGTGACAGTAATGATGGAGATTATAGGAGCATTAACGGCAACTTTCACTCAATTTTACTGGGTTTGCATGAAAGGGGTATTGCAAAAGATAAAAGTAGACAATGAAGACATTCTTAGCAACGATCACAATGAGAACATTCACGATGATGACTGACAACAACAACAAAAACAAAAAACCCAAACTGTCTTAAAATTCAGATATTAATTAACTCGTGCTACATATTCATATCTCATACCTGAATAAAACGCACAGCGCTGACCACACTCAAAACGCCGTAAAAGGGCAATTCACGACGATTGAAAGACACAAAATGCATTAGTTTAGGGGTAACCTTTCCATCATAGCACCGCTCTTTTATCACTCTTTCTAAACACGTGTCTTCGTACTGATACAGTGCCGGTGACGTGTTCACGCTGACCCACTGATACACAATGCGTGCAGCGGCGTCACTGCATACGAGAGATGCCTGAAGTCTTTGGTCGCATGGAGACGATATGTTCCAATCCATGTCACAGGGGAACAGCGTGGCCTTGGAATCAAACGTTATCGGAAATGGGGCACAGCGCGTGCCATTGTTGGTCTCCATGGAGATGATGATGGGCATTATTTGTGTTGCCATGCTGGCGGGTACGCCGCGTCCATCGGGTGCATGGGATTGGTCAGTGTTAACATCTGTTTGGAGACAGAACATCAATGATTATAATTGGTTTGAGGATAGGTTTTAAACTAGGGGCATGCACTATAATGATGTGTGTTCTTTTCAAATACATGTATATGCATGTTTGCTAATGTGTATGAATACATACGCCATCTGGATGCGACCAAATGCCAAGTGCACGTGCATGTCACTATCATTGGCAATTTATTTCTATCAAACAATGATTATTTACAACAGGTAACAGTTACACCACTCTAGCTTAGTGAATTCACGAAAACTGAATTAGTTAAAAAAAAAACAAAAAAAACCCAACAACATTATCTCCTCTAATACAGCCTCAATTCATAATATAAGGTCTGAATGCCTAGGGAACTTCTACCATCTGTACAAGCTACTTATTTGAATTTGTACTGGATTGAACCAATGGTGAGATTTCATTTGTCCTACAGAAAATAGTATGTAATACAAAATGGGTTACCTAGTGTAACAGAAAAATGCAAATTAACGCACCTAATTAATTAACTATATTTTTTCTATATATTTTTATATTAATTCTTATTTATGCCTAAAAATGATTTAATTTTGTCGCTATATTCTCGTAAATAATTGTGCTGAAACAAATCAAACAAATCGCGGCAATGCTGTTGTGTAAAAAAAAAAAAAATCAACAAACACGTGCATGTACATTCTCATTCATTAACGTACATCATGTACATAAAGAAATTTCAAGCACATGTTATAGTACTGTAATATATTGCCGCCATATTGGTTTTTGGTAATCTTGATCATCAGTGTAGTGATTGAGTTTATTTGATTATGTATTTTTTAATTGATTAAGTTCCTACAGTAACTGTTCGAGAGATCTGCAATCTCTTTTCTATGGAATTAATTCATGATTTATTTTCTAATTGAGTAAGCTTATTGCTGTAAGCATTTGAGAGATCTGCAATCTCTATGTATTGCCTTTTGCGATTGATGAGATTATTGTAAACCTTAAATTTATTCTTGTTTTAGTCTTAATAAATTTGATAAATTTTACCTGTCCTCTCTCGTGAATTTCTTAAAGGGAGGTCAATGTGCAGGGATAACAGTGGTGGGGGCTGCCAATGACATAATAACTGATGACAAGACGGTCACGCACATTTTTTAGGATAGTGTCCCCTGTTGCTGGAATCGGAGTTATGTCTGGGGCGGAAGTAGAAGGACTTAACAATTGACGTGATAGTTCAGCTGGTGCCTTTACTTCGGACAAGTAACACCTGGGAAGGGAGGTAATTCGACATTACGTTTCCAGGGCTTGACTTAGTCACTCCAGACCGCAAAGATGAAGACCCCGACGAGGGTGATTGTTTAATAATAATTGGAGAGCATGAATATTATTGCATATGTGAAAAATATTTATTGATAAAAAATCTTTATTGCATAAGTAAACAATTAAACCCTTTCACACCAAGCATTAATAATTTTATCTTATATGGCATTCATCTTTCTAAAATATTCCTGGAAGAATCTGAAGTGTCAAGTTCACCGTAGTTATTTTCGCACACTCAGCATATTCTTCAATCTTTGATTTGTTCCTTCTGTAGCAACCGCGTTTTTCCAGCTGGCAATAATGCTGCCAAAGTTCAGCATTGTATTAAATTAAAAAAAAGAGTTCAAACGACACAGCGGACTGTGTATACGTGCGATAGATTAATGTTTTGGACTACAGCAAATGAGGAAATGAAATGTTGGAATATTCCGTAAATATGAAAATGAACTTTAATGGTACGTGGAAGCGAAGTAATAATAAAATATAAGTGGTCTATGTGCGCGCGCGCGCGCGTGTGTGTGTGTGTGTGTGTGTGTGTGTTTTGCATCTCCCTCAAATATCAGTAGCACGTTTGGTCATGAGTTGCTTAGCAACTGCAAATATTCTTCAGTAATATTTTTTTCTGGACACTATGTTACAATATTTTTTTATGTTCTAAGCATTATTTCCAATAAATTCACAATTAAGACCAATGAACATTTTGCAACAATGTTAACTATCAAACTAAAATCGTGTCATATAACTATAAATAACTGACGATGTCAAGGTCGACGTTTCAGTGCACATTTTCGACAAGGACTCAGATTCTTAATCTGCTCTCGTGTAGAGTGCACAGACTATTTTGGACACTAAGTGTATTCAATGATTTTTGCCTAAACAAATTTCAACTGTTATGAAAAAGAAATCCCTGAACAATTAACAACTTTTATCTGAAGACTAACGACACAAAGCAAAGGTATTATAAATTAGATAAAATTAGATAACAGACGTACAAGTATTGACAGTTCATGTAGTTTAAAAATACAGCGCATTATGCAAACAGGTAAACTCTTATACGTTTAACAGGAGGAACCACAGGATGGCCACGCCATTTGACAACAGAAAGGATCGACTGAATGTCATGAATATTCATGCTTTTTGCTACACTGGTGTAAGTTGCACGCTTTGAGGCGCTCCATATTTGCATAATTGACTGACAACCATTAAAATACTTACAATGTAATGAAAAATAACCAATTAGGATCCTTTAAAGAAGCACGCTTTGATTTCTCATCATCTTAATTAAATGTTAAAGCGCCTTGAAATTGAAACCTATAGGATATATTATTTAAAAGTACACATTTTACTTATGCATTTATATATTTCCATAAATACCAGCATATGTGCGTGTATTTCGCAGCGGTTAGAGAAAATATACACAACGTACTGCAGATAAATCTATATTGGTAAAATTGTAAAAATAAAATAGAAAAAAAAAAGAAAGCTACACGGAAGAGACATTTACCATTTTGTTCTGTCTTTACATAAGAATAAACTTTATAGTCATTTCCTAAACTAATCAGAAAAAAAGATCTTACCGTTCGCCTGAAGGAAGGACAGCGATGTGCGCAGATCGAAGGTAAAAAACGAACTTGAGTCCGAATACAGCATGAACACTGCAAAATGAACGAGCGCCCCGACTCCAATGAAGAATAAGCTCCAGAGAGCTGACATTTTACAGACCGATTTATTTTCCTTCTGCATGTTTTTTAGCTGGAACACAAATTTATTTTGGGATGATAATGAAGCCTTTCCATTGCATTTCGACTCGCAGTTAACGTCATATAAAAAAATTTTAAAAGCTTTATAAAATTAATTAAGTATACTTTCAGTCGTCTAAGAGTCAAACTTAATGGATAAATATTGAATAATAACCATCCTTAATTTGAATGAATAAATAAAAGCTACTCAATAAATTAAACTTCAGAATCATTATTAGTATTTTTATTCTGTTGCATACTGCAGTGTGTTTACTTATTAATACACACAGTGCAGTGACAACAGAATACAAATTACGCTTCTTATGATATGATTTGTTAAGCATACACTTGAACAGTTAGTTAGTAAGTAAATTACAATTCAAGCGTACCGCATTATGTCGTTTCCTAACAGTTACTTACCGAGTCCAACCGTTAATCTAATTCCACTCATTCAATAATTAAGTCACTCGTCATCATATGCTAGTTTTGTTCTTATCGTTTGCACGTAGGTTGTGAAGAGAAAACAATATATATTCCCATGAATACTGCTGTAGATTTATGTTCGGGGCAAGGATCTTCTTAAGCAAACACGGATGTGAATTGTCCATAAACATAGGTCGAGAAGAAAGAGTGCACAGTTAAGTGCACGTCTTTTGATAAGGAGGTAATTTATTATGATAACACATCTACAAGAGAAAGGTAAATTGCAGATGTTTCATAAATGAATACGTGTGAATGCTAACGATGTGGGCAATTCAGGAGTTAGAATCGGTGGAGATAGAATGCATGTTCTGCGCAAGATCGCCATTTTATGTTGTTCTCGTGATTCATAACAGAAACACCATTTCCACTGGACTAATTGATGGTTTTTGTATTTCTAACATGTATAAGTTTGGGGTTTTTTAGGTTTACATTTTATTTTAATTGGTTAATTTGGGTATTTAAGTGGACCATACAATCATTGCTTAGGTGGCTAATCTTAGGTCGTGAAGAAGCCTGGATGATGTTGGGACACAAGGGGAATCACTAGAGACACAGACGGAATGTAAAAAAGAACATACCTCCAGGATACATTTGTAGGGGATGAAAAATATTTATAAACATCACAATGATCATGTTCCACTTCATCTTTGAATTCACACTTAGAGTGTAAAACACGCAAACACACATACACAGACACACACACACACACACACACACACACACACACAGACACACACACGCGCGCACGCACGCACGCACGCACACACACATAAAAGTGGTTAAGACATATATATGTATATAAACATTTGTTAATAACCTAACACTAGATCCTAACTCATATCCAGTGAATTTCTGGGTGATTGCAAGCTTATCATTGTCATGACATTGTCAGTCTCCCCAGACAGGGCTATTAATTTAACATGGTCGCATTAGATAAAAGTATTAAAATATAAAATTTTAAACAATACAAGATGTCCTGTTCTAAAATCTTAAGCGTGCATCCACATTAAGATTAATCATTTAATTTACAAGGATAGCAGACTGGATTTTTTCAGTTGAAGTCCAGTGTAGGGCAAACGGTAATAATTAATAATTAAAATAAATTATCTAAACTTGTAGATTTGAGCCCGACCTCCAGTCGTGAATACAAATCCAGAATATTAATGGAAATTTGGAAGGTTATAGCCTTGACCAAGATTAGCAGTAGCGTACTTTCGCCCATGAATAGGAGTGCGTGTGAAAAATACCTTGACTCATGGACCAAGTAATGTATTAAGCATCACGTGACAAAAGGTGATGGCACAAATTGATGAACAGATTTAGTTCGCTTTCTTCATAGATACCCTGCACCCCAGTAAGAAGGAAGATTAGTCTGATTCACCAGATTACAAGTGTGTCATGTAGGCTCTAAGAAAAGGGTGCATTATTATATTCTCTCTAATGGGATACTTGAATCATTGATACCAGAAGTAAACAAACATTTAAGAGCATGGGCCAGATAAAACAATTAGAACAGTTTGCAGGCTCGATAAAAATGTTGGAACAGTTCACGGGCCAGATAGATGACCAATGATCACTAAGTCCAAAATATAAAATGAGAGTAAATTTAATTGTAAAGGGTCCATTTAATAAAATAAATCAAAAATAAATCAGTTTCAATGAAAAGTAAATGAGACGGATCGTGTTGCTTACAATGAATCAGTGATTCAATGACAGGCTTAATAGTTGTAGTGGACAAGCAGACCTGATAATGCTAACTGTGAATAACTTGGCAGACTTTGCATAAATATCTTTGTGGGCCAGTGTTTACTTGCCTATGATTGATACATTGTTTCTTTCATCCTTTGTTTTAGTAGAAACAAAAGGCATGATGTTTACTTAAATATTATGCGTGAAAATATAACAATTTAAAAAAGGTTTGTGAGTATGATATGACTATTGAAATTATAATATGATATAGAACATTCTGTCTATTTTAATCTATAAGTCTTTTGCTGTTAGCGAATTTGTTACTCAGAGTGAGATATGCCTCTGGTACATGTTCACAGTCTATTAATTATTGCAAAATTTTTTTAATACTGCATCATTGATTGCAGGGTTCATTCGTTCATAATTTTTTTAAGTTTCTGGTATGGTCTGTACACGGCATTCTAGAACTGTCTCCAAGACAAGAAAAAGACAGGGTAGAAACGTAGTCAAAGACCTGATGGGATATGGCATTTGAAATTTTCTTGTGTACATTGATGGAGTCTGCAACAGTTCAGTATATCGAAACAGCAGTAGTAAACGTGTTAACTTAATATAAGAGCTATTAATATTACCGCCTCTATGCAGTTTTGCTCAAAGCACTATGTGTCATAATCCAGTATGCACGGTGTTCCAGAGATTGCAGCAGCATTCAAGAGGGTGTTCTTGCCAGACAGAATTCCAACAAAGAAGAGTGTTTCAAGAGGGTGGTGTGAAACAGTGAGTTTGTCCCGAGATGATTACAGAAAATTATTTAGCTTACTTTGACCAAATAGTCTCTTTCATAAAGACAAACTAAAGTCATAAGAACTGCTAAAAGATGTCAGAATACGATGTGATCTACAAATGCGTTTTTGTCCTTCTTAGTCATACAAATCTCCTGCCGGTCAGGTTACGTAGTTACGTAAGGTGTGATCCTGGCAGGTTAATTTGCTTTTCAGCATAATTGGATGGGTTAGCTTACTAAAAAATTAAAAGCGGCTGTAACTATAAATGGATTTTGAAAATGTAAAGTGTAAATATCCTAATAAAGTTCTCTTACCTTTCCTTGATCTTGAATGATGAGTTTCTATGCCTGAATCTAGTTACTGTTGCAAGTGAAAAGATACATACATATACATTTACGGATATATTCGTATACTCACACATATATTCTCAGGAAAATATCCTTTGAAAACATTGAATTCTCTGTGTAATCTCCCGTCGAGTTCAATCATTAATAGTCCTTCTAATTCTCATATGTT
Source organism: Sinotaia quadrata (assembly GCA_028829895.1). Lineage (NCBI taxonomy): Eukaryota > Metazoa > Mollusca > Gastropoda > Architaenioglossa > Viviparidae > Sinotaia > Sinotaia quadrata. The sequence goes on from CM054179.1 coordinate 135,217,791, forward strand.
TTCCAGGTGTTATTTCATCCAAGAATATACGAATCAAATTACAAATAAAATTCCAAACTACACAGACACCATATACATGCACAAACCACGAGAAACACATAGACATACAGATTAACAGGCGGACGGATCGATCGATCGATAGATAGATGGATGGATGGATGGATGGATGGGTATGTAGTTAGGTAGGTAGGTAGGTATCTATCTAGCTATCTAGCTAGCTAGATAGATAGATAGATAGATAGTCAAAGAATCTTCATAATGAGCAATATAAATCTTAATAAAATCCCACAAGTTCACTTAAGTCCTAGATCCTGTTTTGTGCATATTTTCAGACTAAGTTGAAATGTACACACATTGATCATGATGGCGACAAAAAAATGTACTTTGTATTCTGTGATATCCTGTTTTTTTCTTCTTTTCTGATGAAAATTTTGTTCGTCAGATGTCGGTTAATAGGGTATTTTTGCATGATAATGGGTGGTGGTGGGGTGAATATGGTAGTCTGAATGCTTGTCATATATCGAGGTGGGTCAACAGGTACATTTTTTTGTCGCACTCATGATCGATGTTTGCTTTTCATATTAGAGTGCGACACACACCACCCATTATCATGCAAAAATACCCTATTAACCGACATCCGACGAACAAACACTGAGTAAGAACTAATATCTGGATAGATAGAGTTTTGAAACACAACACCCATTAATTAATTCATTACAATGTAAAGCAGTAATCATAATTTGCAAAAAATCATTTAAAATCTGAAATAAATGAAACGGAGAAAGATATACTATATGTGTTCAGATCCTAGCTTTAATATAATAAATGCATAATAAATATTGTTAATCGAACTTAGATGAACATGCAGCAAAAGGAATTAAAAATAATATTAGCTTATATTGTTTCTTTTTTAATCACAATTACTTTAAAACGAATCATTACACTTCATTAGAACCTTCATAATGAAAATAATAATGGCGAAAGGAGACTAACTAATGTTATTAACTATTAATTATAGAAATAATAAGTATAATTGTAGCTTCTAATAGAAACTTAATACGCTACATAAAAGTAATATTATTAACTCTTTAAACTATATTACTTAGCTGCAGACGTGCGCACACACACACGCGCACACACAAACGCACATACACATATACCACACACACATGCTAGCACACCTAAACACAGACTTAACAGACTATAATTCAAGTGTGTAGTCCTGTGCTGCTCATATATTAATTTTGAAATATTATTATTATTCACTGAGCAGTTGATGATGAGGTTGTTTGGTTCAGATTTGAAACTGGTTTGGTTTGCGGGTCGATCAATGCATCACATGCCATTAAAATGACGTATGGACTTCAAACATGGAGTGATATTTAAACTGTTGATAAGAGTCCGAGGCTCTCGCACTCTGGGGTTTCAAGGTTGGAAAATCCGATAGCCACACTTTCGGGACTGAACATTAACCCGTTTTATGTCGGGGTCAAATATAAAGATTTGTTAAGGGTATCTTTCTGTGTAGACGACTTGTCGTACGTAGATGCGAGTCTCTGTTACTAGACAGAAAATGACAAAATGCAGAGAGAGAGACAGATAGAAAAACAGATTGTGAGTCAAATGGAAGAATGGTGCGTGGGAGAAAGGAAGTTGATAAACTAAACCAGTCATGCCGTAGACCACGTGAGAAAGGAGAGCCAAATGGGGATAAAAGTATGCAGAGACCATTGAACTAGTGCCGAGGATGTCCAATGATAGAAAGCATTGCTGATATTGCGACTATTTTGAAAATACAAGTCTATCACAACAGTACTGAAAACAACGTGTTTACAAGTATTCATTATATTCAAAATAGGCTTTGCTTAACTTCATAATATATTCATATTTAATTAATTTTACTACACATTTGCTGTAATAATTTTTGTTTTAGTATTGGGTAAGGATAAAGTCTTTCATATTTTGACTGCTTAAAATAAACATTCTTGAAAATATTACGTTGTACGATTACACATACAATCAGAATACAGTCACTTAATAATGTCAACAATAGTTTGCCATCACATTTAAAAACAACTGTTTGGGAAAAAATCTTCTAACAAGATGCTTTTGTAGACTGTGAGTTCTGGCAGCTTCTTGCACCTGGACGTGTGCTGATGTCTGAGCAGTCTCTTTTTATTCTTCAGCCTCTAAGCGGATTGCTTCATCCTTTATCATTCTAAACGACTGATGAGAGGGGCATTTTTGCTTGTGCTAAAGGAATCGCCAAACAGGCTGGCACAGTGATGGCTGCAATCATTTGACAAAGTGTTCAATCATTTATATTGACGAAATGGCCTCTTAATCAGCAACACTTTATCCTGGATCTTTGATATTATAGCTATCAAGGCAGGACAATTGTCGTGGACTGATTGATGTCTACATGCCTTTCTGGAGAAAAGAACATCCCACAATGTGGCTGTATTATATTGTTCCCCAAATGCTGCAATGGCAGCACTACAGACTTTCTGTGCTGTGTTGATTTCATGATGTTGTAGGGAGAGGACTTCTCATTGGGCCTGTTCCTCCAACAGGGAGATGGTAAAATCAGCTCTATCTGCAGTACCCATTCCTTTCGCTGTGACATTTCTGCTGCCCATTTCTCTGCTTCCACTTCGTCAATCTCACTTGCCCTGAAGCAAGGGATGGGTCGTTCCTTGGAAGTAAAGCATATTGCACCTGTGGTTCAGCTTGTTGTTGTCGGTATTGACTGCCTTCAATCTCATCATTGTCCTTGACTGCAGTATTGTTCTTTTTATCATGTCTTCCCACTATTGGTTTTGTAGCTGCTCGCAGCGCCAATTGTGATGGAATAGGTTCAAATCTTTGATACCAATGGCAGTATCAGTGACAGAAATGCAGAAGCACTTCTAATAGCTTTTCTTTTCTTCATTTGGCTCGTGTAGTGCACTGCTCTTCCAGACACTCAAACACACCACTAGTATGCCAGTATATTCTGAAAATGCATGTCAAGGAGAGAACCACTGGACAACTCTGACACAAATGACTAACACCATTGAAATTGACTCTTCTGTGCTTTCTTACATTCATTTTGATATGAATTACTCTTAGAGTTGCATTATGATTTGACTTTCTAAGGAAATGTCACATGTCCGGTTTTCATTTTACGACCCTCTCCTAATGTAGGCACAAATAATCAATATTAATTTATAGGATAATCCCTAACCTTAGCGACAGCCGGACTTGCCTAACTTACCTCCCTTCCAATGCTATAATTTCAGCGTGATTGTTCATGACACCTGTGCCCGTTAACATAACACTCTCATCAGCAAGTGAAAGAATCTATACCAAGATTGGCGGCAAACGCCATGCGTATGTGTTCGCCTGTCCTGTAATACTTATAGTCGGTCAGTAGCTGTTAAATATTAGTGTCTGACCTATCACATGAAGATCGAAAAAATATACATTTGCTTACTTATATGGCTTTAATTAATTTCGTGATACACGAGTACTGTAAAACGAGTGCGGCACATAAGAGTCTAAAGTCTAAAGAACGCCTTAGCTGTATATTACTGGTCGCACATATTGTACATATGTTGATGCTTTTAAAATAGTATCTATTTAAGATTTTGAGAAATTAATGTCGAGTTTGCCCCTCACCCCCACCCTTACACGGCTCTTTGGCTACGACTTTCTCAGATTCAATGGTGCTGTGGGATACGAGTGCCTGAACAAAGGAACCAGAAAGTATGGCAGTAGAAACTTTGCAGCAAATTGTATGCATGGCGATCCAGGCTATAATTCAGTTTAGTTCCATAATGCTACTTGATTGCCCTGCTTAACATTTAGTATTTACCTTACAAACTGCAAATTTTAGCTAGACGAGTAGTACTTTGGCCTGTGGAATGATTTTGCCTTACTAAATTGGTTTGACAAACTAAAGTGTACACTCAAAAAGTAAGTTAGAAAGTTAAAATTTATTGACTGGAGTGTTGGGCCACAAGTCAAGTTTGATAGAATCACACTTTTGGTTTTTCAAGTGTATTAGTTATCGAGTTAAATTTAACATTTAGCTTTTGTAAAGGTACTATGGCTGTATACATTGCTTTGTCCTGCTAAATTACACAGGCAAGCTGAAGTGTACAATTAGCAAATAAACTCTTCAAATATTAGCAAAGAAAATCTTTAAATATTAGGAAGGAATATCTTTAAATATTCTTTAAATATTAGCAAGGAATATATTTAAATCTTAGCACAGAAATTCTTTAAATAAGTGTAAATAAAATATGTACATATCATTAAGTAAAATATTTATATTTATATTAGCAAGGAACGTCTTTAAATATTATAAATAAAATATATAAATAAAATATATAAATATTATCAATAAAATATGTACGTATTATAAATAAAATATGTAAATATTATAAATAAAATATATAGATATTTTAAATAAAATATGTAAATATTATAAATAAAATCTTTAAATACTATGAATAAAATTTTTAAATATTATAAATAAAATCCTTAAATATTATAAATAAAAACCTTAAATATTACAAATAGAATATAAAATATTATAAATAAAATCGTTACATAGTATAAATAAAATCTTTAAATATTACAAAATATTAGCAAGTAAATATTTTGTATATTAGCAAAGAAAATCTTTAAATATTATCAAGAATAATCTTTATATATTGGCAGGTAAAATCTATAAATTTTGGCAAAAGAAAATCTTTAATATTAGCAAGGAAAGTCTTTAAATATTGGCAAAGAAAATCTTTAAATATTATCGAGGAAAACTGTAAATATTAGCAAGAAAAATCTTTCAATATTAGCAAAGAAATCTTTCAATATTAGCAAGGAAAATCTTTATATATTCGCAAGGAAAATCTTTACATATTAGCAAGGAAAATTGTTAAATATTAGGAAGGAATATCTTTAAATATTTGCAAGGAATATATTTAAATATTAGAAAGAAAATCTTTAAACAAGAGTAAGGAAAATCTTTAAATAAGAGTAAGGAAAATCTTTAAATATCATGAAGTAAAATATTTATATATTAACAAGGAAAGTCTTTAAATATTATAAATAAAATCTTTAAATATTAGAAATAAAATATGTAAATAGTTTCAATAAAATCTATACTATTATAAATAAAATATGTAGATATTATAAATAAAATCTGTAAATATTACAAATAAAATATATAAATATTAATACAGTCTTTAAATATTATTAATAAAATCTTTAAATATTATAAATAAAATCCTTAAATATTAGAAATAAAATCCTTAAATAGTATAAATAAAGTTTTTAAATAATACAAAGCATTAGCACGGAAATCTATTGTGTATTAGCAAGTAAAATCTTTAAATATTAGCAAATAAAATCTTTAGATATTCGCAATGAAAGTCTATAAATGTTAGCAAGGAAAGTTTTTAAATATTAGCTAGAAAAATCTTTAAATATTATCAAGGAAAATCTTTATTTATTCGCAAGGAAAATCGTTAAATATTAGCAAGAAACTTCTTAACTATTAGCAAGGAAAATCTTTATATATTTTGCAAGGATAACCATTAAATATTAGCAAATAAAATGTTATTCATCGACTGGCTAAATCCATTTTCATTTAGTTCAACCAAACTTTAACTTGTCAGATGTCCATTTTGGCTTGTGAAGTGTAAATTTACTTTGTCAAAACTCTCTTCAGCAGGCTAAATGCTGATCGGTTTGGGTCATAAATCATTATACACTGACAGACGTCGACACTCGACTACGGACGACAACTTTTTCCATATTTTTTATCGCAGAAGAATCTTCGTTTGAGGGAAATTTGGAGTTGCATGATTCTCTCGGCCCTGCCAGAATTCAGTACAGTCCCATCTGCAGTCCTTATTTTGCTTCTTCCTTTGCACGTGCATTCTTTTAAAATTAGAGCAACTTTCTTTAAATCTTAATCACATCAATTGAACTAGGAGTACTATTTAATTCATGTAGATATTATAGGGAAATAATATAAAGCGTATTACCCTTATAGCAAAATACGTATCACTCAAAGAACAAAAGCGATTACATGTGAACCTATCATACTTATTACATTATTTGCTAAAGAGAAAATACTCCACTTTTGCAGGGGATAAATTGCATTCGTTTACAAGTATCATTTATGCTTTTAATGTTATTATTTTATTTGGTGAAGGAGGGAGAGGGTTGGGGAGAAAAAAAACACGAATCCCTGACTATTTCATTTTAAGCCAGTCTGACCTCTAAACACGATTGTAAAAGTCATGAACTTAAGGAAAAGGATAACATTTATTTTCTGGGTGGTGAAGAAACACAAGTCATCATTTACTTTCTTAAATGCAAACGAATTCAGCATCTACAATGATGACATGAGACAATAAAGTACATTGCATGCTTATCATCATATTAAACCCTGACACTACCAGTTAGACTGCCAAAAGAATTTAGCAGTGCAAAACAATTTCATTAACTAACACATCATTTGACAAGTTGAAAGTTCACTAGTGCGATGGACGAATTGACAGTTATAGTTAGGAATTTTTTGACAAGTTGATAGTTACAGTTAGCAAGTTTGGGTCAAATTTTGATAGTTACAGTTAGCAAGTTTGGGTTAAATTTTGATAGCTACAGTTAGAAAGTTTTGTACAAGTTGACAGTTACAGTTAGCAAGATTGGGACAAGTTGATAGTTACAGTTAGCAAGTTTGGGACAAGTTGATAGTTACAGTTAGCAGCAAACTTAATGGTATGTTGGAAAAGCCGATAGTTACAGTTAGCAAACTTAATGGCACAATGTACAGGTTGATAGTTACAGTTAGCAGCAAACTTAATGGTACACTGGTTAAGCCGATAGTTAGTTAGCAAACTTAATGGTACACTGGACAGGCTGTTAAAAATTACAATTAGCAAACTTAATAGTTGTTACGTTTCCAGTATTTCTTTATAGACCCTGCCTAGGATAATTAAGGACTTTAAAGATAATAGATTAAATTAATTCCTTCTCTCAATCCTATACAGACTGGTTGCCCAACTTATCATTTGACTAACTTAAAAATGTGTCTTGTAGTGCAGACAGCAGATTTACAAACTGATAAATTGCGTACATTAGCTGGTTTGGAGTCGTTAAATTCCTCTAAATTAATATGCATTCGTTACGTCATTCAGCTCAATTCGCCCTCATCCAATCCATGAAAAATCATTAGGTCTATTATGCATAAAAATGAACTACGAAGAGGTTTAACAATTAAAATAAGATTTAATAAAGTTTAACAATTTAACAATAATCAAATACGAGCGTGAAGTCTATTTCTTAATTCGGCACGTAAGTGCTTTACTGTTCTTTGAGAAAGAGTGCCCAATTGTTTCTTATGAATTTTAGTCATCCAAGTGATACTCAGCTTTGTGTCTCTGTGTCGCCTGGTCTTGTTCCAGTCCGAACCGGGTCTATCTCACTGTAGTTGCATCAGCGGAAATGCACGTGGCATACAATGGAAAACTGTCTGTTAGTTTCGCCCGCTAGTGAACTTGAGAGTAGACAAGCATACACCTACACGTTGGCGTTGCTCTACAATGGTGGTGGACTTTGGAAGAGTTGAACTTGCTCAACAGAGTTCAAAAACCGGCTTGTACAGGAACCATGAAGAAGACAAAGATGTCTAAGACGAAGACAAAGACCGACCTATGGAAGCAAAAATGCTTAATCGTTCTGCTAGCATGTTTCGCTACTTAAGCACGATTAGTTCAAATGCTGGAATTAGAAATTTGACTAATGCGTCGTTTACATTTTAGATTAGAAAATATAATCTTCTCACACATGTTACATTTAACAGTGCATGACGTATGAATTATCAAATATTTACAACGTTAAAATTAGAATTCATAGAAAGGGACAATTCAAATCAAGCAAAGTGCTTCACAATTTACAATTAAAATTACACGCAATAATTTGAATTACATGTGAAATTCATATTGAGCGCAGGCACTCCTGGCGCTAGTGAATTTAAAGTCAATATAAATTAAAGTTACAAATGAAAAGAGTTACAATGATTTATATTCTATAACTTAGGTCTTCAGTCATTTCAACGAACCGTGCTCAAGTTATATAGCAATACATAGCAATACATAGCACAATTACATGCATAGTTTAAATATACAAAATACAATCAAATAAATGTGATACCTTAGTGAGAAGTTGAAGCGTTATCTCATCTATCGCGCCGGTCTGTCCGTTCCTATACGACTCACGAGTAGCTTCTTGTATCTTGGAGTGCAAGACGGGTGCGTTTTAACCATATTTATAAGAAAGCATAGAGCATATCACGTGACGCGTGGCATGTAGTTGGTTCTAGAACCTAGACAATGGGCCTAAAGTTACATAACATCCTGACCTCTTTGTTGGAAGCTTCTCGATACTGAATATCACGAGAGAACTTAAACAAAGGGTTTTCAAATCTCGATATTTGAAAAACAAACAAGTGGGTCAAACAGTCAAGACATTTTAATCAGACTGTGACAATAGTACATCGAATAAGTTCGAAATTACAGTTAATAGAACACTGGATAAATGGATATTTAAAGTTAGCAGCAAGCTTTTTGTTACATCGGACAAGTTTATACTTACAATTAATGGTACACTGGACAGATTGATAGTGACAGTTAATGGTACACTGGACAGATTGATAGTGACAGTTAATGGTACACTGGACAGATTGATAGTGACAGTTAATGGTACACTGGACAAATTGATAGTGACAGTTAATGGTACACTGGACAGATTGATAGTGACAGTTAATGGTACACTGGACAAATTGATAGTGACAGTTAATGGTACACTGGACAGATTGATAGTGACAGTTAATGGTACACTGGACAAATTGATAGTGACAGCTAGCAGCGAGCTCAATGATACATTGGACATGTGAAATCGTGTCCTTGAATAGAAGTTGAATTGGGGCATGTACCGATATAGAAAAATGATGTTATAGAAAAATATAGAAAAATAGATATAGGTATAGAAAACTAATGTTACCAACATAGGCATGTTACAAAATCTTTGAACGTTTCACTATTCAAAACTCGAAAACAGACAATAGGACTATAATAACTGGTTACAAAACGGATTTGTGTTCCCTTATAGTCACTCTGCAATCAAATGTAATTCAGTTTGTATATGAGTTAAGAACAAAATGCATAGAAGAACTAGGGCGTTTTCACCTGAATAAAAGAAGTTGCAATCAAACAAAAATGTTTACGTGTAATTAACTCTTAATAAGTTAATTTCACAGTGAAATGACTACACGCGTATTGCAGTTGCACATTAATTTCCTTTCACTCAAATTTCCAAGTCGTTTGCTTATATGTGGGTTATTTTAAAACGTTTTTAACATGTAATTATTCTTTTGACATGTTGTAATTATTCTTTTTTTAATAATGAAAATGAAAATTCATGGAAAATTATTTATTGTTGAATAGAATACTAGCAATAATTACATATTATTAGCACTGATTGCGCGCTAGTAATTATTTTCTATAAGTCTGCGAGTGAGATGAAATGTTTCAGAAAATGTATTTATTTGTTGGATGGTATATAATAGCAACAATTAGACATTATTAACACTGCGTTTTGGTACCTGAGCGTTCGATGTCAGCTTTTTTTCATAATAAAGCTCCAAACATACTCCTGTAACTATGTTTGGAGCTTTATTATGAAATCATGATTAATATATAGTACTTCAAAGATACGTGAGTTTGTTTGGTGTTTCAAATTATGAAATCATGATTAACATATAGTACTTCAAAGTTACATGAGTTTGTTTGGTGTTTCAAATTATGAAATCATGATTAACATATAGTACTTCAAAGTTACATGAGTTTGTTTGCTGTTTCAAATTATGAAATCATGATTAATATATAGTACTTCGATGTCCCAGAACTCACGAAACACAATACCTTCCTTATTGACTTTGGTTATCTTGTAATTCCGATTGTGTAAAAACGAACAAGTTTTGTTGCGAGAACAGAGAGATAGCAGAGGAAGTAGGCCACATACCGGAGATTAGGCGTTAGAGAAAAGAGGTCATGGGTGATTGATGCGTGAATAAGGACTTGAATATTGAAAGCGAGATGAAAATATTAAGAAAGTACTTCAGACTCAAATAGCTGGGGTTAAAGCATACTCCAAAGGATCTCAACAATTAATTCCTTCCCTATGTTTTCACCAATTCATTTCTTCTTCGATTTATTTTGGGAAATACATTTTTTCCCGAGGTCAACATCTACAATCTACATTTTAAAAATTGTTTGCAATCTAGGCATGAGTGTAGAGAGGCGTCCAGAGAGAGAGAGAGAGAGAGAGAGAGAGAGAGAGAGAGAGACAGACAGACAGACAGACAGACAGACAGACAGAGACAGACAGACAGATAGACAGAGAGAATTCAATGGCACGAGAAAGAAGGTATCCTAGATCAATAAAAAAAATAAAGTGAAAAGGTTGGTATGTTATGAATAGCAATTATTTTCTTCCTTAATAATGATGCTTGATTATTTTGCAGCCACTCAAATTAGAAATGTTAGCATAATGTGTTATTTCCTCTTCAGAAAAAAGATAATCTAATGCTGAAAACCTAATACTCCAATTTTATACTACTAATTTACAACAACAATTATTTTTTAAAAATAATGTTCAACCTTTCTCATAATATATTCATGCTTTAAAATCAGGCATAAAAACAAATTAATATGATTGAAACTTGAGTTTTTTGTGTTATTTGACAAATTAGCATAACATATTACTATTTTTTTTATTAGTGCAGCAAATTATCAGAGCTCCGATCATGATTATATTTTTAACTTTGTCAATTTTCACAGAAAGCTGCAGATTTCCCTCTTAATTTATCTTTGAAATACTGAATACAATAAACATTGTTTTGAAGAGAGAATCTCATTGCTCATTAAAAGGACGGATACACACCAATGTAAAAAAAAAAATGTATTTTACTGGTAATAAAGAAACAGTGTATAAATAACTGGCAAACTGCATGAACTGTGAAAAACTTTGATGGAACACGTTTCAGGCAAATGTATATCAAAATATACTGGAAAATTCTTATGGTAATACTGAAGTTGAAATACTAATTTTATGTTTGATGCTGCTTTAAGGACAATAACACGTGTCTTTGAGATTTACATTGAAACAAAATATCAAAACATTAATGCTTTAACAGCACAACATATGACCCTCAGTTGATGATACATAAAAAATTTTACATATAAAAGTATAAAATCTGTTAATCCTTTAATTTCCCAATTAATATCTGCCGTCATCTCGGAGTGAAGGGAAAAGGGTCGCTATACCGAGAGACAAGTTTACACAGTGAGAAAGGCATTATTCATTATTGCATTATTTGCTCATAAAACGCGTCTCAATGGGAACAGTTGTCCAGCACAACCACACTCTCCCCACCACCCCTAGCTCAACCACATATTCCCCACCCGCACCCCTACCATTCAGACAACATACTTTTCCTCAATGCGTTACTTAATCTCACTCCCCTGAATTAGAAATCGACTCTCCTAACTTTATCTGCAGGTATCAGTGCTTCCACAAGAACACGCCCAATGACCTACAAAGCCAGGAAGATAAACCAATCCAACAGCAGGAATAAGACTGTTGGTTCGCTAGACCACAACCCTGCCCGTACAGCGAGTTCACAAGCAAACTTTCGTGTTTCTCTGCTAGACACGATAGAACAAACGCGCACTGTTGAACACTCGTTATCATGATCCATGTGCTGCGTTATAAATATTTTATCTTTTCAGTTTTTCTTTTAGATTTGATGTAATATATTGAAGTGTGCTCCTTCCAGACAGCACAACTGCTATTTTTTTTTCTTCTGGTCTAAACTCATTCATATTTTTTTCGGAAAACATATATACGCATTTTTTTCCTGCCATTAAATCTGAAATAAGACTCTTTAGTCCATAAAAGTAATAATTTTCCGACTTTTCTTGTTACACTTAATATGTGAGCACATTAAAAACACCATTATTTTCTGCCATTAAATCTGACATAAGACTTCTTAGCTCATAAAAGTAATAATTTTCCGACTTTTCTTGTTACACTTAATGATATGTGAGCACATTAAAAACACCATTATTTTCTGCCATTAAATCTGACATAAGACTTCTTAGCTCATAAAAGTAATAATTTTCTGACTTTTCTTGTTACACTTAATGATATTGTTCACATTAAAAACATATTGTGTCTTCACCTTTCACTTCTATGAAAAGCTAAATCTCATTATAATTCAATGTTCGTCAGGTTAATCTTAGCAGACCTTAAGATATATGTCTGTATTGTAGACAGACAAACAAGGCAAAATTAAAGCAAACACTGCGTGTTCAGTACTCGTATATTTCTAAAACTTTGTCAATAACATGTTCAAAGGAAATATTAACAAATAAAAGTAAACAAACAGGATATGCACAAGACTCGTATATTTGTATAAGTTGTGTCCATAACGCACGATCAAAGGAAATATATTAAAATAACTTTTGACAATCTGAAGACGTCAGTTTAGTCTGTTAATAAGTGACATGAATTTGACGGGGTTCTTTGTTTTTGCTTTAAATTTGAAGAGTTCTGTGTATTCTAGCCGTGTCATCTATATCGAGTTAAATACTATACTAGTTTATCGACGCCTACTAATTCTCTGTGACGCTCTCTTTTCCTCGCAAATCCACGCACTTCTACACCCGGAAACGCTTCTCCATTCCAACTTATGGCGCTGGACAGCTAGGGAAATTCGCACCATCCGGGGTAGATCTTGTACCCACGACCCTATTGGTCTACTATGAGAATCCAATGCACCAAAGTAATTTTTTTTAAATTTCTCATTTACTACACTGGCTCAGATCAATGTAAGATTTAACCATACCTTTGTTTTCGGTTCTTACTTAAAAGCGAACTTTTACCGAAAGGTTAGAAGATAAATTCGAACTATAACAACTGAAAATAAAAAAAACAAAAAAAAACGTCATGGTAATTTTAAATGCACTCAAGCAAAAGAAAAAAAATATTGTTGTCTAGTTTAAAGCAGTTTGGAAAAATGTTTGGACCTCACCGGATATGACAAATGGCGGATGTCTCTCTAGGTAATCTAACTGCTCTATGGCTCAGTTTGGCTCAGTTTGGAGACGTTTTGGACCTCACCGGATATGACAAAGGGCGGATGTCTCTCTTGGCAATCTAACCCTGCTTTCTGGCTCAGTTTGAAGCAGTTTGAAAACGTTTACCAATTCACTGTTTGTGAGAAATGACGAACGGTCTCCAGGCAATCTACATCCAAAATGGCACAGTTTAAAGCAATTGTTTTGATCTTAATAACTTACTGCATGAAGAACGGAGGAGTATCTCTCAAGCCATCTTAGAAGCACTATGGCATAGTTTGGAGCAGTTTGAAAAAACGTTCAACATTTCCATATTTGCGACAAATGGCGATTTCCTCTCAGTGTAATCAGCATGCCCATTAGCATAGTAATGAACAGTGTGGAAATGTGTTAATTTCATGTCACGCTAGGCAGACTATTTTCCTTAGGTCAGAGGTTTTTGTATTTTCGCTGTAATATCTTGAACGAACTACTATTTCAGAGCCTGAGGAAGTAGACCTACTTCCACGTTTTAGTAACCTTTCTGAGATAAGAGTTCAGATAAATTGTAGTTTTCACCTGTTCATGCACGTCACGCCTAAAGTCCACTGATAGCACACTCTTATTCTGACGGGTCTGTAATGACCTATTGACGTGTTTAGGGAGACTTGCCATTACTGCTTCACGAATATCGCGCATCGTAGGAGTTTCAATATTCATGGTCAGGCAAACCACAAAAGGCAGTCAGCGGACTGAATATTCCTGAAACCAGTTACCTACTGTGGCAAATATAAACTATTTTCCAGCGGAGCAGTAAAATATTTTAGGCAATTGCTTTGAACATGATTATTAAAATAATTTTAACTGGATGGGTAGTTTCCGAAACTGGTTTTGAACAATATTATCTGAATGAATATGTTAGTGAATAGTTGTCTGGGGCAGTTCCTTCAGTCTCAAGAAATATACTTACAATAATGCATCTTTGGTAAATGACATTATCTCGGATGTGCAAGTGCCAAGCCAGAAATTAGTATTATGGAAAATCGCATTCCAATCGTCGCTACTAAAATTAAGATATATTTATCAACAACCTCAGTATAATTTAAGTCTGAGAAATGAAAATTAAGTTATTTATCAACAACCTCAGTATAATTTAAGTCTGAGAAATGAAAATTAAGTTATTTATCAACAACCTCAGTATAATTTAAGTCTGAGAAATGAAAACAGAGAAATTACATCTCGTTGGTCAAATAAATAGTGGATTTGGTTTGCTATGCCACAAGATTGCGCTACGTGCATAGGATAACCAGTCTCTCTACTACTGCACAATGCTGTTGGAGTGAAAATACTTACATGCATATTTGTTAGTGTGTGTGTGTGTGGGGGGGGGGGGGAATGAGAGTGTGTGTTGTTTAAGTGGAAAAACAATAAATACACTTCTCATTAAACATAGATAGCTGGGTGGCTGAATAGATGTTGATGGACCACGGTGCCTGCAGTGCATGTATTACAAAGTTGCTTATATATAATATGAAATATATGTATTTATATTTAGTATGCGTATGCAATTTATATAAGTTATTTACGGGTTTTAATGAGAAATGAGTAATCGATCTGGTGTAGTTTGATCGACAATGAGTGTAGCTTGAAGAGGATTTTCTTGTTTAATTTTATTCATTATTTTCAACAGGATCAAATTAAGTGGATTTGTTGACATGGTTATATATTTTACATTAATAGGGGGGAGGGGTGTGTGCTTTTAATTGTGTACTGTTCCCAGAAGTAGTTTCGTTGATGTCACTGCTCAGTGACATATTTTAGAATGACGTGTGCGTGTGTGTGTGTGCGTGTGTGTGTGCGTGCGTGCGTGCGTGCGTGCGTGCGTGCGTGTGTGTGTGTGTCTGTGTGACTAGCAGGACACCACTTGTTAAATTATTATTACACTAAGAGTTACTAAAATAAGGGGGAAAAGTGTCACTTACTCTGTCAGGAACACGACACTGCAAGCTGAGCCGAGATTTCCGATGCAATTGAAAATTCACAGTTCGTAAGAAATTGTCACAGGACGCATGGACCATGTGGAATAGCACGCACTCGGGGATGGTGAGGGAAGAACATCAGGGAATTGGTAGGGTAGGAAGAGAAGAGTAAGTGGACTGTTCGACTTTAAAGCTTGACTTAAAACCAAACCAAAACAGAGGGGCCCGCCTATTTGCAAAGATGGGTGGATACGTGTTGTGTGGATTGTCTCGCCTTTCTCTCGACTGAGGGGAGGTGGAACAAGGGAGAGAGAGGGAGCAAGAACTTTAGGCAGAGGAAAGGTTTACCTGCAGGCGAAAAAGGATGTGACCTTGATCAGGGCTTACCCTTCCTTTAGGAACCAACGGATGTGCTTGACTACATTTCAGCGTGTGACACCTTTGTCTCCCACCCACCCACCCCGTTTGTTTCATGACTGACAAACCACCGTAGGAACTAGCAACTGCGTGTGCCATGTATAGGCGATTAGGTCCTATAACAGCATTTGGTGTAAGAAAGCACACAGCAACACATCTACAACATGAGTGTTGGTATAAATATGTGGCTAGAATCGCTAGATATACGTGTATCACTACATCATTCCTTGGTGTTGGGTATACGGCTGAACTAACTATAACTAAATAGACATTCCTGCGCACAAGGCAACGCGTATTCCACTACACTAAACTTTGAGTTAGGGTATGCGTCTAGGTCATACGAAGTTGTATATTTGTATGCTTTCTTCTTTAACTCATTAAGAAATCGAACACAAATTCAGTACTTATGTTCTTTCCTGACAATTCACCTCAGTAGTCATTGTACCATATACTAGGTAATCAGGAAAAAATACGCTATGTTTCCGACCACGCTGATCCATGGCTTATATAATAAATAAACAGAATTGTCATCCTGTCATTCACTGACGGAAGCGAGACGCAGCAGGTTGTTCCGAGATTCCCAATGCTATTAAAAAAACCCCAACGTTCTCATAAAATGTTTATCGCTCAATAAGAGACAAAAACTGTCTCTTAGAGCCTCATATAATACTGCTTTTGTGAGATCCAACATCGTATAAAATGACTAATGTACTACTGAGGTCACTCAGTCGCTTCGGTTATGAATATAGTGGCTTGATAACTTTGATGTTGCTTTTGGTCACTAAGGTGTGGTTTGAATACTGTGGTGTGGTTTGATTACTGTGGTATTCACTATGGTGTAGTTTGATCGCTATGGTGTAGTTTGAACACTATGGTGTAGTTTGGTTTGATCGTTGTGGTGTAATTTGATTGCAGATGTGTTCATTATATTGTGTAGCATATTTACATTTTTATTCTTGACTATAACTGTATTTAAAAACAAAACCCAGCACGTTAAATACATAACCTAAACTGTACGGTCGATAAAGTGAATCCACTGTGTGTCGCGCCACTGATCCACGGGTGAAGTGCGAATCATTGAACAGTATATTTGTTTTTTCGGGCCGCAATGGACGTGATGTTTCTTTCGTTTAAACAAGAACATATTTTCAGCACAGAAAATAATTAGGCACATATTTTTTTTTGTATTGCATGATACTGCATGTTTTCTGTCAATCAGGAGGGTGTTTGTTGTAGCAACTATCGACAGCATATGCTCACAGGGCGATAAACATTGCTGCATTGAACAATTCAATAAATACTTAAAGAAATACGAACTTTTTCACTTTATGATAAAAACCCATATTGCACAATTCAATACATACAGTGCAATCGAAACCATTTTAAAGAAATACGAACTTTTTCACTTTATGATAAAAACCCATATTGCACAATTCAATACATACAGTGCAATCGAAACCATTTTAAAGAAATACGAACTTTTTCACTTTATGATAAAAACCCATATTGTAGAATTCAATACATACAGTGCAGTCGAAACCATTTTAAAGAAATACGAACTTCATCACTGTATGATACATATTAAAAAGAGAATAATGAAAGGAATAAAATCTATATACTCGAGGTGTATAAGAAAGTCTACTGCAAGCACACATGTTTGATGTAGTTGTTCACGTCACCAGTAGATGCTAAAGGATGTTTTGCTGGATTACAGGTCATATGAATGTTGTCAGTTTATATAAATGTATTTTTCATTCTGGTAATCTAACCTTGGCCATGAACCATGGTCAAACAGAAATATGTGTGGAAATCTGACCGGTCCAGTTGAAGTAAACATGAATGGGTATTTAAAGATAGCCTTGACCAATGAAGGTGTATGGATGGTGGAACCAAACTCAGAAGTTGGGTGGTAACTTAGTGTGTAGTTGTGAATGAGTGAAGTTGGAAAGTAACCTTGAACCTCTGAAAATATGAATACGGTTTCTAGTGTATAAATTGTATAATTACAAATTCAATAGTTCAGTCCCAATATGAGATTCTGAAATATATGAAAATACAATTACATATACAATAGGTGAATCCTGAGACGAGCTTCCCAAATATGTGTCGTTATGCTGGGAGATGGGCAAGAAATTAGTTCTCCTCACCTAGGCCGCCCATAATCTTAGGCTAATCCCTAAAACACACCTTCTGGCTGGCCACACGTGTTAGAAAGATGAATGATAGATAATGTAGTATAGAAGAGTGATAGTTCTAGAAGATAGTTCGAGCCCCTAATACAGCCAGTATAGTAAGTAATCACAGGTGACCTGCTACAACATATAACTTGTTTTGTCACACTAACACAAGTGGTCTATATATCAACAATAGTTGTATTCAACAAGAAATAACATAAGATAACTTGGTTACAAATAACAAATAGTTCAACAGTTACAATTAGAGTTAATATATGTAGTTATAATGCCTAATCACAACCATGTGTTGTCCATAAGAGAATGTTCGTTGTTGAGTAATTTAGCTTTGTAGTAGCTATTTGGTTCGTTCGTTTCAGAGAACTATAAATAGAATATAAGAGAACAATGAATATTTCTTTTTTTTTTTTTTTTGAGTGAACTCTAGAGTACTTTGGTAGAGTCAATCTATAACTTGACTGAAGCCGTGACTTTATAAATACATAGCTTTTGATCGCCTGACATGTAGCCTAGGGTCATAGTGAATGACATTAGCAGACATACACGTGTTCCATTGAACTGGTTGTGGGCCCATGGGCATTCTGCTCTTATATGTCTTGCAGCTCAGCACTCGTCAAACCAACATCCACGAAAAAGTTACATCCAAGATTATGTGACGATCATTAGCAGTATATATATATTGAGAATGATTTCCTTCTCTATTGATAACTGAAGATAAAGTTCATAGTAAGAGTATACTTTGCTAACACTAGGAGACAAAATGAGTTTTGCCTCAATGATTAACTGCATTAGAACTAGTGGTTTACAGGTGAGCTCTTGGTACATTTGTTCACGTGATTAGGCTGCACATTGATTAGTTAGTTCAGTGACTTGTCTGAAACAATCAGGTATGTTCCCAGCCTCGGGGAAAAAGAGTAAGCTTTTCTATAAGTTAGGTTTACGTGTATTCTATTTTTAGAGGGAGTGGGTATGGGCTACATAAGCTAGTATGTGACACAATTCAACACTCGATCTGAGAGACAATCTCACTCTGACTAAATTAAATGATTTACTAATTTTCTACCCTTGCATACTTAAAAGTACAAAATTGGTTTTAAAAGCACATATAATTTTAAATAAATGTCTATTCCTTTATTCTTTGACAAAAGGATAATCCCGCTCTATACACTACTTTAACTTGTAAAATGTTTTGTGTTGTTATACATTGTTTATTGGTAGAACAAGACTCTAGCCATAATATAGGACAAATAATCATTTATGGTATTTAATATGCTATATATTGAATTTTATTATTTAAGTACAGATATTTAAAGCAATGGTACTTTATCAGAGTTTTACCAATCAGATCTGTCGTGCCTCTCCTTAATCCAGTTGATTAGAATATGAACTTTCGCCATATTTGCTCCGTAACCATAATGGGTGCCATCTGTTGAGTGAATGGGGGCAGTCATGTTGAACGTATCAAAAATGGGTATATTGTAAAGCTGTAAACGACTGGTCATTTCTTTGATGAAATTCTGCACTGATTCGTATGATTGGGATGGGACGATAGGCGTTTTAAGCAATCCAGGTGCATGAGGATTGGCCCAAACAAGCTTGGGCCAAAGTGACCTGGGGATTTGTGTTGCGTTCCTCTCAGCACGTTTGGACACGTACTCAGCAAGGGGCTGGGCAAATACTTTCCACACGACGTCGACATTGAAGTCGTTGTGTATTCCTATTCCTGCCAAGAGGAGTACCCGTCGCTTCTGTGACACCATTTTCTGGAGTAGTGGAAGCACAAATTTTCCTGACTGTGCTGGAAATACCTGAGTGTAAAGAATATGTAGTGTTCCAGAACAGAGGGTTCTATTTTCGTCAAGTATCTCTCGACAGGGACGGCCATTGATCTGGTACATGCACAGGCACTGTTGGACCACACCTGCAGAAGCAACATACTTTCTGATATATCTCTGCAACTCAGCATATCCCATATTCATTATTTTTTTAACGCAAATAAAAAAAATTCAGGTCAAAGAATAAACTGTAGAAGACAAAGAAGAAAGGAAGTAGTAGGAAATGTCAAAAATAACAAAGACAAAAGGAAAAAGGAAAGAGACCACTATCACCACCAATACTACTACTACTACTTCAACTATTACTATATAATAATAATAATAATAAATTATTATTATTATTATTATTATTATTATTATTATTATTATTATGTCAAAGGTCAAAACAACAGAGGGCCTGCAATTCGACATCGGAAAAATGAACGATGTTTCAATGGAAAATGGATATAAGTATCTTGGGATACTACAACATCAAGAAAATATGCAGAGAGAAGTGAAGTTCAAAGTTAAGAGAGAATATGAAAACGTGTTAGACAAATCCTGAAGTCCAAGCTAAATGGGGCGAACAAAATACAAGCCCTTAATGCATACGCAATACCTGTAGTAAGCTACACTGGAGGTATCATAGATTGGACAGCAAATGAAATAAATGAACTGGACAGGATAACAAGAAAACTACTCACAATACATAAAGCCTTACACCCCAAAGCAGACGTAGACAGGCTCTATGTATCTCGAAAAATGGGAGGCAGAGGTCTGAAGAAAATCAACTATGGCATACAAACCCCAGAAAGAGCATGGATGCATCAACCAGAAGCAGTCACCGAAACAGAAGAAGTCAAAATACTGTGGGACTTCGAGATAAGAACAGACCGGGTGATTCCTGCACGAAGACCAGACATTGTAGTTCTCAATAAGTCCAACAGAACAGTAACAATCATTGATGTCGCTGTTCCAAGTGATAAAAACATACAAACAAAAGAAAGAGAAAAAAATAGAAAAATACCAAGACCTCAGATTAGAAATCAAGAGATTGTGGAATGTATATGCAGAAGTGATACCTATAGTGATAGGAGCCTTGGGGAATGTTTATTTGGTTATGCTATATAGAAATTATTCGAACTATATTTTTTTATCCAGCATCTTGTATGACGACACACATGTGTACTAAATGAATGAAATATTTACAATTTCTCTGCATATAGCACACAAGCATGCATACACATACATACATACACAATTATTTTATTAAATGAGCATTACCATAAGTACTGTTTCGTTTTAGAGCCCCGTCTCGGAAGTTGTTGGTGAGATACATTGCCAATGCCGTGAAAACGTGACGTAAGAGAGAGTCACCAGCAACCCAGAGTGTAATCCCCTTCAACATAGCACACGCTTCAATGTAACTGTGAATAACATTTCAAACAGACAGACAGACAATCTGCTGTAGATAACGGTAGCCAGTTTTGCACAATGGTAAATGAATACAAGTTAATATAATATTGAAAATAATACATATAATTTTATTAATAACATAAACTAAGATTCTCATCACTTGTAATTAGTTAGGGATGATTAAATATTCATAATATTCATAACCCAGAGCTAGGATGACGTTGTGTTGCAAATATATAGACATATAATTAGAACTAGGTATTTATTAAGGGTATTTAAATGGCATTCCCATTGAACTGTTGTCCACACTAACCAATCGTAAACTCCACATAGAAAAAGAGCTGGGCAACATTAGCCAAAACTAGGTCAAAGTTCCAGTGATCTCTAAGCACGATGTATTGATAATTAGTGCTCTAAGTATGTCACCAGGAAACACATTATTCCATGCAATAATAGCTCTTACTATTAGTAAAAGAAATCCCACTGCCAGACTGAATTAGATTTCTTCCAATGATCATTGTTCACGGCAGAAATACAAATGAGAAATATATAGATCTAACACAATTTGTACTTAATGTGATCACCTGAAAATCTTTGGGCGACATTCCAAAACATCAGGTTGCCATTGGCTGAGTTCCGCATGCACTGGTACACGTGAATCGAAACAATGTCGGCACTGACACTCGGCAATCGAATTGTTGACACACCTGAACTCTCGACAGCAACTCGTGGAGCCTTTCGGGTTGCAAACAGCTCTGATCCACATGATATGATACTGTCTAACACCAGCATACGTTACATTACCACACTTGCCATCCGGGCGCTGGAGTGAGAGTGGGATGTTGAAAATTTTGCGAATGTCAGCAAGATATCTATCCATTTCGTCAGCATCCCTCTCTGTGACGTTTTCTCTTGGCACCCATTTTCCGTGCAACATATATGGGAAGACATTTGGACACTTCACTGGGAGACTTTCGATCATGAACTGAGGAAATGTTATGGTGGGTTTGTCGGAGAAGAACGTGAAGGTATAAAAAAGTACGGCGCCCAACAAACATGCAGAGGCAAGATGCACTGAAGAGAACTTCGTGGCCATAACTGTCCACATTTTAAAATGAAAGTAATGCATCAGTTATCAAAAGAATAGGCCAGTTATAAAACTTTCAAAAATGAAAGTAATACATCAGTTATCAAAAGAATAGGCCAGTTATAGAACTTTTAAAAATGAAAGTAATGCATCAGTTATCAAAAGAATAGGCCAGTTATAGAATAGCATGACTTTTTATGTACGTGTAATATATCATAAAACAAATAATGTCAATTAGTATATATGATAAGAAAAAAAATTGTCCAGGCTTATTCTAATTAAACTTAAATAGTATGATAAAGTGATGTGAGCGAATAGATAGATAGATAGATAGATAGATTCAATTGTTTCGAAAGAAATTTTCTTATATTTTCTGATCAAATTTGTTTTAAAATATTTATAAATATTCTATAAATAGAGCTGTATTTTGAAGCATTCTTTCGTACAGAAAATTAAATCTGTCGTAACTCAAAATGCATAACATTTATGAAAGCAGGAATTAAAACATATTACATCAGAGACACAATTTACGCAGTTGGAAGTACACAATCAGAACACGTAAAATACTCAAGTATTTGTCTACACTATGTCAACAATAATATCCAACAGAAATATTTTTAAATTTATAATAGATCACATGATGGTGTTGGACGACAAATCAGCGTTACAGTATCAATCAATTTAATGCCACGATAAAACGCTTGTTTGCAATTATTTTCTTATGCTTCTTTCCTTTGCTGATCATCAATATATTTGTTTAAGTCAGCAAAATCATATATTTGTTTTCAAGCTTACTTAGAAGGAAGGTACTAATAGAGATGTCATCATCGTGTGACGTCATTCTTACAGATCAGTAAGTTCGACATTCTTGATATATTCGCAATTAGCAAACATTGTTTCACGAAATGGAAGATGACACTAAATACACTTTTGTTCTTCTTCTTTACGTTGACTTCTTTTCCCCACAGGAATTGCGTGGAAACTTTTCATCTTCTTGATGTTCTCAGTTTCTGTAGAGTTCCTGTGGGGCCTTCCTTCTTACTCTGTTATTCTAGGAGGATAGTACTGTTCTAAAAAAATGTTGTGGAAGATTTATGGAAGTTATGGAAGTAGTTTTCCAATTGCCTGTCATTGTTTACAGTTTACAGTTTACTTACATGTTTTAGTAGTGTACCAATGATTGTATGCATTATTTTTCCTAGGAATTGTGTTAATATATGTATAGAATATTTTTTAAATGTGTGAGGAAGCTATTTGTAACTTCCTTTAAGTTTGTGAATTTCTTTTTTTTATTATTTAGTGTGTAATAGTGTGTGTGGGATGGGTTTTATTAATATTTATTTTTATAGAAGGGGAAGTGTGTATGTGTGAATGAGATATGTGATGATGGCTTGGTGAATGTGATTTTGGTGATATTTATTTGGAAAGAATAGTATTTGTGTGGTAACTGGTAAATGTAATAGTCTTATTGTGTCAGTCAAGCATTTTCTTTCTTCTCTGTATTTGTAACAATGTAGTAGAAAGTGTTCTATTGTGTTGTATGTTCGACAGTGAGTGCATGATTTTGGTTCATTATTTAGGTTATGTGTAAATCTTGTGGAGTTGAATCTTAGTCTATATATTGCTCTGTTGTGTGTTATGTTCGTTAAGTATGGGTGGTGTGGTGTGGGGAACGTGTTTTTAAAGATTTGTTTTATTTGTGCTTGCAGTTCTGGTATGTGTATTGGGGTGTTTAGAGGTATTCCATGTGTGCTACCATATTTTCCTCCTGTCTGCTGTTTCATTTCCTGTTATGTTTATGTGAATGGGGATCCATAACAGTGTTGAATTTATTTCTTTTATTTTCTAGTGTAGTTATTTGTTAGCATATTGCATTGGTGATTTGTGCTCTTGTGGTTTGGAAGTGGTTAGATAAATTTTGTTGTGATATTAGTGAGACTGGGTTGCCTTATTAATTGCCAATTTGTCATTCGTTTCACTGCTACCTTGCCTAGCACCCTTTGTTCACGGGTTAGAATTTAGCCTTCTAACTCAGATGTTATGTCCCACAAATATACTATCACTATATGCATCACTCCTGATTTTACCTTCCCCAGTCTCTCGATTTCTGAAGTCTTGTATTTTTCTATTTTTTCTCTTTCTTTTGTTTTTATGTTTCTATCACTTGGAACAGCGACATAAACGATTGTTGCTGTTCTGTTGGACTTATTGAGAACTACAATGTCTGGTCTTCGTGAAGGAATCACTCTGTCCGTTCTAATCTAGAAGTCCCACAGTATTTTGACTTATTCTGCCTCAGTGACTGCTTTCGCTTGGTGCATCCATTCTCTGTTGGATGTTTTATTCCATAGGTCTCACACTGATTTCTATGTATGGGTTTTGCCACTTCATTGTGCCTTTTGGTATATTCTGTTCCGGCCAGTATCTGACATCCAGATAGTATGTGTTCTGTTATTTCATTCATTGATTTGCAGAGTATGCATTTGGAATTGTTTAAGATTTTCATGATTTTTGTTTTGTGTGATTTCGTGTTTAGTGCTCGATCTTGTGCAGTTGTTATTAGAGCGTCTGTTTCTGCTTTCAAACCTGACTCCTTCAACCATTTGATTGTTGACTGTTTTGTTGTTGTTTCATCAGCTTATCACTCATACTGACCATGGAGAGGTTTATTTACTACATTTATTTGCTAATGCTTGTTTCGTTCTTTTCTTCCATGTTTTATGGGAATTATGGGTATAATCCACTCCTCATGAGTGCCTCTATCAGTGGCGCATCTTTGTAGTTATTCCAAATTTAGTCCACAAGGCCTATAACTTCTCCTTCACTTAAATCTTTGACTTTCTTGAGACCTCTGCCTCCCACTTTCCTAGATATATAGTCTACCTAACGTCTGTTTTGGTAAGACTTTTTGTATTGTGAGTATATTTTGGTCTTTCTGTTCAGATCATTTATTAATTTTTTGTTGTTCAATTTATGATTATTTCATTGTAGCTAATTACAGTTATTGCTCATGCATTAAAAGTTTTTACATTGTTAGTCCCATTTAGCTTGGACTTGAAGACTTGTCTAACCAGTTTTTCTTTCTGTTAACTTTGGACATCACTCCGAATACATTTTTATGTTTATGAATAAACATTAGTAGTAGTGGTAGAAGTTTTAGTTGTAGTAATAGTAGTTGTAGCAGTAGCATTAGTAGTAATTCTAATAGTAAAACTAGTCCGAACTCAGATTTCTGTATTTTACTAAAAGAGTGTCCCTTAAATAATGATTCATGATTTTGTGCAAGAAGCTTTTTCATACAGCAGTTAAAAGCTGTATAATGCACCGTTTGTAGTGCACAGGTAACATTTGTTCGAAGCAACATATTTCAATACATGCAGGCAAATTCATTCTCCTTGTTTTAATACTCTCTTTGAAAGGCATCAATTAGGCGAGACATATTGTAATACGCTTTTCATGTGGTATTACTCGCAAGCATTTCACAATCTCCACTTACAGTCCTACGCTCGATACTCATTGAAAATATCACCATCCGGGGTGGGTTTTAATCCCGTGACTTCATGACCTTCTGCTATAATCCAATGAACCAAAGCGAAACGCGTTCATTTCTTGCTCGCTTCACTGGCGCAGAACAATGTAGATCGTACTATAGTTCAGATTTGATTCTCACTAAAAGTAAGTATATACCAGAATGTTCAAAGAAAATTATGACTTGTAACAAAATGAAGATCGAAACAAAATCATGGTACTTTCAACATTAATAATTATAGTCATATACAAGAAATACTATTGCAAAGTTTAAATCATTCAATTTGGAAAAGATCAATAACTCACCGTATGTGACAAATGACGAATGTCTAACAAGACAATTACAAGCACTATAGGATAGAAGGAAGCGACTAGGAACAGATGCCAAACTATATTTAGCAAATGACATATACTCTCAAGGCAATCTACTAGCACTTTAGCTGGACAAAAGTTTTGTAAAAGTAAAGATTGATAGGTCGCTGGATGTGGTAAACGCAGGTCACTCAGGGCGATTTACATTCTCTGTTGGAGACTTTAGGACTTTCGGAAATGTTTTAAAGGGACTAATATTCCAGGATTTGAGACGCACATAAGAGTTTAAAAGAACATCTTTGAGTTTAAAAAAAAAATGTATTTTTCACCTGTTCCTTTCTCTTATGCGACGCCACTTAAATTCTCCGACAGGGCGTTACCGTTCTGACGCTTACAAAAGAACCTTTGTGTGGTGCGTATTGACTTTTCGGGAAGACTCGCCTTCATTTACCTACCTAAACCATGCGCCACAAACCTCGTGATATTTAAATATTCACTGGGGTATATATATATAAATGAAGAGGACATCTAATTATAGCAAGTGGTGCCAATGCCCGACCATTTGGAGAATACCAGCCTAACATAACAATGCTTTTGAAGACTACGTGTTGGGAAGCATTCATTATTTTTAAGATATCATTTACTTTACATTGTATATTATATAATCATATTTAATTCATTTTATTAGAAACTAATAATAATTCTTGTTTATAATAATAGGTTAGTATGATAATATGACACATTTGTTTATATTTTAAATGCTTAAAATAAACTTTCTTGAAAATATTAATTTGTAACATTACACGTACAGAATATTATCATTAAAGGATGTTAACAATAGTTTGCCATCACATTTAAAAACAACTTTGCTGAAATGATTTTATTCAATATTTTGTTTTTGTTTTAACTTTTGTGTATTTCGGTGTACTTTTAAAACATTTGTTTCTGTTCCGTGTGGTTTTTCGGGGGAAAGTCGGGCCAAGGGGAGGAATATACATATTAGTGTCAAGATTAGATCTGAATTCTTCCTAAATGCTTAATTTTTACAGTATAACTAATAAGCTTATTATACATTCCGGTGTAATTACTAGTAATTTAAAATTTATGTTGTAACTTTTATTAATAAGACTACTTTAGTAAATATATATATATATTCTGTATTGCTAAGGGTTATATTATTGGTTTCTGTACATTTTGAAACACGAATCTTTCAGAAAGTGACAAAAACATCCACAACACTTTCTTCAATCACTCAGAGTGAACAAACGCACCTAGCCTTCGCTCCAGATTTGTAATCTAGCGTCCTCCCGAGATTAAAATCATGGACAAAAGAGATCATCAGCCCTCGCCACACCTTTGTCCTTTTCAGAGCAAAATGTGTATAGAAAGAAGAGGAAGAAGAAAAAGATGATTAAGAGGAAGAACATTGTTATAGCGTTGTTTCTGATAGGCGGAATACTGAAACACAAATGCGTGCTTGGTAAGGGTCCAGACGAAAAATCCACACTATAATGTCTTTGTATAAAATGCCCGTATGTATGTGCGTGTATGCAGGTGAATGAGTGATCCAGCTAGTTTAATTAAGCATAAGATAAACACACAGTTAACTTAAATAAAGATTTCTTTACAAATGGTTTCAGAAGTGGAATTATTTATTTGTTTATTTAAATTTGACATAAACGGGATTAAGGAAGAACACGTTTTCCTTTTCCGACTTCTCAATTGCAAAGTGGTGTCAGAAAAGGAACTGGTTGTTGGGAGCTAATCATATACATACATTAAATATTTGTATTTTCCCGCCTACTACAATATACTATTAATAATTTATTATAGAACACAAATATTTCAATTACTATTGATTTATATATATACAAAATAATAGAATTTAAAAAAAAAACTTTAGACATGCATATTTTCTTTGTCTGCAAATAACTGTGTACATAAGAATACAAATGGCTTATTTATATATAGTCTTGCTCAGCACTATACTTTCGGCAGTTGCTGCACTTTAGATAGATTTGTCTGTGAAGTGAATTAAGTCTACCTTTCTGCGAATCAAGCTGACAGTCTGTTCTCTTTGTCAAATCCTCCATCTCACAGGCGTGGAAACATTCACATTTCCAAAACATCTATTTCTGTCACCAAACATAACATATCGAGTCACCTGCCCAAGAGAGCTATTCTGCTGCTCGATGTTTCCCTGGAAATATTTCGGAAACAGCCGGACGTACAAATGGATAGCGTGCAGGCTAGTCCAGTTGTAGAACTCCTGATAAAATTCTTTCTCGATGAGAGCAAAGTAGGGCCTGAAAAAGGAATGTATGATATGCAAATCGATCTCTGGGTGCTGCTTGTGTAACTGATAAGGCATGATGGTAGAGTGGAACCCCCACTGGTTGTCGTTGAACGTCTGGTACGACTCGTACCATAGGTTCAGGAATTCCGCTCCTGGCCTGCCCATAAACATTCCGTTTCCGTAGTTAGTGTTAGGAATTGCTGATGCCATGACGACAGAGTAGTTTCGGAGTTCGTCCAGGGGATTCAGAACGACCTGGTCTGTGTCCATGTAAATACCCCCAAATTCTAGAAGAGTAAAACGACAGTAATGTAACGTAATTTTGATTTAGGGTTTAAATAACTGCATGGCAGTAAGGGTACTGATTGTATATATTTGATTTTAAAATCTATAGTTCCTTTTGGATCTTTCTGTGAGTGATTATTAAAAGTTAATTACAACACACAATCTAAATCTCACATACACAGATATATGTATGCCGAAAGTGTTCGAGCGCGCCTCTGTGTGTGTGTGTGTGTGTGTGTGTGTGTGTGTATGTTTAAAGATGAGAATCTGTGTGTGCGTGTTTTAGAGAATGAGATAGTACGGAGAAAAGGAAAGAGAAGGTCAAAAGTCAAAGATATATAATTTACAAAAAAATAAGCAGAAATATTAATTATGTTTATGCATAAAAGTGGGTGTGAAAATGTGACGTTTTATTTTATTTTTGTATTGCTTTCTCATGTGGAATTCGAATGCATATGCGAAAGAGAGAAAAGCGAGAGCAAGTAAAACAAAAGTAGATAAGAGAAAGAACAGGAAAATTATGTAAGAGATAAAGTAAGACTGATGGGCGTTTTATAAATGTTCTGTACTTGTGTGAGGGATGGGAGAGGAGAGAACGTAAGAAAGGGAGAGAGAGGGAGAGAAAGGGAGACAATGAGTAACGAGATGGGACAGAGAGGCATATATAGGCATCCTCACTCATACACTCACACATGCAAATTAACCTTCACATTCACGCACACTCAAACAAACAACCACTATCCCACCACACACACACACACAAACGCATTTGGACATATGCAATCAGCACGCACGCACGCACACACACACACACACACACACACACACACACACACACACACACACACACACACACACACACACACACACACACACATTACCTCTGACCGCTAAAAGACGTGCTATATCGGCGCTGTGTTCCACTACCTGGATAGCGTGGCCAAAGATGGAAGATGGTGGTGTCTGATTAACGTGCAGTATATGAGGAACCAGTCTAACAAGAGTGTCCCAGTAAGGTCCAAAGGGCAGGTAATCGGAATGAAATAACACCAAACACGGCTGAAAAGCAAATGTAGAAATGTGTCAGGAAATATTGGGTAAATTATGTCAAGTTATGGAAACATTAATTTTCATTTTATTAACTGTTTCTACTGTCTGTATAATTAATGAGAAGACTTGTTAGAGCTATGTGGGACCAGCCAAGGGTGAGCGAAAGGTCATTAACCGGATACGAGACGCCCATATTTGGCCACATGCGTTCCGTATCGTGACGTAGTGTTAATCCGCCGGCTGACCCAAGCCATTCACATATATGCCTGAATTAACTGAATTCGTTGACCACGCATTAAGTTAACATAGTAGTAAATATAGTTGGCTTCTCTAGATTGTGTATTTTTCATTCATAAAATTGTTGTATCTTTCTATTATAAATATTGTGTAAAATATTTACGATTGCTAAATGATTGTTAAATGATTGATGTATTCTTCTTGCAGAATATAAGTGGTATTAGCAATTGATACATTTTGTAAAATGATCAAGTTAGAGTAACCACGTGTATGTTGCTATACTCACATGGTTAAATTGTTATCTTGGGAAATCTCTAACAATCATTAACATTCGTTGTGTGAACCAGAAGCTAAATTGTATTGTATGGGAGAAATTATATATTGTAAAGATAAATCATTTATTTATTTAAAGACTCTCATTGATTTCGAACTATGAATTAGCTATAGCAAATTAGTGGAGTTGTAAAGGGTAATCAATCACTGTCGCCAAAAACCCATATAATTGCTTATTGCAACATGATACTGTAGTTTGATATTGTTCATTATACAGCTGGTCTGAGAGCCTGGGAATCTGTAGTTCTGTGAAGAAACTTGGACCCAAAGGTTAGATTGGAACATCGACCTTGCATCTTCAATTTCTGGAGACATCATTTGAAGGCTACGCCAAGTGCCGTAAATGACAGTGGAAGGGACAGCTAGAAGATTTTATTGTTATCTTACCCGTTGATACATAATTGTTTGTAGCATGACTGGAGATCAGCTAACTGGAGGCAAGCCATAATAAAGGGATAAAGAATCATAAATCTTAATATATAAATTAAAGGGAGATAACTGTTAGCTGAGGCAAGTCAACTGATATATCTAGCAAGTGTAATGAGTAATTGCCTGAATCTCTTGGCATTTTCGTTGTGGATAAGTCAGACCATACAGCTGTCGCTGTTGTTAGAAATTATTCAATATACCTATATTGATAACTGGAATCTAAACATATATATGGGGAGGGGTGTGGATGTGCGTGCACACATAACCGCAGCTTATGTTTCCCGGTGATTTTAAAAGAAGATTCCTTAGATCCAACTGTCGTGATATTAAAACATAGATTGTGTTTCGTTCATTTGATTTTAATTTTAAAATGTATATTTTCAACTTCAAATCTAATTACAGAAGTTGTTTTTTTTTAATCGGTTGATTGCATAACTAAATAATTAATCTCTTACACTGGCAGGTAGTATATATGATTATTGAATATCAGTAGTAAACATAGAGCTTTAATAATTAACAATAAACCTTAGCATAAAATAAATACTGTTTTATTTTCAAAAAATATTCTCCAAATCTATGTATATATAGACCATTTTAAAACAAAACTAAACGTGCATGTGTATTTAGGGCTTTTGTGTGTGTCTGTGTGTTTTTCTGATTGTGGTGTTTACCTTTTGTTTCTCTGCATTGGTTTTAGTGGCATGTAGATGCTCTGTTGGTTGTTTCAAACAACATTTGTTGAAACGTATGCATATTTATTTTGGTCATCTCTTCTTTTACTACTCTCAATTAATTTCTATTTAGTCTGTCTGAATTGTGTGACTCTTGTAAGTTAAAATGTTATGTAGTAAACAACTTTATATAAAAACAGCCTGTATAAAGTGAACAGCACAAGAAGTTTATATTGGTTCAACATGTATCAAGCAAACAAAAAAACAACCTTTTTATCAGAGCAACATGTATGAAACGTACAACACAACAACCTGTATGAAGTGAACAACACAAAAACCTATATGGAGCGAACAACACAACCTGTAATGAGCGAACATTACAACAACCTGTATGGAGCGAACAACACAACCACCTCTATGAAGCGAACAACACAACCACCTCTATGAAGCGAACAACACAACCACATGTATGAAGCGAACAACACAACAACCTGTATGGAGCGAACAACACAACAACCTGTATGAAGCGAACCGAGCTCAGGACTGCCAGAAAAGTGTAGAAGGGCATTTCCCTACTTCCAAACCACACGAAATGCGCAAGTCTGGGTATCGCGTGTCCATCGTAACAATGACCCCGAATGACCTTCTTCAAGCAGTCGTCCTGGAATCGGTAGGCAGTAGGGGGAGAAGAAACTGGAACCCATTTATATATAATTTTGTCTGTCTCCATCGTACAAAATAGAGAGGCTTGCAGACGGACTTTACAGTCAGCTGGCGGTACTGGCTTCCAGTCACAAGCGAACAAGGCGTCATGGCGGTCAAAGTTCAAAGGGAAAGGTCTGCATAGGAACGTATTGTAATTTTCAAATTTATTGGTGATATTCTTCAGTGGGGGCAGACGTAAGATTTCTCGTGTAAAGACTTTTGTGCTTGGAGCATCTGTTGAAAAGAAGAATACTTTATAAAATTACACCACTTATTCTATTAACTGCTATTACAGTCGTTTCAGATATCCATGTCTCTTATTGACTGAATCTTTAAACACAAAGCAATCGTGCCTGCCATCAATTATCAGAACCGTTTAAAACATCGTTAAGTAATGTGTCGTACGTGTAACGCATCTATATCAAAACTCACTCAACACTCACTCAAACTCACTCAACACTCACTAAACTCACTCACCCCCCATACCATAAAACATAATTAAGTGTGGAAGGTGTATATTTTTTCTTAAAACATCATATAATGCTTTTATCTTTGTTATGACTATTTGTGAATTTTAAGGGAAATAACCCCTAATGTTGCTGGATTTTCTTTCCCGTTTGATTCAGTTGTAAACATCGAAACTTAAAATGCATTTTTATTGTAGCCGTGTGCTTATTTTCTTTACAAAAAGGGAATTAACTGGCTAAATCCCGTAGGTCATGTGTTTTACCAGAATTTACATTTTTCTCAAATTTTCTTGGACAATCCAAGTCTCAACACTTATTCTCCAAATCAGTGATATTTGTTCTTTTCCTAGATTCTCTCAAATTAATTATATTTTCTGTTGTCACAATATCGATTTGCTCGACAACAAACTTGCAGCTTGCAATAATTATGTAAAGGCCTCTTTACACAGGCAGTAATGAGTCTGAAATTCCGCTATTTTCATTTTTTTATATTCAGTTTATAACGCGATTTGAGTCATTAGTACAGTCTTCGTTCGTTTAGTGTACTAATAACACACTTACATTTACAATCCTCAGTATTGAGTCATTAGTACAGTCTTCGTTCGTTTAGTGTACTAATAACACACTTACATTTACAATCCTCAGTATTGAGTCATTAGTACAGTCTTCGTTCGTTTAGTGTACTAATAACACACTTACATTTACAATCCTCAGTATTGAGTCATTAGTACAGTCTTCGTTCGTTTAGTGTACTAATAACACACTTACATTTACAATCCTCAGTATTGAGTCATTAGTACAGTCTTCGTTCGTTTAGTGTACTAATAACACACTTACATTTACAATCCTCAGTATTGAGTCATTAGTACAGTCTTCGTTCGTTTAGTGTACTAATAACACAATTACATTTACAATCCTCAGTATTGAGTCATTAGTACAGTCTTCGTTCGTTTAGTGTACTAATAACACAATTACATTTACAATCCTCAGTATTGAGTCATTAGTACAGTCTTCGTTCGTTTAGTGTACTAATAACACAATTACATTTACAATCCTCAGTATTGAGTCATTAGTACAGTCTTCGTTCGTTTAGTGTACTAATAACACACTTACATTTACAATCCTCAGTATTGAGTCATTAGTACAGTCTTCGTTCGTTTAGTGTACTAATAACACAATTACATTTACAATCCTCAGTATTGAGTCATTAGTACAGTCTTCGTTCGTTTAGTGTACTAATAACACAATTACATTTACAATCCTCAGTATTGAGTCATTAGTACAGTCTTCGTTCGTTTAGTGTACTAATAACACAATTACATTTACAATCCTCAGTATTGAGTCATTAGTAAAGTCTTCGTTCGTTTAGTGAACTAATAAAACAATTACATTTACAATCCTCAGTATTGAGTCATTAGTATAGTCTTCGTTCGTTTAGTGTACTAATAACACAATTACATTTACAATCCTCAGTATTGAGTCATTAGTACAGTCTTCGTTCGTTTAGTGTACTAATAAAACAATTACATTTACAATCCTCAGTATTGAATAAAACAAAGAAAACTGAGATGGCAATAGCTTCATTATCATAGAGTGATTGGAAATAGACAGCCAGTACTTTTATTCAGTTTTACATTAATGAAATGTCCGCTCCTGTCATCATCCCACCCAACCCTCCCTAAACACGCAATACCTCCTGTTACACCCCTCCCTAAACATGCAATACCTCCTATTACACCCCTCCCCAAACACGCAATACCTGCTATTACAATCCAACCTATGTAAATATGACATTCTCCTTTTGTTCAGCAGTCGACCTATAGATATGATTATTTATGTTATTATTTTTGTTATTTTGAATCGTCACTTAGTATTTCGGTACAAACAAATTAACAAAATCACAAAACTGGCAACAAACTAAGGACACTTAGTGTTAAGCGAAACGCACATTTCATGACCAAAAATGCTGACCTTTTCGTTATGAATGTAGGGTTTGTGAGTTTCTGATTTTTCCTATTGTTCCATTTTTATGACATACAAATAGAAAACTATTTGCTATAATAAATGTAATTGTTTCTTTAATTGATGCCGTCTTCCACCCCTTTATTTTGGTCTGTAAATTGATTGGCGTAAAAAAGTCACAGGAAAAAAGTAACGAAAATAAGTCACAAGAAAAAAGTCACAGAAGATAAGTCACAGAAAAATATGTATGAATTTGACGTGTTATCACTAAACAAGTACGCATTTACACATCTAAGCAGGTATGAGTATCACACATAAATAAATTACATTTAAAAAATAATTTTGCGTTCTTTTCATATCACGAAAAAAAATCACAAAATAAACTAAAATTAGTTTAAATGTTTACTACATGCAATAATTTTGGGAACTAAACTAAACATAAAATAAGACACCAATGCAATTATATGGTTATATCATTCAATGCAATATAAACAGTTTTAGATAGTCGTATGGTAGGTGAGTTTTATTAATATTGCATGCCACCGTTCAAATTTATAATTTATTAGAACTTATAAATATGCCGACCGTTTTGATTAATTAGTACCATATTTAAAAACTGTATAATCGCCGAGTAGTACAATAACAATAGAACACTATTAAATATTACAGCTAATATAGTTCAATTTTTTAAACTCGATCGGGAAATAATTTCCAGAAGTGAAAAGAAACTGGCGTATTGACATAAAATGAAACTAAATTAAAAGACATCAATTAAATCATGTTTCAAGCAGTCCAGTCACACTACACTTTGTTGGTAATGTATGTTAGGTGATTTTTTAAAGAACATTTTATTCTACAGTTACCTGCCGTATGTATTAAACAAGAAAAGAGTTGTAGAACAATGCACGTCAGACTGAAGTTTCTAAACAAAAACAAAAACAACAACAACAACAACAACAACAAAAAACATAGAAAGGATACAACGCTGCTGGTCTACAACGGCTATTGTAATTGACAGCATTGACCCCATTGATGCTTTGTTTGAATAGTGTTTTCAGTAAACTAATACCACAATACACTTCGCCCTGCTTTCCTTTGAATCAAAATTATGTTAGCGTAGTTCTTTGGCGTTCCTTTGAGTTACACTTGTAGAATTGGGTCATACGTAGCTATAGTTTAAATCTTATTTATTATGGGAGTTGTATCGGAGAGGTAAGAGGCAGATTTTTTTAAAATTACAATCACACACACACACACTCACAAACAAAATAAAAACATCTTGCCGAGCGAGAATCACACCACGATTCTCTTGGGTGAGAGGTTAATAATTTCTGCACAATCACATACTTCCATTTACTATTATTCAGTCTATAATATACGTGTTTATGGACACAAGCATAACATCATAACTAAGTATGAATAAATCATATAATTAAATGTGTGAATTATAATATGAATTATTATATGTACACGATATACAAATCACACACACACACACATTTAACCACGATCTTAATGAGCCGTCGCTTTCTGTGACTTTTCTTCCGTGACATTTTTCCTGTGACTTTTTTTCCCGCTCACCTGTAAATTCTGAATGAATGGCACCACATGTCAGCTACGTGTACACACAGTAGCACATCCTTATTTCAATCAATTACTGTCTCCACAGACTGACAATTTAGTGCTGAGTATGAGAAAGATTGACGTTCATTCCAAGACCTCGCTTCTTGCCCCCCTCCCCAACATTCTATGTAGTACATATCACCACATTGTTGCCAGATGTCAGAGATGTAAAGTTAGTTCACTTGCTTGGACAGCTATAGGCTCATTTATCCCTCTTGATCTTTTCCATCCATTCACATTACACACATGCATATAAAACATCTGGCGTACCATGGATTTGCCAATCAAGTTGTACGCTACTTGTAATGTAGCATGACGTACCTGTATGGAACTTGCTATTCATTACAACGCAAAATACAAACGTAAGCACAAGCGTAATCCAAAAGAGATAACACGTATTCCAATATTTGTTTGACCAACAAAGCCCCTGCCCTCTTGTCCATAGCATCTGCAAAAGTATTGTTTATATTTTACACAAAACATCCCCATGAATAAACACGTATAACTGATATTGTTTGCGTAGAGTAGTGCTTTTGTACAATTAAAAGAAAATGTTTTATTAAATAATTTTATGAGTGTTTAAAGGTACAGTGTTTTTTCCAGATGCAATAATAATTTAAATTTAACTAAAAGAATATACATATTCAAAAGAAAAATTGGAGGCATTAGATTGGAAGAGGCAATAAAGGCAAGCAGGACTGGGGGGTGGGGGTGGAGGGAGGGTCTTTGACGGTAGTTGATTTATTCTGGCCAGTGAAAGCTATCGGGGAAGATCATACAGTGAATGCAAATGAAAGTTATTTGTGTGCAAAATTGATTACTCCTTATAAAAAATTAAACTTGCCTAATAGTTTTGTGTTAACTATATTCTTAATTTGGCACAACCTAATTTTTTGTTTAAGAAACAAAAACAAATCACTAATCATGTTATTTAGTTTGTTAAATTATTTTCCTAAACAATTCCAAGTGGAACAGCACTATTAATTGAAATAATTAAGCACAACAAAGTCAATTAAAAATATAATACTAGACTTGAACTTAAACAGGTTTGAACGGGCACTTAATTTTGCAGAGACGAAACTCCAAGTTTCAATTAAAAAACCAAACAATCAAACAGGCTAACAACTTGAACTTACACTAGCTTTGAGCTAGCCTGTACTGAAGAATCGAAACACCAACAGTTTTTGTTTAAGCAATGCTCTGACTGCCATGGTTCATGACGCTGGATTCACCGTGCGTCTGCCTGTCTGTGTCTTAGTATCTGCCTCTGCTGTCTGTGTGTCCTTAATTGTGTCTGTACATGTCTGAGTATCTCTCTCTGTGTGTATGTATGTGCAGGTATAGCCACAAAGCGGACGCAAATCAGTGTTCGCAGGTCCGCGGGATTCCCGCCCAATTGGGCTACTTTGAGATCTGTTCCACAAGAAACTTTTGATGATTGCTAGTTCATTCTTGCAGTTTGGGGGCTACGGCAGTCGACAGTTTGTATGAACTTAGGCCTGCAATCTGCTTGGCCGCGCCTTATCTCAAGAACAGATGAATGACGTTACATTCGCGCTTGTGATATTACATTCCTCATTCTGAGCTATCCACGTTGTTCTGTAGGCATGATGTGACTAATGACTAGTCACTCTTGGCACCATAGCAAAAAGGCAAACTCGGAATGGCATTAGGGCGTAAAATTTCCCAATCCCAGTCGAGGTGTGCAGGATATTGTCAATCATAGGCCTCTGCAAAATTCAGTTTGTTCTAACAAAATCTCTTTTGTTTAATAGTAACTAATGGTAATGATGATTTTAACTGCTAGATTGATGTCATTTGACTACTCTTAGTGACTGCTACTGATTTTTATTTTTTATGATTGCTTTGCTGGTTGATGCCGCTTAGAATAAAAAAAGCGTATCTTAATGATTTCTTCTCCAAGAACTCTACAAAAGGTATTCTGTTTTATTATGGTATCGTGTCGTTTCTTTAGGTCTGTATAGCATGCATAATTAATTATTTAGTATAGAACTAATAGTATTTAGCTAGCTGGCCTTAAAGTTCCGGGAGCAGTGTGTGGTGGGGCGACTTAGTAAGTAACAAACAATGCCGACTCATTTGGGCCACTTTGGGGCTAGTTTTAGGAGGCCATTGGGCGGAATTTGTCAGATCGATCTGGCAACACTGGTGCACATGCTCATTGTGTTTTAGCCAGGTATGAGATACAAGGAGAGCGAGAGAGGGAGAGAGCAAGAAAGAGAGAGAGTGAAAGAAAGAGCGAGAAAGAGAAAAGGAGAACCGACTTCTGTCGAAATTATTACGTAGTTGTCGATATCGTGTTCTTCCTTCTCCCGCCCTGACAAGGGCTTGGGAGTGTCATTGGTGGTAGCTGATCGTTCTTCTTTCTTTTATTTATATTGACCTGACAAGGGCTTGGGAGTGTCGTTGGTGGTAGCTGATCGTTCCTCCTCCTTTTGTTTATCTTGACCTGACAGGGGCGTAGCAGTGGTAGTGGCCGATGCTCTTGTAGATCGCTTTTCCATTGCTGTTTCCCCGATAATCCAAAGGATAAAATGTTGGATGCGCCTTGACTCACTGGAAGCCCAATGCGAAGTTAAAAAAAAAATTGCGTCGAGGGAGTCAGGCTAAACACGGTTATTTATAGAATAAATGTTTCCGGTAGTCTGTCGCTCGTTAATGAAGTGTAACGTCTACTTATCAGGAGAGAATCTTCGTCGGTTATATCTAATCACTTAGCCCTGACGATTTCCGACCAGGTGAGAATTGGCTTAATAACAATATTCACCGGTTATACTTCTTTCTCTGTTATTATTAAACAATTAACAGGATTTTCATCAGAGACAAACTCACCTGGAATGGGGAAGTTCCTAAACAAGAGACACCCGGAAGGTGCTGGGAAGATTACTGACAACGACCAGAAGACAGCGTCAAAGGAGACAACACTCCCATATACACAGTCCATGCACACCCACCCCTCCCAGGCGGTTATACACAAAAATACAGACAAATGACAATATGATTAGTCAAACAGAAAGCCATCTATTGGCGTATATACAAAATAGCCATAACTTACTCTACATACTAAAAACTGCAAAATATGATTGCCGCCTACTAAAAGCATATAAAATATTAACTATGAAAATGGCGAAATAATAATTTTATCTCACCTTTTAAGAAAGAACTAAGGATGTTGTCTATATCTACTTATGCCGTGCTTGTCGTTCTTCATCTCTCTTTTCACTGCGTTATCTGTATCAGCTGTGCTGTAAAACGTTTACAGTTATACTGCTGCTATATTTCATGATACGGCTCTCTGAAGTTTATATTTACACACCGTTCCCTCAATATATAATGTCTTTATCGAGCGTCATGTGCAATCGATTGAACTGACCTTCTATTACATCAAAGATGGTGTCACACAGGTAACATCGTAGTGGGGGGAGGGGGGGGGCGGAAAAGCTTCCAGTCTGCAATACTAATGCAACAGGCAACTTTGACAACAACAAAATAAGTATAAATATTACGCATACCATCTGTAGAAGGTGAATATTGTTGACTGGCATTTTGGGTTTCTGAAATAAAAACGCAATGCTCAGTCTTGTTCAAACAGAAACCGTCGTAATAAGAAAATTTTGATTACAACAGCAATGATGGCAATGAAGATATGGTCATTAAGTTTAATAAGATAATGATATGACTTTGTACTTTTGCATTCACCCTAATTTACAAATCAAAAGTCAAGCTGATAGCATGAACCTCCCACCACAAGTATATTATTTACCTACTCCCGAAATCCCCCATAATTCTTGACAATGTTATTAACGAGCCAGATAAAATTTAAATAGATATTAATAAAAAAAATACTCATCACTTATATAACGGAAGTTAAATAATAATAAAAATAATACAAAAATGAAATCACTGTTTTAGAGGACACATTGCCCTTGCTGAGAGGATTAAGGACACTGCTGTAGATCTAGATGGGAATTCTTTCAGATGCCATGGCTTCTTCATATTCCAGACTGTTCACTAGACTAAGGAATCTAACTTTTATGAAGAAGAATTTGTCTTTTCATCCACCTGGCACCTATTCAATGCTGCAGGATAACCAGACTTGAATCCCCAGCTGACCTTGATTGAACCTAAGTTCTTAACTCGCTTCACTCTGTTTCATAGGCGTGACCTGAACCTGTGAGGGATTTACATTTAATTGACTCCAATTAACCTCCTCATTATTCGGATGATGTAAAAGACAGACTTTTAAATCAAAACAGCACCACTAAAAATCGTTTTAATTAACTGATATTTATGACCATAAGACCTGTTATTTTTATTGAATTGTGGAATCTTTACTCATTTACATACAGTACATTTGCATCTCGGTACTACGATTAAATATCTTCTATTGGAAAGGTGGGGTTACTTCCTTCTTAGTAAAATTATCTTCCTTAATTTATGTATATTGTGCCCATTAAAGCGTGTATTTGTTTTTTTTTCTGACACCGTAATAATTGTTGTAATTATAATTATCCGTAGATTAACGTACTCTTAATTGCGTGTGTGTGGAGGAAAGGAAGACAGACACTATGAATGAAGGTCACTATTCATTCAATCTGTATCTTCTGTAACTGTAATTCTAAAGTGTGTGCATGTCAAATAGTAAGCTGGCTAGCATGAATGAATGGGCAATAGCCTTGACCATATTCTGCAACATGCCTAGGTGTAGGGATGGGGAAACTGGCTCTCTGAAGTCCGGTGGTAACTCAGTGCATAGTTATGAATGAGTTGAGCTTGGGAAATTTTCTTGACCTGTAGGTCTGGTTATTACACAAAAAATATCAAGTGGCTTAAGTCTTTAAATAGGGGATTCCATTTAGGAATGGCACGAGTTATATATATATCTGTTCGACCTGTATTCTAGAAGAAAAACATCGGATTGAACTCTATAGGTGACGTGAATAATTACGTTAAATGTGCATGTATCATTGCACTTGTTCTTTCTAATACTCCTCCTATACCTCGATTTTATACATTTTATTATTTTTTATATTTATTGATGTGATGCGGGCAAAGTTTTTATGCCCTGGACTGACAAATATTATACAATATATTTCTGTGGACATTTGCTTTATAAGGCGGTTCAATTAGTGACATGTAGACTTTAAAGTTTAGAGACTGTTTCTTGTTTAATTGATTATAAAAGATCAGCTTCTTTCTTTGTCAAGAAATATCATTCACAATTGTAGCATTAGCTATTGACAAGAATCTGATTTTCGTCCTTAACGATCCTATAAGTAAACAAATAGTGTCCCTTACTTTGACACGACACCTCACTCCCACTAAAATCTCCCCTGGCTGCCATGAAGTATGGTTTAATATTGTGTAGAAATGTAAAATTACTTCCCTCTAAGATCATCACCTCTACTAGACGTGTAGAATATAATACTATTGTTCGCTAATTTTAATCTAGTTTCACAATGTTGTAGAAGCCTCAGCCAACTAGTGTATAGGAATATGATAAAGTGTGTGCTACTTTAAATCAAGAATTATACTCACCTAGTAAATCGACCAATGCATAGGAATATGGTAAAGCGTGTGCTACTTTAAATCAAGAATTATTCATCGTGGTACAGAGGACAATGATAATGAGTGTCACATGTAATGTAAATGACTATCTGTTGTGAACCGTTACTCACTTCCACACAGTTCAAAATAATAGTGTATGGTACTACAGTTCACACGATACTTAGTTGATGTCGATATATATGTGTTGTAGAATCGGCATTTTCTCACCCACACCTCTGCCATTTTCAATTCACTGGCATTTCTCCTGCTGTCTCGGGTTAGATTTCCCAGGCCAAGGCCGACAACGCCCTCTTACCAGAGCACAGACGGAAACAAAGCCCACAGCCTGTACCACATGCCGGACTGACTCGGGTCATGAGAATCACCATGCAACCAGTCAGCCTACCACGGTCGAAGCTTATCAAGTTCAAAGAGACAAAATATATATGAACTCTGTTCAGCTATTAACACAGAGTTAAATCGTGGACACTAATGGCTGCCCTCACTTCTTAAGCCTGCATACTTCCTTTATTGATTTAATCAAAAGTGGAAAGTGAAAATCAACACTTTTATTATTTATACATAAATAACTAATTAACAAAATTATTTACGAAGTATAAATACACGTTAGGTTTAAGATATTGAATAATTCTAAATCTTCTATCAAAAATGTCAATCAGATTCGAGTTCATCAAACCTTAAATTGTTCATAATTTTGTATGAGTCTTTGATAGTTTTTCCTAATCAGCTAATTGTTTAACAATACGTTTAACTTGACAATTTATAAGAAATAAGAAAATAATAATCAAAGAACATTACAATGAGGATTTGAGAGCAGGACATGAATTCATCTGATTTCATGTGTTCATCAGTGTGAGCTCATCACTGAAGCTACCAAGGCATGTAGCAGCTACAAATGCAGATCGGTGGCTGATCAGGTCATTAATGATGCCTAGAATGACTTGACCACATGCACTGAATGGTTCAGTATTACTGTCCCACAATGTTCCCATCACTCAGAATAGTTAAGGATAGCAAGATAGATGACTGGTTATGTCAGAGGTGACTTCTGCTTTGTTCTCCTTTTGTCAAGACTGGAAAGGCTGTGGAAGTGCAGACATAAAAAATACATCTTACAACTGTGACGTCTCCCATGGACTTCAATGGTTTGGTACCAACCCAATTGGAATGAACCTAAACTTATGTTGACACTTGAGCTCAGTAATGTGTAACTTTCAGAAGCGGAAGCTCAATGAACTGGACTGAACTGAACTTGTCTCAGCCCAAACTAGGAAAACTGGTATTTGACTTGACTTGTCAACACCAAGTGGAAACAGAACTTGACTGGAACTTGATTTGACTAGACTTGTCAACACCAAATGGAAATGGAAACTGGTTTGAAGCACTGCAAAATAAATAGGTGCATGTGTCAGCTCTCTCCTAACGAATGTATCTTAAGTCTATTCTGTTGCTATCTTTCTCACAAGGTTAAAATATTCCTTTAACATTCAATTATAATTCTAGTCTAGAATAGTCCCCAAAATAAAGACATACAGTTGCCTTACTAAACTAATAGCCTTCAAAACATTATAGAAAATTGTATTTACAATTCAATTTGGCCTCTAGACTTATGAAAATTCAAAATGAAATTTAAAATACTTAATAAATTACATGAAAAGTCAAACCAGCATTCTTTCAAAAGAGTTTTGTTTAACATGATTATTTTTACAACTTTTTCAGACATACATTCTTGGCCTTCTCACAGAATCAACCAGCAAACTCGGGACATAGTAATTTTACGTAGTGACGCGTCCAGACCTGGTATTTATCCTATCGGTTTTATATGTTTGAGAAGTTTCTAGGACCAAGAGGTATTTGCAGTGAGATAATACATCAGCCCTCTGGCAAGATTAAGTTATTTTGGTAAATTCAAGTCACAGATTCTCCTTGTTTTCCAAAGAATTAAAATATTTCATGTTAGCCATCAATAGACTCTATAGGTACAGTCAGCTGGCACTGGCCTGTGATCTGGATGTAGGTCAGGTTTTAATGCTATTTATGAAATGGCGCTTCATGACCGACGGCAATTTGTCTCTAATGAAGTGTGGCTAAAGCGTGCAGCTGTGACATTCCAAACAGCACAGCTATGTAATCACTAACCATAGCTCTGATGGTTTCTCTTTCAATTAGCTTAGGGATTATGTTGTTTACATCTCTACGTAAAAGTAGGGATAATTTTACTTGGTTAAAATTTATACCAAAAAAAAAATTAAAATAAAATATTTAATTAATTATTTGCGTTGGTATTTTCTGTGTCACAAAGAGTAATATTGCCTGTTTGCAAAATGAGTGAAATGAAAGTGATTAAACTAATACATGATAACGATATGGATTATATGATTGTAACCCAGTTAACATGTGTTAACTACATTTTAAATCATAATACATAAAATAATAGTTTATCTGTATGTGTTCAATTTTTAAGTGTAATTAATGACATTGTTGCTGGATGAGCTTTGAGACAAAATTAATTATCCTTGCAGCAATTGCTGGACAAAGACATTAAATATATAAACTTTTGATTACTTTCACTTCTCAACAATAATAATAAACATAATGGTTTTTTGTTTAGTTCTTTTAAAACGATGTATATTTTGAAAACTTCGGTCACCAGGTATATTCGAACTTGGCTTCAAAGAAGTTATTTATTTTTCTACGGATCAATATCTTCTTTCAATTGTAGTATTGTACAGATCTTATTTCTTCGGCAAATTGTATATACTGAAATATGAGAACCGCTTTAAAGAAATGACAGATAAAACAATGGAACAAAAATTCACTCAGTTTTCTTATCCATCTCGTTTTAGGTCAAACACTAAGTCAGAGTTCTAGATTTAGAATTTTCCAAGATCACGTGATTTGCGAGTTTTTGAGCTGTCGAACAAAACCGGTCAGAATAGCTAGTTTCTTTCAACATTTTAACAGAT
This sequence comes from Sinotaia quadrata, assembly GCA_028829895.1. Classification (NCBI taxonomy): domain Eukaryota; kingdom Metazoa; phylum Mollusca; class Gastropoda; order Architaenioglossa; family Viviparidae; genus Sinotaia; species Sinotaia quadrata. The sequence goes on from CM054179.1 coordinate 135,262,324, forward strand.
TCAAATATTTTAAAGAGGGGTTTATTTTACTTTTTGCTTTTAATTGGTTGCAGGGTTTAATATAAAATGGATTGATAAGGTATTTAAGAAAGCAATACTTACACTTTAATTTATTCTTTCTTGATATAAACACAATAAAATTAATAAAATTGATTCTTCCTAACTCTAACCCTAATCCACTGTGTTACTAAATACGTGTGTAACTATTAAGCCAGTTTTAGGCGAAATCACTAAATATAAAGTAACAAGCCAGTCCTATAGCTAGTGACATTTTGGAATCAGACATATTTAAAAATAAAAATAATAAAGCACAGCATGATGAATACCACATAACTTCTATAAAGGACACTATCCTAAACCATGTCAGTAAATGCATTTTCCTTGTATACATCGCTCTACATTACGAGATGTGGCAAATACGTAAAGGTATGGACCTGTTGATAACGTAATCTCGGAAACATAAACTCTCGCGAGAACGGGGTAAAAGAAAAAAAAGGAGTGTGGCCGAAAAGTCGCACAATAAAATATATTAGGTCGAGGGAAAAGGTTAAAGGTTAGGCTCTCTGATAACGTGTACCCGAGGTGCGAGCTGGGGATAAAAAGTTGTCTCCTGACCTCGTTTGGACGCTGCCTTGTGGAACTAGGCCAAAAGGTCACTAGCTGTGATAGGCCTACGTGCTTTTCTGATTTAGTTTAGCTCATATACAATACGCGTACCTCGTTGTGTTCAGTGGTGTTTATTGTATTTTACGTTCTTTTATTTATTAACCAAAAAAATTAAACTGTCACTGGGCTCATGCCAGAGTTAGCAATTCTGTGTCAACGTTAGGTTTTTCATAACACTTACTTAATAATACATCATATAACAACATCTGCTAGTCGTTATCGAAAATAGCAAACGAAACAAACAATATATATTTTTTCGTGTCTTAAACTTGGTTGCGTTTCATCGCTTTCAGTGGAATTGACAAGGGACGCGATCTTGAGACCTCCTTTTAAGGCAATGCAGAAATGAAGAAGAGGCAGGAGTAGTGAGCATTTAGCTAGTTTATTTAACTATTTTATTTTATTTTAAATTTCTTACAAACCAAACTGTTTGCTTGACGTGCATGACTGCATTACAGGCATTGAGATTTATCTAAAGTTTAGTCAGATGCTGTTCAGGGCCGCTCGAGAAAAGGTGAGTCCCATCCTAATCTCCCGAGAAAGCGTTCGTATCCTGAATCTCAAGTACACACACACTCAAACTAATCTCAAGTACACACACACTCAAACTAATCTCAAGTACACACACACTCAAACTAATCTCAAGTACACACACACTCAAACTAATCTCAAGTACACACACACTCAAACTAATCTCAAGTACACACACACTCAAACTAATCTCAAGTACACACACACTCAAACTAATCTCAAGTACACACACACTCAAACTAATCTCAAGTACACACACACTCAAACTAATCTCAAGTACACACACACTCAAACTAATCTCAAGTACACACACACTCAAACTAATCTCAAGTACACACACACTCAAACTAATCTCAAGTACACACACACTCAAACTAATCTCAAGTACACACACACTCAAACTAATCTCAAGTACACACACACTCAAACTAATCTCAAGTACACACACACTCAAACTAATCTCAAGTACACACACACTCAAACTAATCTCAAGTACACACACACTCAAACTAATCTCAAGTACACACACACTCAAACTCAAAGCAGCAGCCACTGCTTTTTACTATGGCAACTAGTGTTTCTGTTCATTAACTTTCTCTCTTGATAATGAAGCCATATGACCAAAAACATTAAAATACGTGTGACACATGCATACATGTACATGCACACTTTCACATACAATATATGAGCATAACATGCGTACATTTATTTTCTTTACTTTTAGTTTATGAAAAGAATTATTCTTTAAAAAAAAGAAATAACTACAACTACAAACGGAACGCATTCTCCTCGAGTCCTGAAAGTTGCAGACTTAATCCTCATAAATATAATATTTATTCCATACTTATTTTAGCTCTTGTCTGCCCAGCAGGCAATCCAGTTTGGGAGTAAAATACACGCGAGGAGATTTTCGTTGAGAAACAAATAGTTACTTTTGAGTAATCTCATTCCGCGTGACGTAATTGTTTGAGTAATCTCATTCCGCGTGTCGTAATTGCTTGATACTATAATTTGTAGTAACTGATTGAACAGTGATAACATTTGTTTCTTTTGACTATAATTAAAGCATTCTTGCTTTCTGGTCAGTCAGTGACAAAGTGGCAATTAATGCGTTTATGCATATGTTTGCTTTTAAATAAGGTATTATATTTTGACAAATTTTAAAACCAGAAGTACGGATTTCGATTTAGTCAGTCTTCTGCGTTGTATCGGAATTAGAGAGACCAGAAGGACAACTCTTGTTTGGACTAATTATCAGAGCACAGTGCCTTATATCAAATTGGAAAGCGAGTGACGTGAGGCGGCCTACATTTTGATTTCGATGAACTGATTAAACAAACTCACAAAGGAGCATTTAAACTGTCAACCTGTCTAACAGGCCTATGAAAATTGGATGGTTAAGGAGAAAAATACGAACACAAGAATGTTATACAGCTATATGTTCTGCCATTTCCTCTTTTTTATTTGGAGAGGGGGGGGGGTAATTGGCCTTTATCTTCAAATAATTTTAAAAGATCCAAAAAGCTGTATCTTTACGAAAAGGTCAGTCAATATTGTCATCGTTTCGGGCTCCTTAAAAAAAGTATGTCTCACTGATAAGCATGCCAGTTATGATAAAGTATTACAACAGTGACTATGATCTACACACACACACACACACACACACACACACACACACACACACACACACACACACACACACACACACACACACACACACACACACACATTCACACACACACACGTATGGCCCATTGTGACAAGGCACAAGACATGAAAGAAATTGTGCAGATTCATTTGATTTACATTTATTTTCGTTACTTTATTTAAGCCTATTTTCGCATTTCAAATATTCCTTAATTGCTGAACCACACCATTTAATTGTGTAACACGATACGTGTAACATAGAATATAATATCTTTAGATTATATTTGTCTTTCACAATTGTTGAGTAATTAATCCAACTTGGTTTCTTACAGTAATAGCACATTTCGATCCAGTTTGTTGGTTACTGTTGTATGTGCATTTGAAGGAGAGAATGTCGAGAAAGCGAGTCAAACCTTGCCTTAATTAATTCTTCCTCCACTGGTTGAAATATTAATCCAAACTTTCAGTCACATGCATTCCACCTTCCGTAAATACAGGTACAGGACTCAGAAACTGACACATCACGAAAGTCTAGCTTTTCGCTAGAACATAAAACATTTAACTAGCTATTTTAGCCCCCCCCCCACAAAAAATAAAAAAATAAAAAAAATCCCGTCTTTGAATGAAGTCCTTATGACATATATAGACATAGCGGGACGAGAGAGAAAAATCAGTAATCAAATTTATGAGGGGTATTTAATAGTAATGAACAATATATTAAAATAAAATAAAATGTCCAAGTGAATTTGAATTAGATTTCAAAATTCGTCACCACGAAGAGTTTTTATCATATAAATCAAGCAACTAAGCACGCAATGTTTCTTGAGGTTTCAAAACTTAGCTTCACACACTTTGGTAGACGGGAAGGGGTCCGCTTGTGGCACATACAACTGACAGCATTCCGTTGTCATCTGGGCCAGCAAAAGTGGGTATGACAAGACCGTCCTTGCACTAGCCAGAAAGTATACAAATCTAGCGGTTGAGTGGAGGTTTAAGCAAGTCAAAATTCTAAAGTCTGCACTCTCACACGTCACACAAAATGCAAGGCTTTTGCTATCATGATCTGAATTGTAAAATCTAAGATCCCCACTGATACACAAACTACAGTTCGTTTAGTTTGGGGAAATTTACAAAAGAGAGTCCTCATGTTGATGGGAGATACTTAGGGTGGGTTCCAAAGCTATTTGACTAGCTTTTCATCATTCACACTATTAACCTACCTGAAGTATGTACCCATCTGTTGTCTATATTTTCCCGATCGCAGTTGGTCGAATGTATGTCCAGTTTATAGACATTGGAGCATCTGTCCAGTTTTATGGACGGTTAAAACTCAAGTTTCCTTGTAGTGGCCAAAGCATAAAAGTTAGACCAGAGATTGAATAACTGAGTGAGCTGGAAAAGTCCAAGAGCTGAGTAAATAAAAATAGTGATATTGCACATTTCAAATATTACATTTATTATAATAATTTAAAGTATTAATGTTTAACATATTATATTTGTTGAATTATTGGTATTAAATTTTAACATATTAATATGATTTCAGACATTATTATCATTATTAATTTGAGCAAAATCGTGAGAAGATTTACACGAAACGTCACTCAGTTTCTGATAATGATGTAACTGATATATAGTCCATTTCAGTTCGTCGATATTTAATTTTCACTGTCTTAGTTTCTGTAGTTTTTTCAACCATTAAAATGGACTTAAGTTTTCTACCTATCAAAGATAGCATCGTCTTGGTTCACTCAGAGTGGATAGTCACCTGGTCACTGGAATGCAACGTATCGTCTATTCTCTATGTCTCTCTCCTTTATAATACAGGAATATATTAAAATAATACTATAGGCTCTCTAACCCCGTCAAGCATGGAGTACATCATCCGGTAACATAGAATACATTTTGAATGCAGTTCTCTCGAATGATCTAGGAATACAATAACTCCAAGCATACCCTCAAATGATCTAGGAATGCAGTAACCCCAAGTGGTGACCTCGATTGATCTAGGAATGCAGTAACCTCGAATGAACTAGGAAGGCAGTAACCTCGAATGAACTAGGAAGACAGTAATCTCAGGGCAGCCGTGAATAATCTCTTGATTCAATAACATCAAGAAGCAGCCTCGAATGAAACTGCAAACACACGTTTAAATTCATCAATGCACACGATTTCGGCATACAATTATTCTAGTCTCTTGAAATGTTTTACCACTGGCACTAACAACAAAATGTGATTAATATAATGTATTTCTTCTCCCCACAGCCAATATTATAATGCATTTCAATTGTTTACACAAAATTGTAGATGCAATTCACTCTTTCAAATCGAATCTATAAGAAAGTTACATTTGTACTATTGAATCTGATTCAATACCCACTGAGCTGTACCTTTCCTCTAAGCAAAAACACCACTTAAAAATAATATGTAACATTTGCCGATAGTTTGGGATATAGAATCTTGGTGACTAGATTTAAGGTCGTCTAGATAGTTTGATACTCAATAGATTAGGTTCAAGGTCGTCTGTATACTCCTACAGTCAAAATCAAAGTGATGATTATGGACTAGCACTAGAGTTTCCTAATATCTGTAACACATAGTGTTCAATTAAAATCAAACCTTCCGATGTCAGTCAGTCCAGAGATGTATAATGCATAAGTATATTTATAGACTGTTAGCTTTCGGTTTAGGTGCTGCATTGACTGAGCTTGGCGTGCAGGTGACCTCCCCTGCACAAAGTGTACGGAACTAAGTTTATTAATTGTTATATTAATCCTTCCCTTCACACATTCCCACTTCCATTAATTCCTTACATTTCACATGAAAGTTTTATTTTAAAATAAAATTATATTTTAACGATTTATATTTAATTCTAAGTAGCAGAAAGACATTTCATGACCTCTGTTAATGGTAGGTGAGGGCATTCGTATTATAAACGTTTTATTTAATTACGAATAGCAGCATTGATAAGTATTTAGCTTATCTTATACCTCACGATAAGTTATTTTAAAACTGTAAATTGCCCATTGCGTTATGTTTCCTAGCTCCTACAAAAGTTTTCAAAGTAAAGAAAAATAATTATTGTCCCACGAATGAGAGCAATGCATACTCACATATACAAACATACACACACAACAATATACGTAAATAATACTTGCATGTAGAGACATAACGCTCCTGCTGTTACGATTATTACTATCCTATCAATTAATAAAAAAATAGCTAAATACAATTGGCTGGAGTCTTAAATCATATATTAATAATAAATCCCAATAAAACGCCCAACTTTTGTCATCCATTTGGCGGATCACCTGGCGCTGCAGAATTCTACCTTTTACTCACAACATTTAGGAGACGTTCTACTGACAAAATTTCTTACTGAAGGAGTAATTAGATCCGTCTTCTAAGATATTTTAACGAGATCCTACCCACTCGCTATTACTCTAGACATAATTTAAATATTTTATTAAGAAGGAAAATTAAAAAACACAAAGATTGACAGCAAATGTCACAAATGGTTTCAGACACACGTGCCAACGTAGCTCAAGTGGAGTGCAGTGGATCACTGCAGTCTGAAGTGGATACAAGGAACTAAAATAGGCTCACTCCTTTCTGGAATCAGTCAACTTAAGGGACAGGCTAAGATTCAGGTCTAAGACGTTTCTACATTCAATTCTCTTTACAAGCATTCTCAAAATTACATTCCTGTAATAACATTCATTAGCCCAATTCACACACATGAGCATAAACTATAAAATAATCAAATTCACAAATAACATTTCCACTAGGGAGAATGCCATATTTCAACAATGCAATAACAAAATCTCTCTAATTACAAACCATAAAACAGCAGTTCAAACACACAAAAACATCTCTAAACTAACTGCAAACCCATGAAATCAACAGTCTAAACACACAAAAACATCTCTCCAAACTAACTGCAAACCCATGAAATCAACAGTCTAAACACACAAAAACATCTCTAAACTAACTGCAAACCCATGAAATCAAGTCTAAACACACAAAAACATCTCTAAACTAACTGCAAACCCATGAAATCAACAATATTAAACATACAAAAACATTTCTAAATCTAATAACAACTATAAAATAAATAGTTCTAAGTGCACGAAAAATATTTCCAAGTCCACTCTTATCAGTCAGATAACTCACCAATTCACGACCAGCCTTTAAGATGGGATTTAATGAAAGACAAAATCAAAATGATAAGAACAAGGGATTTTTCTAACTGGCCACTTTTTGCAAGATTCCTATTGATTAGATTTGTTGTTGGTCAGTATCAGATCATTTGCCGGTTATAACTGGCCAGCCTCCTAGAACTGGTATCGATCATTAGGTGAGCTATTTATTACTAACAAACTCATCAGCTTGGTTTGCTCATTTCACTGAAATTTCACAGGGCATGACACCAGTGCCATTGAATTATAATCTCACTTCAGCACAAAGTGACAGTTTAGCTCTGTTATTTGGGGAATTACGTCTTCCTTACCTATTATTTTTAACGTGAAGTGCACAAGTATACCTTGAACTCTTGCTACACTAAATATTGGCAGCATAACCCTTAACAACTGTCTTCATAGGCAGTCCGAAGAGCATAACCCATAGTAGAAGTGTGTTCACTGGTCTTGTCTGAGAGAAAACCTGCCTTACTTCTTTCAGGCGGCCTCTTATCTGAAATTATACACTTCACAAGGTGTGCCTTATATGTCGGGTATCTGATGAGCAGGTAAAACTAATGGGACAATGATCAGGTAGTAATGTTTCGAAATACCTCGGCTCAATTTGCTTATGTCTCTAGCTGTTGATTACTGCTTAATCTCGGGCAATCACTACTTAAAAAGATGAATAGTAAACAAACTGGCTTTATTCCATGAGCTAACTTCGTGCACGAAGCGAGGGTCATTTCTTGATCATCTTGCAGTATTCCTGGAGTTCAATAAACGAAGAAAGTGAGGGTCGTTTCTTGATCATCTTGCAGTATTCCTGGAGTTAAATAAATGAAGAAAGTGAAGGCCATTTCTTGAACGTCTGGCACTATTCCTGGAGTTGACTAAACGCAGAAGGTGAGGGTCGTTTCTTGAAAGTAAGTATACGCAAACACGAATTTCTCAAACCATTTATTTATCAAATTGTACCCACTGGTGTTAATTTACATTTCTAACAAATAAATACAATTGCTAGTGCATACGATATGCATAGTATTAATCTCTTAAAATTTAAAACATTTAGTTTTCTTTAATTATTTTGCATGATTCATGTCAAATATATAAATGAACGCAATATAAAGCATGTAGCATTATCAAGAAATGACCTCTCACTCTTTTCCTCCAAGCCCATCTCTCTCTCCATCTCTCTGTATGTATTATATTTTCAAGAGGAAAGACTATAAAAGTAAATAAACCACAGAAACTTCAGGTAATTCTACGGGAACTGATGTGCCCGTCAACCTGTCAGGCCTGAGATAATTGATGTTATTTTTAGTCAGAAATAAATGTCTGTTGACACCGGTCGGTAGGTCGTATGCTATTGTCATTAGTTCAATGTGTAAGTAATATTTGCTCAGCAGGATTTTGTACCAAGGCGTTGCCTCTGAACGCGTCCGCAACTCTCTACGTGACCATGACGAGATATGATAGGTCGTCATATTTAGATCGTGGAGCCATTAACAAACAATGACTTCGCTAAGTAAACGAAACCGAGATTAACAGGGCGGCCTTTGAATAAGATGTTAGGAAAGGATATCATCGCAAATATCGTCAATCTTGTGGTACATCATGTAACGCAAACAAAAGTGCCCACATACAGACATCAGAATAATGTTGTCTTTCTTTGCACAATGTCTTCAATGACTTAATAAGAGTAGCATTCAGATTTTTACTAAACCCTTACATATAGGGTGGTAAGGAGTAGTTTTAAACTGCTTTTCTCTCAAAAGTTGATTAATCTCTTTCATTAGCTTGCTTGTAAATTGAGTCCCTCTATTGGACAAGACTTCTTCTGGGCCCCCTACAAGTGGGAAAATGGTAAACAGTGCATTTGCTGCTGTTACCTGGGCATTGATGTCTGATATGGCCGGGTTTACCAGAGTTTAAATACAGTACTGGTTCATTCTTAACACCTTTGTCTGGATGAATACACATTTTCAGATTTTTCTCTGGGGTTGATGACAAAGGTGGATTTACACACCAGCATGATCTGGTAAGTACAGGTGTCACAGTAAATTAGAACAAAACATCAAAGATAAAAGGCGTGCTCTTCTCTGCCCAAGTCAAATTAATGCAATGCTAAATTTCAGGCATATTTCATTTCTAAAACTCCTTTCTCTCTTACAAACATTCTTAACTTACAAAGCCTGCAACAATATTAATTAGTGCAATGCACATGCAGCACAAGAAATGTAGCATCAATCAAAATTCACAAGCATATTGTAGAACATAACCAAGAAGAAGATTTTTGCGAGACCCCTTCCACCCACTATCTCTTCAACATACAGTTATCAATATGTGTAAGAAGGTCAATAAATGTAACAATACATTTATTAAAACAACAATCAAAAATGCATATAACAAATAAAATGAAAACATTGTTAGGCATCAATATTTCCACAAAACCATATTCAAATAATTTCAATGCCTAAACAGTCTTATCCTAACATATAATTCAGCAGAATAGTGTCAATATAAATTACAGGATAATTCTTACCAGATAACACAAATGCAGTAAAAGAGAGATAAGCAATAATAGTTTGTATATAACTTTGTCTAGATGATGCCACAATATCCTTTTGTGCATATTCACAACAATGTCATAAGCTCATTGTTCACAACAAAATTGTCAGTCATTCATGTGTTTCTCTAGCATGCTGAAGAATGTTTTATGAGCCACTGTTCTCTTTAGACTAATCTGGGCACTTGACTACAACATGGAATTTCTGGTCTAAAATTATATTGGAAATTGCTACATTGTTGTTTTGCTTGATGGAACTAATATGATGAAGGGGTGCCCAGATTATTCTCAAGAGAACAGCAGCTCATGAAACATTCTACAGCATGATAGAGGAACACATAAAGAATCCACAATTCTATTGTGAACAATAAACTTTTGACATTGTTACAAAATTGTGTAAAAGACTATTGCAGCAGCATCTTGACAAGGTTATGTGCAAACTTATCTCTGTAACTCAATTGCTCTCCTCTGATATGAACAATCCTTTGATTTATATTGGCACTAATCTGCTGAATTATGTGTTAGGATATAAGATTTTATACACATTGAAGTTATTTGAAAGTGGTTCATGGAAATATTGAAGACAAATAATGTATTGTTAGATTTATTGACCTTCCAAAACATATTTGATAACTGTATGCTGCAGAGATATGGGTGGATAGATTAAATAAGGATTTATCTACTCCTTTATTAAGAGTTTTCCTTCTGAAAAAATTGTATGACAGTAAATGTTTGTCTTTAATATTGTGGAAGCGAGAAAACGTTTTCAGCACCAGCATATCTGCCAAATGAGAGAGATGAATGGTGTAATCTGGAGAATATTAATAAGATAAATTAATATTTTCATTACTTGTAATTCGTTATGGATAATTAATAATATTAATCTAAACCAATAACTAGGTTTGTGATGTGTCACATAAAGTGAATAGGCTCTGTCCAGGATGAGCACAAATTTGTTCAAAATTGTTAAACTAAGTGCCATAGTGTTGAAATTAGTAAATGTGGAAAATGATTTGTTGAAAAATTTGTTGAACTTAGAACCTAATTGGAAACCTCAGAGTAAATATGTAAAGAAAATACAATTGATTGACAATAGATATTGTTAGAAGCAGTCTTATCTCACTCATTATTTTATAATACTATCTAGCATTATGTTGCTTTATGTATCATTTTCTCTTTTGAAATTTTTTATTAACATTTTGATTTTTATTATTGATTACATATTGCATTGATACATGTATTAGAATAGTTCCATCATTGACATGAGGAGATTATATTGTTTACATTGTGTGTGCATTTTAAGTAACTAGATATAAAGTTTACTAGTTTCTTGAGTGTGTGGATTATACTGTTTACATTGATGTGCACTTCATAAATAGATTTAATGTTTACTAGCTGCTTGAGTGCATGTGTTGATACTTTTGTAAAATCAGTCAGATAGCTCACCAGTATATTAAGTTTTTGCATGACCATGGTAGAGTTATTTTGTGATTTAAAAATGGAAGATAGAAAGAGATGGTTATAGGCAGGAAGGGAAGAAGCTAGCAATTTGTGTGTTGTGGGTCATGAATCTATAGAGCATGCTTTACACTATTCAGATAAAAGAGAAGAAATGGTGGGAAGGATGCTGAAAATAGATTAGAGATGCTATCCTCAACATCCAAAAGGGTAGATGAAATGCATTCTAAAGTTTCTACATCTTGGATAGAGAAATGGATGTTATAGAATCAGAAATATAAAGAAAAAGAACATTTGGCAGTTGTTGATTTATCCATCAAATTTGAACAAATGAAAGGAAAAGAATGAGTGATGGTGATGTTGGATAATTTAGAAGTAGAGTAGTTAACTGCTCAAAAAACTAGCATGCTATCCTTCTTTATTATCAGTAGTGGAATAATTGTGACTTTGTGTGAGATTCTGTGAGACAGTAACAACCAAACTATTCATAGTTCATATTCAAGTCATCTGGAGCATCACTAATGACCTGATCAGCACCAACCTACATATGTAACCACTACATGTCATGGCAGCCTCAGTGACGAGCCCACACTGACAAATGCATGAAATCAGGTAAATTCATGTCTTGCTCTCCAATCTCTGATTGTCATTTTGCTTATTTCTTATAAATTGTTAAGTTAATCCTATTGTGAAATACTTAGCTGATTTATGAACTTCTACCAGAGACTTGTGCAAATTAATAAATGATTTAGAGACCTATGAACTTGAGTCTGAATGAAATTTTGAGAGAAGATTTGGAATTGTTGATTGTCTAAAAACTAATGTGCATTTAAGCCTCATGATTTTCTTATGTAAATATTGTGTGAATAATTTTATTGATCATTTTTTCATGTAACATATAAAATTACTAACTCTCACTTTCCCACATTTGACTAAATTGATTAAAGGAAGTATGCAAGCTTAAGGTTGGGGGGGGGGGAGCCAAAACATTAACCTTTAAACATTGCTATCCCATTAAGTGGCAGGTATGAAAAGTTAAGACAGTAGGGTCTTTAAAAGACTTCCAGAGGGACAAGCTATGTATGGGGCTTATAAGGCAAAACTGCTAGCATACTAGCATAGTGAGACGTAATGACAGAGGTTTCGCCATTCTAAGAGAGAGCAGACTGATACATTTTTACAGGTTTGAAAAATGCAATGATTTAAGGCGTTTCGACTCTATGACTTCATTTATATGAGTTTGAAAATTTGGAATGAAGGGAAATAATTCTCCCGTACTGGATCCCAAACTAAATTTATTGCTATCAGATGTGCGAGAGGCAAATTTCAACAGCGTGATTTAAATATTGATGATTTGGTGCCGTTTTGAGGAGCGAAGTGTGCTGGCTCTTGTGCACAGAGTGTGTTCTAGTTTAGATTCCAGATAAACAGGTTTAGTAACCCTGGGTCAAAGTACCGGTCTCAGTGACAATCTGTGTGTGAAATACATTGTACATCGTAACATTTGACTTGTAAATCGCAAAATACGATTTTTTCGCTTATTTTAATTTTTTCTCATATTCAAAGTGAAAAGTTTATAGAGATATTTATTTAATTAGAAATATAAATTATTGGTAATCATTCTTACAAATATTTGAACAATTTCTAAAAATTAAAAATTCCTGTTTAACAAAAGTCAAAGGAAGTAAACTCTTCGACACTTACTACTCTCCCTTTTCTCACTCTGTATGTATGTGTGTGTAATCAATCTACTCATAGAATATCTAACAAGTTTTGTATTCTGTGTCAGTTAATGACACAGTACACGTGGCATGACATTCTTACGTTCCTCCTTGCCTGGAAATGGCTGACTAGCGTAACTCATTTTAAATACTAACATGCGACTGCCAACACTAACTTTCGTATCAGATTTTGATCACTGATACGGGAATTTTGCTGTCTCGTTTCGCTAAAAATATTTATTAGTGACTTACAAACTTATTCGTGTAGTCAAACCCTTTCTCATTTATGTCTGCCAGCTTATGTTTTGCTAGCACTTAATAGTCAATCCATATTAATCTTGCCAGTACACCTACACAAACAGCCCTCTGAAAACTGATGGTAAGTTGCTGAAGTCAACAATAAATTCGTCAATTCTAAATGGTTGAATCACGCATCAAAACGAGAGATTCGATTTCCACAAATCACATGGCGTATGTCTATGGTGCATGGGACGGGTGGGCTAAACAATGTTGAAGTATTGTCACGTGGTAAACAAGACGACTCACGTAGAAATTCAGTCCATAAATAGTGATTATTAACAATATTTGTTTTTGCTCGATGAAAATAAAATCCTCCACATTTTTAAAGAGATCTTTGCTGTCCACAGGTAAGACATTTTTTTGTTTGGTTGTAAGCACTTTATAATTATGCGTTAGATACGCCACTGTCTTTAAGTTTGCATTTCATAATCATAATTCTTTTATTCTTTATTTTGCTTATTTTTGTTATATATGACTATGTGTGTCTGTTCGTGCGTGCGTGTGTGTATGCGTGGGAGGGGGTGGGTTAGACACTTTCAATAAGAGGTAAAAAAAATTGAATAAGTTTCTGTGGGTTTTTTGTTGTAGTGATTTAAATGTTTTCCCCCTAATTTGTTGAAGGAAGCGGGGACGGAGTTAAGTTCGATGTTGACTAAGATAATGAGATGCACGTAATGAATTATTGCAAGAACTCTATCTTTAAATTCACACTTTACTCACTTTGTTTGCGTTCGTTTGCGCAAGCGGGAGAGAAAAATATCAGTATTGTGTGCGACCATTTGTATATGTTTGACTGTCGAGTACGAATGTTTACGCATGTGCGTGTACAAACACATAGAGAGAAAGAGAGGGAGAGACATAGACAGATAGAAAACAAAGGCAAGATTCAATAAAAATTACACAAATGGAGTAAGAGTAAATGAATGAGAAAGAGAGAAAAAAATAGAGACAAACCAAAACAGATTCAGCGGCAAGGAAACAGAAACAGAAAGACAAAGAGGAACACAATTCAAGAGACCATAATCCTGATCTAGGCAAAATTAAAAGGGAGATAGGTGAAAAGGGGAAAAAAGTCATAAACAGAGACAAGGTTTGGCGAGGAGATGAGAAAATAACTCTGTAGATACGTCGCGCGAAAATACAATGGAGTTTCGTTTAATGTTGGCCAGTGCTGTCCAAACGTTTAACGTGGCCCGCATGAACTCTCACAATATATTTTTATTTAAGTTACGCAACATTTTGTTATAAAACTTAAACATTTTATTTAATTTCTTAATTTCTTTTCAATAATTACTGGACTAATTCTAACTTTATTTGAATGTAATTGTTAATTTTAAATATTGCAGAAAAGAACAGTTTCTAAATATTCTTTAAAAAAAATAATTCTAAAGTATTTTAATGATCTCAAGTGATAAGATTCACTATCGGAAGCCGATGTTCTGTTGTCAACACGCTCTACAAACGTCATTGATTTGGAGTTCAGTTAAAGTCTTGCAGGAAAAAAAAGTAATATTTTTGTATATTTTAATTTTTATCATAGCTCTAAAAATGACAAGCATATCAAATAAAATGGACAACTCAGCGGCCCCAGCCTATGGACAGTTTGAACCAGTCAGCAGAAAGCAGAAAGTTAACGAAGAAAAAGTTATGTTTAATCCTTCATGGGGACTTGAATTTTTGTTCACAATGCCGAGTGATAAGCATGTGTGCTTGCTCTGTCAGAATTCCATAGCTGTTTTGAAAAAAGCCAACCTGCATGGACACTTCACTTCCATGCATAATAATTTTGAGAAAAATTATCCAGATGGTTCTAAAGTGAGAGAAGACAAAGTAAATTCTCTAAAACTAAATCTTTTACAAAGCCAGAAAAATTTTTCAAGGACAAATGAGTGCAAGTGACTGTTACCGAGGCATTCTTGAAAATTAGCTGGGTTTTAGCAAAAATACAGAAACCATATTCAGGTGGCAAAACTTTTAAAGAGTGTTTTAAAAAATGTGCCAATTCTATTTTGCTAAGTTTAAAACAAAGATGAAATCCAAAAACAAATTTAAGATATTCAATTATCATCAGACATAAGACGAATTTCATTGCTATCTGTGAAACAGTGTTTAATTGGGGTTATATAACTTCTTCAAGGTTCTATGGATAATTAATTAACAAAATACTAATTACCATAACCGGCATGAGTCTTCAATTATGTGAAATATATGACGTTTTAATTGTGGAGTGTTATATAACCTTCCTTCAGCATTATATGAATAATTAATTAATAATTATTAATTATCATAACCACAAACACAATTCGGCCGGGTCTTCGCCTTTTTGCAGTCAGGGAGACTAAGTCAAGCCCTAAGAACTACTATTAAGATTAATTGTTTCCCTCTCCTAGGTGTTACACGTCCAGAGTGAAAATGTAATCCTATTAAAACGTACTAACTAGGTATTATAACAATCTCACTCTTGCCCGCACACTTCCCACAGTTTGATGGGTTCTTTTCCTAAACGTATATATAGACTGACTTAAAATGACATTTTTGGCAGAGCCCCCCCTCCAGAAAAAAAAAAACACACACACCCACAAATTACATTAGGAGAACCAGCTATTTTTTTAAAAGTTTTTGGAAATGAATGAAATTTACACTAGATAACTATCATGGTGAAAGAAGTCAGTTTACAAAAAAATGGTTGCTTACTCTTTCTTACTTTTGTTTTACGCAATTTTCAAAAATGGGGAAAAAATGCTTTTTACACTATTTTACGCTTTGCCATTTTTGCATCACCCTAAAGTAAAAACTGATTATCTAACAGAGCTACATTTTTGCATACCTCATGTATCTAATGCTGAAATGAAACCTGATTTTTTTCTTGAGACAATAATTTCTTAATTTTTTAGTTATTCATTCTCAAAAATAAGAAAAACATAAGTGAGCAATGGCACTTCGGCATCCTCATTCATTCACCTACCACCATTGCGGCCCCTGGCCTCGTGACATTTATTTAAGTGGCCCACAGCCTGAGGAAGGTTGGACAGCACTGTTCCTTTCTCTTCAAATTGAGACGCATACAGACGTTTTTTCCATGGTGCACTATATCATTCGTTATGCATTCCGTCACGTTTAACAGTGCCCTTGCTTTTCTGGCTTGTGACGTTTACCTTCCTTGAGATCCAACGCGAGAGATTACTATTTTCTGAAAAATTATTAAGCGACTTTTTTTCCTGAACAAACCTTCGATGTCTTGTTCGAGAGATAACCAGTTGTGTGCGGTAGCCGGTGGTTAGATTTCTGAAGCGCGAAAACATTATTTGAAATCCATAACTAATCTGCAATGGGCAAGCCTACTAGAGTAACGAATAAGCATGTCCCGCTAATTTTATTGTCTCTGTACAGGCAACATAATTTCTAGGGGTTTGATCGTTTTAGTGATTGACGTGTCTAAAATTCCTGTCTAAACACTCTTCATCAGTGACAACAGCTGGGCGGCAATTCACATAACCCAGTAAATTTCGCATTTCACACAGAAAAGGTATTGTTTTGTGTTGTTGTTGTTGTTGTTAGTGGGGGTGGTGGGGGTGGTGGGGGTGGTGTGTGCGTGTGTCTGTCTGTGTGTGTATGTATGTGTGTGTGTGTGTGTATGTGTGTGTGTGTGTGTGTGTATGTGTGTGTGTGTGTGTGTGTGTATGTGATATAGTAAAACATGACAACATGTGAAAGAACATGATGTGATATAGTAAAACATGACATGTGAAAGACCCATGATGTGATATAGTAAAACATGACAACATGTGAAAGACCCATGATGTGATATAGTAAAACATGACAACATGTGAAAGAACATGATGTGATATAGTAAAACATGACATGTGAAAGAACATGATGTGATATAGTAAAACATGACAACATGTGAAAGAACATGATGTGATATATAGTAAAACATGACAACATGTGAAAGAACATGATGTGATATAGTAAAACATGACAACATGTGAAAGAACATGATGTGATATAGTAAAACATGACAATTTTTGATGAAGTGCTGAGTAAAACCTAAAGTGGGAGGCTAGCGTATTATGAGCGCTATGTACAGCATGTTTTTTTTAAATTATTATTTTCTTTCATATGTAGGCCTGTCGGTAAATTAGATCAGAGATCACTTGCTTTGTTTTAAATCGTGCATCACTGTACATTGTAGACTTGTCAGTGCCAAATGTGTAATGCTGTGTTAGAGTACAAGCTTTGATTGTTGTACGTTGCTTTAGGTAGTTATGAATTGTGGCAGACGTTTCTATATTTAGATAGGAAATAGTTGTACTTTGCATTTATTTACTCTTGTATGCTAATTTATAGTAATTTACCAAAGACCGAGAACATCTGAAGAAAATGATAAGTTTTAACGCAATTTCTGTGGAGCAAACGTAGTTAACAATACAATGACAACAATGTGTGTGAGAGTACTTGTATGAGTAATGAAGAACAGTAAACCATGTAGCCATGATGGAGAGAACGTAGTTAACGATACAATGACAACAATGTGTGTGAGAGTACTTGAATGAGTAATGAAGAACAGTAAACCATGTAGCCATGATGGAGAGAACGAGGCGTCGGTGCGTCGTCATGAATAGAACCTCTTGTAAACTTTGAACACGGTGTTGTGAGCACATCTCTCTAATATGGCTGTCGTGTTTTTCAGCTCGCATCCTGTGGTGATAACAAATAACACTACACCCGACACCCCATCACACTAACAACGTGCGATAGACACATGAAGTGATGCAGTACGTAATGATATAAAATTATACAATTTAATGTTGCAAAAATATATAACAGAAGGTGATGAGCCAGTGTAGTGCTCCTGTAGAATGACATAAATTGACAGGATTATACCGAACTGCAAGAAATATCTGAGGTCGCAGGCCAACATAAAATAAAAGTAAAATGCAGCAACATTATAGATGCACTTTGAGGCAAGTACAAATGGCACAAGACTATATGCCAAAGTAGTAGCAAAGTTGATATGACTTAAAAGTGTTGTGCTAATAAAAGCAGTAGAATAGGATATGACGTCACATAAGTGATGCAATAGAAAGTGATGTAATGCAATGAGTCCATAAAACCTTGTACTGGCTTCGGGGGGGGGGGGGGGGGGGGGAGACATACACAGTATTGATTTTGTCAGTTAGAGTATGATCTACAGTGATATGCCTACTTAGTATTGATTTAGAGTATGATCTACAGTGATATGCCTACTTAGTATTGATTTAGAGTATGATCTACAGTGATATGCCTACTTAGTATTGATTTAGAGATGATATGAAGTGTTAGGCCCGTGTAGTGTTGATTTTTTTGTTAAGAGTATATCTACAGTGATGAGCGTAATGATTCTGACTTTATGATCGGAATAGACCTATATAGTGCTATTTTGACTTTAGAGTTTGATCTAACGTGATAAGTCTGTGATTGTGACGTTTGAGTATGATCAATAGTTATCAGTTCGAGTAGTATTGATTCAGATGTTAGAGTATGATTTTAAAGTGATACGTCCGAGTGATGTTGATTTAGAGTACCGCTGGCTTTACGAGCTCTCTTAAAATACGATCGAAAGAAATAATCCTATATAGTGTTGACGATCATATTAAAGTATGAACTAAAGTTATCAGAACAAGAAATGTTGATGTGGATGATAAAACATGAACTATTGTTATCAGACCAAGAAATGTTGATTTAGATGCTAAAGTATGAACTATAGTTATCAGACCAAGAAATGTTGATTTAGATGCTAAAGTATGCACTATTGTTATCAGACCAAGAAATGTTGATTTAGATGCTAAAGTATGAACTATTGTTATCAGACCAAGAAATGTTGATTTAGATGCTAAAGTATGAACTATTGTTATCAGTCTAAGAAAATGTTAAGGTAGGAACTAAAGTTATTTGCCCAAGAAGTGTTGATTTACGGGAACATAGGAGGGGTTCGAACCATTTTCTAGACGCAGCGTGGCTCGAATATGGAACGAGTAATTTTAGAAACATTTTATATAAGAAAGGAACATAAATGACATATGTTTTTTAGATAAACGTTTAAATGAGATATGTTTTTTAGACAAACGTATAAATGAAATATGTTTTAGACAAACGTTTAAATGAAATATGATTTTAGACAAACGTTTAATTGAGATATGATTTTCAGACAAACGTTTAAATGATATCTTTTTTAGACAAACGTTCTAAAACACGTAAAAGCAAATGTGCAGTTATTAAACGCATGTAATTCAGATTTATAGTAAGCAATCAGATTTACAAATGCCATTACAATTTTCTGGTCGTTTCATCGGAGAAAACAATACATATCTGCTCTACAGTGAGGATATATAACGACTAACACTTATTAATGTCGTTAAAGCGATTTAATCGTAGACTGAAGCCATAATCGTGGACAATCGCAAAGCAATGCGAGAGATAAACAAAATTCATAACACGTTTAGTGTTTCTTCTGGCGAATGATGAGGAGATTGTAGATTTTAAAAAGTCGATAGCACAAAGCAAA
The DNA here is from genome assembly GCA_028829895.1 of Sinotaia quadrata. Lineage (NCBI taxonomy): Eukaryota > Metazoa > Mollusca > Gastropoda > Architaenioglossa > Viviparidae > Sinotaia > Sinotaia quadrata. Next base: position 135,281,935 of record CM054179.1, read on the forward strand.
CTATGAAAACATAACGGATGTGGAAGTAGAGAAAATAATTTGCAGTAGATTTTAACGAAGACTAATCCTCTCACCAACATTAGTACATGCACCACAGGTACCGGCGCATCGACAAGGAGGACAGGGAGGGGGTGGGGTGTCATGTGGCAGTCTCATGCATGACAGAGTGTTATGTCTTCTCTTATACATCTAGAACCAAACCATTTTTTAAATGAATCACGTTACCATCCAGGCAGAGATATGAAAGCGCACATTTTGTTCAGCATAGTAAAGACAAACTGAACATTTTTGTCATAGTGGTGCGAGAACACATTAAGAATTTAAAGGGTTAAGAACCACGAATTTAGAGGGAATTACTGTTCTCTTGGTCTAAACTTAAATAATATATGCACAGCTACATGCGACCTTACTTTCTCTATGAATATACTTAATTAATTTTGAAGCCAGGTGAAGTCTTAAATTAAATAGCTGTGTTTGCAGAGAGAAAAAATGAAATATTTATTTTTAAAATTAACGATTGCTATTATTTAAAAGGAATGTGTACACCACTGTAAAATAACATTATGCAAATTGTTGTTTTAAATAACTAAGTCGGTTGTTTTAATTTTTCTGTAATATATTTAATGTAAACCATATCGTCAAACTCTCAAGCTTGCAGTGTGTCTACGACTAGGCCTCGTGGTGTAGCAAATGACGCCACTGAATGTAGATTTCAACAATATATAGCAGGTGTGTTATTTTAACCTTAAATACATTTGTTCATGGTTGCTAACCAGGTGTGATACCTTTCGGAAGTGCCACGGATGTGTGTGTGTGTGTGTGTGTGTGTGTGTGTTTGCGTGCGTGCGTGCGTGCGTGACAAAATAGGAACAAGAAGAATGTGAAATCTGTTAACAGCAGAGAGAATGTAACATCGATTTCTACGGGAGATCGATACATTTGTTTAGGATAGTCCAATAGTCTTTGAAAACGGTTATTGTAGGGCAAGTGGAAGCAAATATTTGTGGCCCTCAAGAAACATGGCTTACAAGCGCTCGCGTCACACATTTTTTTCTCTCCCTCCAAATCTATTCGTGATGGACTACGTAAAGTAATCCAACTTGAATCTTGTTGCTGCTCGCCTTACCTGGGAGAAAAGGGGTGAGGAGTGAGGGGTGGTAGGCATGGGACAGGAGGACACAACCACGTATCGCACATATCCGTGATTGTCTTGCCATTGTTTTAGCGAAATTTGTCATACTGGTAACAGGCTGGAGAAACACGGGAGGGACCACGCTCTGGACGGCTATTAAACTGGTGTATGTGTGACCTTCACGTGAAGACCAACAAGCTAGGGGACATTTTAAAGTTTTATGACAACTGCGTGCGTCATCTCCTCTTCACGGCGAATAAACACACAACTGTGTCCACGGCTATTTCGCACATATAACAAGGTACAAAAGCAGTTTTGCCGAATTACCGTCACTTACTAGACTCTCTCCCTCTCACACACTTAGACAGACAGACAGACGAACAGACGGACAGATATATATATATATAGAAACTGCATTTTGTGATTGCTATAAATTTGGTAACGGCGGAGAATATTTTTCTACCTGAGAATCACCTCTTGCATTTTTGCTCGCATGAAGTTGAATTCCTCTGACGAAAGCTTTAGGATACGACGATTTTTAGAGGAGAAATATATTACTGTTTGGACCATCAACCTAAAGGCTCACTTTTCTACACATGCGCGCTTCAGAATGGTAGATAAATTCTGTTTCAGCTTAGTTTAACCAACTTGATTATAAATCACATTCACACACACATACATAAATACAGGAAATACCGACTTTCATTTTAAACAGTAACCACATAAACTGAATATCTATTTACCTCTGACACCAGTACAGCCGCATCTGTATTTTTGACTAATCAGTTAAAATTCGTTTGAAATTAAATAAAATGTTTTATCTTACGTATCATTAGTAATAAAAAATATTAGGAGGAACGTTTCATACGAATTAAAATATTCAAAATACTGAATTTAGAAATAAATACTAAACAGCGTCCGTATGTTTCTTTCTACAAACGTATGTCATTAGGAAGTGTGTAATGTATATAACATATGAAAGGAAATGTATAGAAAGTATTTTCTTGAAATAGATACATTTATGCCAAGAACAAAAATAGTGTAATCATGGCTAAATAAAGGTTAAATAAATCATGTTTTAGTACAAATAATATTATAAGGTAATAAATGTTCGAAACATTATGAAAGTTGATACATGCAAATTGTCATAGTATCGTGTAGCCAAGTGGAGAGGACTTTAGGCCTACTATACACGAGAGCTCAGTCGAAAGATTTAATCGTTGTGGTATTATATATGAAATTTCAAAATCATTTAGTACCGATGGATAATGCAATATATGCGATGCCAAGATCGTGTTTCTGCGAGATTCTCGATGATGGCAATGTAAACAAACGAGCCAGAACACAAGGGTTAAAAGCTACTCTTTCATATTGATAGCAATGTAAACAAACGAGCCAGAACACAAGGGTTAAAAGCTACTCTTTCATATTGATAGCAATGTAAACAAACGAGCCAGAACACAAGGGTTAAAAGCTAGTCTTTCATATTGATAGCAATGTAAACAAGCGAGCCAGAACACAAGGGTTAAAAGCTACTCTTTCATATTGAAGGTTTGACACTTGAACTTGACAAAAGGAAACGAGTTGTGCACAACTTTTCGGCGGATCTAAAGAGTAAAAATGAAGAAAAGAAAAAAAAATATGCACCTCTAACTGGACTATAGCCCAGAGCATATATTAATCACATTGTGTCGTCATGTGGTGGCAGTCTCGTGCATGAACGAGAGCTTTGTATTCTATTATATTTTTAACACTAAAATAATAAACATTTATAAAAAGTTGATTATTACTGAAACTTAATCAGGACGTCTAAGAATGTTGGCATTCCTGGAATGTCTAGGCATATTTATAAATATATATGCATGAAGTGGATTCCTCTTCACTTGGTCTTCAAATTAACACGTGAAAAAAATTCCCAGTTAACAATATAAAGACAACGTTTACTAAATGTTATAATTGTATCGTTGAGTAAGGCACGGCTAATGAATTGAGCTGCGTGACAAACAAAAATGGTTGGTTCGAAAATATATATATTTTAAAAACCATATAATAATAATATTCGCGAATACTTGTCTTTAAGTCTGAAATGATCAGAACTAATTTTGAAAGTATCACACACAACTTTCTATTTTTTGTTTAGCTGGTGCTGCGCATCTTAAATTACAAGTTTAATAACCGTAATCAAAACTGTCAAATATAATGTCGATATTCTATTTAATGTTACTTCGTTTAGTCCTTCATAATATATTTTTATTGTTTTTTACTTAGGGCAGTTTATTAGACATCAGAAACACATTCATGCACACTGTAGAGAGCGAAAATAATGTGGACAACTAAGCTTGTACAGTTGAGTATAGTTTACATACCACTCTTGAGACAAAGGTGACGGCAATGAACATTTGAATAGTGGTTGGGTATACGGTAATAAGAGAACTGCTATCAGAGACGAACTCATGAAAAGCACACACCATTCTTACGAACCTTTATCTATACTGTTGAAGGCAATGAGACAGTAAACAAAGGTGCCATAAGGACCATGAGGGTCATAAAGGCCATAAGGACCAACCTTTCCACATTCCATACTACACCTCAGAGACGCACGCAGAAATCTAAAGACACTTTCGAAAAGCACCCCACCCCAGCTACCCTACTAAACCAGCCAGCAAAGCCACTTAAGATTAAGACTCAGTGCTAAACTACGCCTACAGCACCCAACCAGATAAACAAAACTCCGTCCTCTCTTTCTGTTACCTAGACAACCGTGTCACCCAGTCCTTCACTATATGCCCACATTTCAGTCAGTGTAACTGCAGGAGTAACTCTGAAAAAAAAACTACCGACAGCAATGACGAGCTCAAGATCACTCAAAGAAGACAACGAGCGATTCACCATCTAGACCTTCCACAACGCCACTCCAGGAAAAATTGTGAGGTGAGACAAGTCTTATCGAGCACTACAGGACGGACAACGCTTGAAAACGAAACATTCCTGAAAGTTCCTTTTGGAAGGTTAACAAAACCATCACCGCTACCTGTCCAACTCTGTGGAAGTCTATAGTAAAGACTGCTGGACTGACGTATTTCCGTTACTAATGCATTTGTTTTGATTCGAGCAAATTGGATCTGAACCAAGATAACGAACACCAAAATACCTTCTGGCGACAGTGGAGCAATGTATCATGATCGCATATCTAAGGCTGCTGATAAATGAAGAAATTTGAGAACTGCAAGGTCCTCCATCCGAATCAGTGATGTCATGAACAGTTTTATCAAAGGGCCATTTCATTGTGCTTTTAGAGCAGTGAGGCCGACGACACACCTAACATACTGGCAATGCATGTAAGACGCAAGCTTTCATTCCACACATAACGCACTTTGTGACCAGCAATAAAAGGTAATATTATCTTAGGAAAAAAAATGCATAGGATTATCCCCCTTTTCCGTGAGAAACGTGATACTGGGTAATATGCTATTATTATTAGACATAATAGAAAAGATTACCACTATCCCTAACCCTATGACAATTGTGATATCCACCACCCGCCTCTATCAGAAAGCCATGAACCAGAGCAATATAACAAGCGAGCTTTTATCATCCAACGTTATTTGCTTGTTTGTGTGTATGTGTCTTACTCTCTTGTATCCATATTTAGTAGCATGCGTTCAGGTTATGAAATCCATTCACATTTCATCTTTGCTTAAATAAATGGCACTGTACCTCAAGGTCCATAATATTGTTCTTCACACTTGCATTGGTCTCAGAGAAGATGAACACGGATCAAGGGACAATGTGCAATCTGTCAGCATTTCGAGCAGCACTGCTGATTTCTCTTGGAGCCTTTACCTATTTTCTCCTTCTCGTGTACTACCCAGAAATTCAGCGAAGCGTGTCCCTTGGTCTTAGTGTGAATGCATCATTCGCCGCAGAAAAGGGTGATTATATTTTAATAATGTTGCTACTTCAATTAATAGACTGATAGACAAAATTACTGATATAATATTAAGGACAGATTTTATGAAGTAGACAGACCGATAAATAGACTGATGGATGAATAGGTAGGTATTTTGTAGACAGAAGGATAGATAAATGTGCTGTGTGATTGGCTGTGTGATTGACTGATAGATACATTAGGTGTATTGTGATCTTGTTTGTTAATTTCAATTTTTCTTGCTACATCAGCACCGTTTCCTGGATTTCCAAAATCGAAAAATGATCTAACTGTTTCGTTTACGGATTTGGACTCGACCCTCATTAAATCAAGATCTTCACCCACAATATCTCCTTCCCCTGCTCTGCCCATAACGTCTACCATCACCATCAGTGTCCCAACACCTCAAACCGCAACGAAGTCAGTCAATAACAGTCGCCACTGTGCACCATTCCCTTTGACCTTCGACCCACACGCGCCACTTTTTTATTGCGACTGGGATACAAGGCCGCCTGCAAGTTGCGACCAACGTCTTCGTGCTGCTCTATCTTGCAGCAAGTCGTCTGCAGATATTATATACGAATGGGTCAGTCTTACGTCTTCACCTTCTGTCTATCAGTACACCGACAAGTGTTTAGAACGGGCGATAAAGGAGCGGTGTTACGACGGAAAAGTTATCCCCAGGCTTATGAATTTCGTTTCTTTTAATCAGAGAGATCTTCCGTTCTACGGCATGCTGAGTGTTGTTAGTGCAGTTCGTTTTGTTCAAGTAAGTAATTCTTAGCTACATATTCTTATATTTAGAGATGGATGGATGGGCGGACAGGCAGGAAGAGAGAGAGAGGGAGGGAGGGAGGGAGGGAGGGAGGGAAGGAGTGATATTTCGTATGTATTATACCTTCAGGCAGGTAATTTGTGTTGTGAAATATTTACTTACTATTTTAAAACTAAAGCCATATTGAATTTACTGTTAATGTCCAGGGCGAAAAGGATAAAGCAAAAGAGGGAAAGAATAGGGGGTAAAAGAAGAAAGGGAAAGAGGGAGAGAACAGAAAGGGGGGAGGTAAAAGAAGGATAAAGAATTACGGACAGAATGAATCTAGGTCAAGGAATGTTTGCCTGGAAGTGCAGAAAGGATAATGAAATGAAGAGAGTTGAGGGAAGGGAAGGAATGAAGTGAGAAGGGAGGAAAGGTGAAAATATGAAGAAATGATATTGAAAGAAAATACAAGAATACACGTCAGGTTGACTTTCATTTTGGCAATATGTTGACGTCATACAATATACATTTAGATGCATGAGCTCTAAAAGCACTATTAAGCACTATTAAAATGGAAATACATTTCTATCTAGCTATTAAAGGTTTACACTGAAAATATCCACCTATCACTTTGCTTGTCTGTGTATGAGATTTTCTGAGGTGTTTCTATAACTTTTAGTTAACTCTTCTTCTGTTATCATTTGTATTCTGAACATTTAATATTATTTTTAATTAAAAATTTTAGTAGGTTTTATTACAATTTGTTTGAAACGACCTAGTATTAAAGAAACGAAACAAATATTATGCCCAAGTCATGACACAACAGTCAGCTGTGTATTGAACTATTTCACTCTTCAGAACATTGGCGTCTTCTGTGCCGATCATCAACAGAACTGATTAAGAACTGGGTAGGGGGCGCAAGTTTGAAAGTACATAAGTACACAATACACTCATTACTTTAAACCATAGATTGTATTGAAGCTGCATTCACTTCTACTGCTAACAATTTTGAATAAATTTCTTATGTGTCTGTGAAAAACTTTACAATAATAATAATAATAAATATAATAATACATAGTACTATTACTACAGTATTATGTGTCTGTGGCATCGGTTTGCTCTCTAAATGCTCATAAACATGCACATACTAAGCTAAAAGAGAGACATTTTCTAAAGGATAAAATATAAAGTTTGCTGAAAGAGTCATTCAATGGAAAGATATAGCTTAGTTCTTTTCTATCTATCACTTGTTATTTTATTGTGAAGTAACTGCCACACATGTATTTCTCCAGTGTATTCGAAATACTGTCAGATCCATTCAAATTCCGGCGTAAATTACACCATTTAATCTAGACATCAATACCCACATAATGAATTCCCCGATAAGGATCTACAGATCTTTATGACCACTCAAAACTAAACGCATTCCCTCCAGAGTTGTAAGTGGCCTTGCCATCTGCCTCCCCGTATTCCTGTTTCTTTCTCACGTTCATGTGAACACGTGTGTGCAGGAGTGAATCCGAGTTTAGAGGACATGCAAATAGCACGATAGCCACAGCAGCTTTATGAGGAAAATATAAATATATATCTTTGTGTGTGTATATATTTATTTTCTTGCTGCAATATTTGTGCAAGGAGTGACCCGGATCCTATATCAAATTGTGTTTGATCAACAAACAAGTACATCGATATAAGGTATTTTATTAAAAATCGCAGGTTGCGGAATTTATTGACAGCCTGATGGGAAAGGCAAGAAATAACTTCTGGATATAATTTTAAATTGTGCATATAAATTAATATTTTGTGAAACTGTTATCAAACGTGTGACAAAAATACAGCGCTAAGTTTATAGCTAACATTATCCACAGTGCATGCTAAAAAGTTTCAGTGCATGAGCTATAGAAATGAAATAAACTATTAATGAAATAAATTATTAATTCATTGATTTTTTAAATGAAATAAATTATATCAATTCAATGATTTTAGAAATGAAATAAATTATTAAGTCATGGATTTTTAAAAAAAATGAAATATATTATTAATTATATATATGCCATGCGTCTCCCCTCCCCAAAATTCTTAGAGTCAAAGATTATCTCATTTTCAAATTTAGCCGTTTGTTGCATATTTTTCTCTACATGGTTTTCGATATAAAGCATCAGTTTACACAGGGGAAAATCTTATTATACACCTAGGATGAGGTGTTGTTGTTGGGACTTCGTTTCTATAAAGAATCAGGAGATAGATCTCACCATCAACTAATAAAATTACAATATACAATTAACCGAAGTCATTTAATTAAAATGTGCAATATGTAATTAAAAGAAGTCAGCCACTCCAATGCAATTGCAGTTTACAGTGAGCCGATATCAGCCACTCCAATGAAACTGCAATATAAAATTAGCCGAAATCAGCCACTCCAATGAAATCGCAATATAAAATTAACCGAATTCAGCCACTCCAATGCAATTGCAATATACATTTAGACACTCCAATACAATTGCAATATATAATAAACCGAAGTCAGCCACTCCAATACAATTGCAATATACATTTAGCCGATGTCAGCCACTCCAATACAATTGCAATATACATTTAGCCGATGTCAGCCACTCAAATACAATTGCAATATACATTTAGCCGATGTCAGCCACTCAAATACAATTGCAATATACATTTAGCCGATGTCAGCCACTCCAATACAATTGCAATATACATTTACCGATGTCAGCCACTCAAATACAATTGCAATATACATTTAGCCGATGTCAGCCACTCCAATACAATTTCAAAATTTAAATTCCAGTTTAATACGATGATCTAAGAAAACATCTCGGAATTCAGTGGCAATATTTTTTTTCTTATAAACTCACACACTAAATTCCGGGACCAAACTCCACAAAACTAGATACTATAATACTTTAAGAATGAATTCACGCATAGGCGAACACATACTGACACTCACTCACTCACAAACAAACACACGTTCGCACATACACAAGCAGAGATACGCTCACATATAATACTCTCACACACACATATTTTTAAATATGCAGACGCACACGCTTAACGCGTGCATATTCAAACACATGCTTACATACGCAAACAATCATATACATGCGCACTCTGACAAACGCGCACACGCGCGTACGCAAACATACACAAATACTCACACACATACACTCAAATATAGGAGATATAACGAAAATAAAGCAGCTTTCGAAATGCAGTTTTGTTATGATAACAAGAGCACTGCCCTTTCTTTCCTCGCAGGTATAATACGAATCAAGAGATAACTCTCACATGCTCTAAGAAACTGAAATTACAAAGCAATCACCATCCCAAATGTAGTCACAAAACTATCATTTGAAATCTCAATTATAGTGCAGTTTCAATTAATAGATCAATCGCAATGCAGTAAACGAAGTTAGTTATATAATTGTAGACATTTTGTTTTGACTTTTGGGCGGATAGTAATGTTAGTGAAGAAAAATATGACGTGACTTTTGTCCGAAGTCAATAATGTTTGCGCACATACATAATGCATTGACATTTAACCAAACTTAGTAATGTTCGTATATATACCTAGTGACTTGGCTTTGGACTGAAGTCAGTAATGTTTATATACTTGACTTTTGAACGAAGTCAGTAATGTTCGTGTAGTTGCATAATGACTTTTAACAGAAAGCAGTAATATTCGTGTATGTGCATAAGGACTTTTAACAGAAGGCAGTAATATTCGTGTATGTACATAAGGACTTTTAACAGAAGGCAGTAGTATTCGTGTATGTACATAATGACTTTTAACAGAAGACAGTAATATTCGTGTATGTAATAATGACTTTTAACAGAAGGCAGTAATAGTCGTGTATGTGCATAAGGACTTTTAACAGAAGACAGTAATAGTCGTGTATGTGCATAAGGACTTTTAACAGAAGACAGTAATATTCGTGCCTTTGCTCGTGCACGGTTTTGACTTAACTAAATACAATTTCGAATCACAAGAGTTAAATGCATACAGACAAATGCAGAATCATACCTGAGAGATTTTAGCGCCAAACAACTCCGAATGGGAAAAGAAATTGCGAGTGATATTAATTACATCATAATAATTATATAAACAGCGGTAGAGATCCATTAAATAAGGTTAGGGCGTCACGCAATGTATTAGTTCATATCTTTGCAGAGAGGATTTTCTCGATGTTATAATACAGACCAGAGAATATTCTGCTACAAAATAATTTCTGTAGTGCACATTCCACTGATGACAGACGAGTGCCTCGTTGTGGAACTGGGTTAAATAATGTGAGAGCAAAATTGTGTGTGTGTTCATATATATGCGAATGTGTGTGCATGCACTTTTATATTGTATGTATGAGGGAACTATGAACATTCTACTGTTTATCGGGTCTTACATGTTAATTCAAAAACCACTTTCTATGATAGTGGGGTGCTCTCCCTCGCTAGATCATGCTGTCATTTCAAGTTGTCGACCCTTGTCTGCACAAGAGCTTGTTTGACTGTTTCAGCCGTGTCTTGTCTTATTCCATGGGGATTATCTACCCACTGGTCGTTACTGGAACACGCTAGTGAATCTCATACCAAATATTTTGCACGTGAATCGATCGATACCAACTTCGATCTTTGGCCATGAGATCAAAGTCATCGAACATAGCACTGACGTAGCTCGCCTTGAAGTGATGAAAAGTGAGTGCAATTGCAGCGACAGAGTGTTCGCTACTGTTCAGTTTGGCGTTTGCAGTTTAAGTAGATTAAACATTAAATTATATGTAGATTTTAAAGATAATGTAACATGATTCATCTTTTAAGTCTGAATATATGCGTGTCTGAGTATTTTTGTGAGTGTTGTCCAGTATCCTTTTCATCTTTTATTTACCACTCTTCTCAATTAATTCCTTCTTGTATTACTTTTGAATTTTCTAATTAGTTGGAAATGAACGTGTTCCCAAAAGATGGAAAATACAGTTTCCTCGTTTGTTTCAGCGCGTCCATGAAACTCAGTGATTTTAATGTGGCATCCAGCCATTCCAAAATTATTGGACGTAGTAAGATAATGTATTTAATTAGTTTGAGGGCTGTGTTGTTTGTTAATTTTATATTTCTGTCTTCAGACTTTGGGGGCGTGTACATGGATACAGACCACATCCTCTTGAACCCATTGGACAGTCTACGTAACTATTCCGTAGTGATGGGGGTGGAGATCCCTGGCCAGAACTTCGGCAACGGCATGTTCATGGGCAAACCCAATGCCAAGTTCTTTGACGTCTGGTACGATGCGTACCAATCGTTTAATGACAATGAGTGGGCGATCCACTCCACAATAATGCCGTACCGACTCCACTCCATATTCCCCCTAGTGGATCTCCACGTTGTGGATACATTCTTTAAGCCTGATTATTCGCGAATTAGGGACGAATTTTATAAGAACAAATACAATTGGACTAACCTATACGGAATGCATTTGTATGTACGAATGAACAAGGAGTTCTTTGAAGGAAGACTAGAAAGTCAGAAATCGTCGCTAGGGGAGATCACTAGACATGTGTTGTTTGGGGATAGCACTGCATGTGTTAATACTGGTACATTGGTACCAGTGCGCAGAACTTAGATGCGAATCTTATGATAGTCTTGCTTTTTTGCATTCGATTTGTGTTAAAAGTGTTAGAATCTGTGCAGTGAGAGAATACCGGCATTCCTTTCATCCAGGTTTTATAAGTAATATTCGAAGATGTCGATGTAATATCATCTGAACACACAGGTGCATTTTCACAAATATATATATATATGTGTGTGTGTGCGCGCGCGCGTGTGTGTGTATGTGTGTGTGCGTGTGTGTGTATGTATGTGTGTGTATGTGTGTGTGCGTGCGTGTGTGTGTGTGTGTATCTGTGTGTGTGCGTGTGTGTGTGTGTGTGTGTGTGTGTGTGTGTGTGTGTGCGTGCGTGTGTGTGTGTGTGTGTGTGTGTGTGATAGAGAGATTTTAAAAGTACATATATCATTTCATCACATTTAAATGGGGTATGCTCAATCTAAAGATCAATAAACTGCATCATGTTTCCACCTTGTTTAGTTGTACCTAACTGTTACTGTATGAACGCAAGGCTGTTTAGAATTATGCCTATATATGAAGAGGGAGAGGGGTTACAGGACTGTGCATAATCACGCATTAAATGTTATTTTTTGACCTGCGCAACTTTGTGTATAACTATGCCATGAAATTACTGTGACTTGCGAGACTTTGTGTGTATGTGTGCCATGAGGTGATTGTGACTTGCGAGACTTTGTGTGTATGTGTGCCATGAGGTGATTGTGACTTGTGAGACTTTGTGTGTATGTGTGCCATGAGGTGATTGTGTAAAGGAATACTAATGAAATGACTGTGATTTACGAGACTTTGTGTAAAGGAGTACTAATGAAATGACTGTGATTTACGAAACTTTGTGTAAAGGAGTACTAATGAAATGACTGTGATTTACGAGACTTTGTGTAAAGGAGTACTAATGAAATGACTGTGATTTACGAGACTTTGTGTAAAGGAGTACTAATGAAATGACTGTGATTTACAAGCCTATGTGCACAGTTGTGCCAAGCAATGAATCTTGGTAAGATTCCGAGACCTTGGATCACAACCGACAGTCAAACAGAGGTCGTGGAAATAATAATAATAATAATAATAAGAAGAAGAAGAAGAAGAAGAAGAAGAAGAAGAAGAAGAAGAAGAAGAAGAAGAAGAAGAAGAAGAAGAAGAAGAAGAAGAAGAAGAAGAAGAAGAAGAAGAAGAAGAAGAAGAAGAAGAAGAAGAAGAAGAAGAAGAAGAAGAAGAAGAAGAAGAAGACGAAGACGACGACGACGAAGAAGAATCACGTTAGTGTGTATATCCAATGTCGTCGTAGAACTTATCAGTAAACGTGTTGGCGTAAGTTGATTACTGTGAATTCCATTTGAGAGTCAATATGATGGAAATTGAAGTTGGACTTTGGCTTCAAGAATTCATGAATATCTTTTAACATTCCTCATGGTGTGCTTGAGTAGCACACACGAAGGTTCTGGAGCACGTCTTCTGATATGCTTAATAGTGCATACAAAGTTCTGGGCGATTGTCCACAGTAAGCTTTGGGAACGCATTGATGATTCTGGAACAGTTGTGTAATGTGCTTAGAACCATCATCTAATAAGAAAGCAAGTGACCTGTTGCAAACTGCGTCATTGTGAACACGCACTAGTGACAGCTGCCATCATTGAAAAGGTTATGTACCTTGACTATAATTATCTCTATAAAACTCCTCTCACATTTCTATGATGGAACCATATCTATGAATAGATGTGTGTGTGTGTGTGTGTGTGTGTGTGTGTGTGTGTGTGTGTGTGTGTGTGTGTGTGTGTATTTACTTGCTAATGTGTATGCTAAGATAAACTGAATAAATATTAAACGTTTAAGCAAACATGGTTGTGAAATGATGTACATGTCACCTGCTCTTTAGGTTATATTCATATGTTGTATAGGCTGCTGATTTAATAAATTTATTGTTAAATTAACTAACTTTCCTGCATGAATATTAAAACCTTAGTTTGGAGTAATAGCGGGTGGATAGGTGCTCATTAAATATAAATAAATAAGGATTTTAATTCCTCCTTTAGTAAGCAGTTTCAACCTACCGAAACGTAATGCGACAGTAAAATGTATATCTTATTATTGTGTAACGAACAGAGTTTTACGACACTCTTATTATCCGCCAAGTGACAGACATGCTGGTCTTGTGGGAGAATTATTAATAACTTTAAATTAAGATTCTCTGTCGCTTGTAATTATTAATTGATAAATAATAACCATAACAAGTAAAGGGTGACCAGAGATATTACACATCGTCCAGCGACATATCATCCATGCGTGTGAACGTGCGTATATCGCGGCTATTGTGTTTTCTCTGCGATTGATGAACTGTCTGCATCCCTTGCATCTATAGCTGTTTCTGAAGTGCGCAGACTTCTATGTACTTAATGCTTATCCTGTATGCTTCCCAGCAGCTAATTTAGTAATTTTCTTGAAGCCAGCTGGAATAGGTGTGCACCCCAGTATTTAAACGCATAACTTATTTTTTTCTTCAAAATATTTATTCTGTAGAGTCAGAATAATATTTTTAATCCGTTTTATAAAAATAAATAATATTAAGTTAATCCTATTATTGTTATTAGTACACTAATTTGTCCTTCTGAGCTAAGTACTCACTGAAAACAAATTTTACCAATATTTGTTCTGCATGTTACATGCCATTAAATTTACACGTATATTGTTATGTGTTTTATACTATTAGAAACAGATGCTTTATAGAAATTAAAAACTTACGCTAATTGTTTTCTTTTACCTGTGTGAATTGCAATCGTAAAAAGATCAAAGAATAGTGAAAATACGGTTGTTATCATATGCATGTATCGGTAATAAGTCCTGGATTAATGACATTTTACACACATATACGTAACACCAGGAAAAGAAATGTACAGCAAAAAATAGTCAAGCATTTCTTAATTCAACTAGTCATTAACTACACTGCACAAATCTAAATTCTCTCGTTCGCACTCACTGGAAAAGAAAAGGAAAATGAATCTACAACAACAAAAAACACCACACACTTTATAATTAACACTTTCATCCTTGTGAAAATAATATCAGGACTGTAGGGCAGCTAGTCATCAACAACTAAAAACAGATATCCCATAGAAGACCAAACAAAAACAAGCACTGTTATGTATGTATATTTTCTAAGTGCCCAAAATATAAATAACGAAATAAATATATGTCCTGCTTCAGGACATGCCCTCAAAATAAATGGCAGTCCTAAAATTAATCTAAATAGTATTACCTTAGTGCACTGGTTAAGAAAATACAGGTATCGCATACCTTTATTTTATGTCGTGTGCATATCACCTCATGGAAAATAAATATCCAAATCAACACGCCACACGAACAAGCATCACTGCACTTAAATCTACACAAGGAAAAACACGCCACAGTGAATCAACGAGTACCGTGAATCAAAGTGAAATAGTCTGAAGCACCCCATAGTGTCGTTCATGATCAAAGTCACGTATCGGTTACGGGAAGGTAGGCGACAGTAGCGCAAGGTCAGTGTTTACGATTTTATTATCCAGAAGAAAATGAGATTTGTTCCCTCTAAAACGCCTTTTTCAAGGATAACGAACGTGTATTTCAAAGTAAGAGTCTAAATGTCGTGGAGGTTTAGACATGCTGTTTAAAGTTACAGCCACTGTTACCAGAGAGAACAATGACTGCAGAATTTTTCTCCCTCTCTTTTACTGGAATGCATGTCCCCCTTTTCTCACGTGTAGACATAATTTTCTCAAGTATGCCGTGATTTCAGGACGGATATCATTGCATAGGCACCTGCCTCTGAACCTTCGTTCCTCTATCACTCAACTAAATAATCATGACTATGACCTACGAACAAAATAGCAAACCTATAATGTGTGATCATAATCTAGATAAATCTAATGAGTGAAACTAACACCAAAGTCTAAATAAATACAAATTAAATCTCCAACATTCGCTATCACACAGGGACACAAGAACAGATGGGCGAGACAAACTGTTTTCATAATGCATATTTTACAGAAAATCTTGCCTGAATTTAAATACAATAGAGAGAAGTCAGTTTCTTATCACCCCAACATGTCTCATCATTCCATTTGAAAGACACGCATAATGGACGCATGGGGAATTTATGACGACCCTAATGAAATTCAAAGTGGAATTTACCTCAGTCATTTATAGAACTCTTAAATCCCATGATCTATTAACGTGGAATCTAATGAGGACAGTTTGAAATAATTATTATGAACTAATAAAGAATTTGTCATTTTCACTTTTCTATTCGACTAATAATTAGAATTTCTTACCCGATGTGATATCCATGTCAATGTATTGTTTTGTTATATAATTGGATTATTATTACTTATTTACTACATTGCTGGATTATAATTTTATTTCATTTTTAGTTGATTATAAGCTTCACTCTGAGACCTCATATACCTGATCTATAAATGGATCATTGCTAACACTGTTAGAGATAAGTCTGTTCGTGTATAACATTTTGGTAAAGAGATCATTCATTTGAAATGCTTCGTGAACATCATCACTGTATGTTTTTGAGTCAATCTCTTTCTATTTCATTTTATACAGAGTTATCTTATTTGAATATGGCAGAAATATACACCCCTCAAAAAAAAAATTGAAAGAAAGAAACAAACAAGCAACCCCCCCCCCATACCCTTCTCGTATATACATTCATTATGAATTCTTGTTTTCATTGGCATGCTGGTATAATGAGAGTCCTGAGTGTTGTCACTATACAAATCGGATGACACTAGATGATGACTTATAATGCTTGAGAGTGACTGTGTATAGAGGACAAAGTAAGTTGGTCAAACCTGCAGTTAAATGTGCATGGGGAGGAGAGCGTACGATTTCTAAATAATATGTAAATATATATAACTAATGTCAGATTCGACATATGAGAGGGTTGTTTCTTGAAGGTATACGTTGAAGATTATTAATTAATTTGCCATGAGCAGATGAGTTGGACTCTTTTGAAAGATCAAATAGTAATCTAGTGAATTCTAACAAATGCTGCACATAGAAGAATATTAATGAGTTCTAATTAGCAACTCTGTATTGTTTATATTATGTTAACACATCAGATTCAGATATAAATAAACAAAGTTAGAATCGCAAAGCGCCTTTATTATACATTTTGATTGTACTAGACGAAATTCCGTGTGCATAAGTTAATTTATAGTGCTGGTAAATACACGTAAATTTTAAAGTATATATTTATTTAGTGCGCAGTTTAAGGTCACTATAATCTCGTTAGTTCAGAATGTCCCAACTGTAGGATGATTGATTTAATTAATATGAGAGATGCTAATGCAATAGAAAATTTTAAATCACTATTTTTTGTCATGTATGTATTAAACTTGCATTTATTTTGCATTGTGTTTCATTTAAGTCGAATGAGATAAATACATGTCACCCATACCTGAGTTTGTACGTCATGATTTGTCGTATGTGGGTGTGTCACTGAATTCTTTGACTGTAATACATGCATATGCCTAAGACAGATTCGTGTATTAATGAACGAGAGAAGACAAAGAAATTTACTGAAAAGAATGGGATACACCATTGTTCATACCAGGAATCTCTAACATGTTTTATAAAGCGTGCTTACCATGTTTATTTGGGTATAAAACTTGGTGACCAGAATAAAGCTTGGGCTCCACACATGGTTTGCAAGACATGCACTGAGTATCTGCGTGATTGGACCAAGGGTAAGAAGAGTTTTCTGAAGTTTGGAATTCCTATGGTTGGAGGGAAGCGACAAAAAAAATCTGATAAATCTGATACTTCTGCGCAGAAGAAGAAGAAGAAGAAGAAGAAGAAGAAGAAGAAGAAGCATACTACCCGTCCTTATTAATTGAAAATCATAAATTAATTAATGAAATAATGCAGTTCAATTTTAAAATGTTGTGCATTATTGCGAAACACATTTCAGTTTGCTTTAAAATTATCAAAGTTCTGGTACATTGATATTTTTTTGCATATCACATATTATGGCACACAAATTAGAAATATTTATATAACTGAGTAAGCAAAAAAAATTCATCGAATAAACAAGTTTACAAGAGGTTACAATTGTGGGGTTTCACATGGTTCATTTTGAGGATAAAGTGATTGGTTGATTTCTTGTGTTGTGACATATGTCGTGCTCCCAACATCAGTTTCAAATTAGTGCACTGACCTGCAGACTTGTCCGTGTTCCAGACTACAGTTTATTCAGACATCACTCACTTTCAATTTCTAGTCCAGAATTATTATTATTATTCAGCCTCTTCTGCTTGACTGTCGGTTGTGATCCAAGGTCTCGGAATCTTACCAAGATTCTGGGAGATCCAAGGTTTTACGGAGGATGTGGGCACTTCCGAGGAGCGCTGCTTTGAGTAGTGTAGCGATTCTGTGGTTTCCAGGGAGTTTATTCAGGTAGCCTTCCAATTCAGATGTTATGTTTCCCAAGGCTCCTATCACTATAGGTATCACTTCTGCTTTTACATTCCACGGCCTCTGGATTTCTAATCTGAGGTCTTGGTATTTTTCTATTTTTTCTCTTTCTTTTGTTTTTATGTTTCTATCACTTGGAACAGCGACATCAATGATTGATACTGTTCTGTTGGACTTATTGAGAACTACAATGTCTGGTCTTCGTGCAGGAATCACCCGATCTGTTCTTATCTCGAAGTCCCACAGTATTTTGACTTCTTCTGTTTCGGTGACTGCTTCTGGTTGATGCATCCATGCTCTTTCTCGGGTTTGTATGCCATATTTCTCACACAGATTTCTATGTATGTGTTTTGCCACTTCATTGTGTCGTTTGGTGTATTCCGTTCCAGCCAGAACCTGACATCCAGATAGTATGTGCTCTGTTGTCTCATCCATGGATTTGCAGAGTCGACATTTGGAATCATTTGAAATTTTCATGATTTTCGCTTTGTGTGCTTTGGTGTTGAGTGCGTGATCTTGTGCAGCTGTTATGAGTGCTTCTGTTTCTGCTTTCAATCCTGCCTCTTTCAACCATTTGTACGTTGATTGCTTTGTTGATATTTCGTCGGCTTGTCGTACATACTGGCTATGCAGAGGTTTCTGGCTCCATGTATGTGCTAGTTCTTGCTTCGTTGTTTTCTTCCATGTTTCTTTGTTTCTGGGGGTTGGAATAGTCCACTAATTTTTACTGCTTCTATCAGTGGATCATCTTTGTTGTTATTCCAGATGTAGTCCACAAGGCCAATGACTTCTGCTTCAATGACATGTTTGATTTTCTTCAGACCTCGGCCTCCCATTTTTCGAGATACATAGAGCCTGTCTACGTCTGCTTTGGGGTGTAAGGCTTTATGTATTGTGAGTAGTTTTCTTGTTTTCCTGTCCAGTTCATTTATTTCATTTGCTGTCCAATCTATGATACCTCCAGTGTAGCTTACTACAGGTATTGCGTATGCATTAAGGGCTTGTATTTTGTTCGCCCCATTTAGCTTGGATTTCAGGACTTGTCTAACACGTTTTTCATATTCTCTCTTAACTTTGGACTTCACTTCTCTCTGCATATTTTCTTGATGTTGTAGAATACCAAGATACTTATATCCATTTTCTATTGAAACATCATTGATTTTTCCGATGTCGAATTGCAGGCCCTCTGTTGTTTTCACCTTACCTTTCTGGATGACAATTCGTCCACACTTCTCAAGGCCGAATTTCATGTTGATGTCTTCACTGCAGATCTTGACAGTATTGATCAGTGATGTGATGTCACGTTCATTTTTACCATACAGCTTGAGATCATCCATGTACAGTAGATGGCTGATAACCTGTCCTGCTTTCATTTTGTATCCTAACCCTGTTTTCTGGATCACTTGACTGAGAGGATTCAGGGCAATGCAGAACAGCATTGGTGATAGTGAATCATCTTGGAAGATTCCACAATTTATTGCTATGTCTGCAATATTTGTGTTGTTGCATATGAGGGTGGTTTTCCAGTTTTTCATTGACTCCTGAATTAGGTTCTGTATTGATGGCGCTACTTTGTACAATTTTAATGTCTCTGAATTTCTAACCTGAGGTCTTGGTATTTTTCTATTTTTTCTCTTTCTTTTGTTTTTATGTTTCTATCACTTGGAACAGCGACATCAATGATTGCTACTGTTCTGCTGGCCTTATTGAGAACTACAATGTCTGGTCTTCGTGCAGGAATCACCCGATCTGCTCTTATCTCGAAGTCCCACAGTATTTTGACTTCTGTTTCGGTGACCGCTTCTGGTTGATGCATCCATGCTCTTTCTGGGGTTTTTATGCCATAGTTCTCACACAGATTTCTATGTATGTGTTTTGCCACTTCATTGTGTCTTTTGGTGTATTCTGTTCCTGCCAGAACCTGACATTCAGATAGTATGTGTTCTGTTGTCTCATCCATGGATTTGCAGAGTCTACATTTGGAATCATTTGAAATTTTCATGATTTTCGTTTTGTGTGCTTTGGTTCCGGTTAGTGCCTCCATGCTCTTTCCAGGGTTTTTACTCCATAGTTCTCATATAGGTTTCTATGTATTATTTTTGTCACTAATTTGAGTGCGTGTGGTTCCATTAAAAATATGACGTTTTTATTTTAATTTTTATAAAGTTATTTAGAAATAATGTCTATAAATAGGAACACATATACTTTCTTGGACAAGAGCCGAGCAATATACACCCGACAAAATAAGATGACAAATATATTAAGGTAGTGATTGATTTGAGTAAACACTCACGCAAGTGTGATGTGTGACGATAGGAAAGACTTCAAGCAATGAATCCTAAGAAAGGCAACTTTGTAGGCAGAATATCTTTGAGGTTTAGGGCTTTAATCAGCCTGCAGGCAACAGCCTGGTGTTGTAACAGATGTAAGCTGTTGGATATGTACTGCATTCACATCTAATTCTTTCCTTTGAAATGTATAGGCATGCTGGATTGAATTGTTGACGAAGGATTTGGTGATGTACACACAAGCGTAATTTTGTCTATTGTATATGCAAACATGACAATAACAGATTTCTAAGTTCACTTTTAATTTGGACTCCATGCGACCAAGCAATGTTTGAAGATTTAGCAACTTAGCTCTGTAAAGGATGTGATGACTACGGAACCTAACTTATCGTCGCATCCAACAAATTAGTCATTAAGCCAGCCATCTTGTATTGTTGAACCTAAGTTTTCATTCCATCATTCACATAAACACACACACACACACACACACACACACACACACACACACACACACACACACACACACACACACACACACACACACTCACACACTCACACACACTCTCTCTCTCTCTCTCTCACACACACACACACACACACACACTCACACACACACACACACACACACACACACACACTCTCATACACACATACTTATTCTAAATGAAATGTAACATTCTTCTAGCAATGAATTGTTCTTATTACTAGGAGATCAAAGGAAAATCAATTGGCTGAGTTATCTCCACTTTTCCAGAGACACGTTCTTCATGTATAACTTTCTATATGGACAGCAGGACCTTTGACCTTCTGTCACGTGTAGGAACAGTAAGTGGCATTCCACAGTGCATGAAATATTGCATAATATTTGCCATAGTGAATCATTTCTTTGTAATGTTATTTTAGAGTGTTGAGCACTAAGTGTTAAGTCTACTTTAGGAAAGAAATAGTAAAAATCACTGATGACTAAGAGTAACAATTTCCTTGCAACTAAATTGAATTGGTGAGTTAGTATCAGTTCGAGCTGGTTTGGGTGGCATGACTTTGGAACTATGGATATCAATAAAATATTGTTCCTTTCAAGGCCAAGTAAATAATGATTTTGGAACTGTGCTCAGTCGTTTTTGGGGGGTTGCTATTTCTGTGCCTAGCTATTTGTGCAGTGGAAATTCAATTATTTTACAATTAATGATTTTTTTCAGTGCTGTACAAGGTTCTTTTGCACATTATGGTGTCTGGAGAGAAGGGTGGTCATGATATATGTTGGTTAGTGTGAATGAACCCTCTCCCTGCATTAATTACAATTACAGACACAGTCTATAATGTGGGATTGGATCACAGAGCAACTATGGGTGATTTACTGGCTATAAGACAGACAATAGTCTAACAGCTATATCTCCCAGCAATCCAATAACCCTGTTACTTAGAAGATTGAAGGAGTGAATGAAGTAAGCTACTCCTTGGTTTTCTAGTGGCAACTATTTGTTAATGATTAACACTAGCTAAAATTGTGGTTATGACTGGTAATTTATAAAATACTAGAATGTCACTTTCTATTAATCATCAAGAATTTATCATCTTTATCACAAGTATCAGCATTTTCTTCCGACTGGCATATCATTCTAAAGCTATGACTGACATTCAGCTAGGGTACATTCCCAAAGATAGATAGATGGATGGATGGATGGATGGATAGATGGATGGATGGTTGGATAGATGGATAGATGGATGGATAGATCGATAGATGGAGAGAGAGAGGTAGATAGATAGATGGATGGATGGATGCATGGATGGATAGATAGATAGATAGGCGTGTGTAAAGTGTGCCAGATATGCACACTAATGCTTCAAAAATTAAATGGCCTTGCATTAATTGCATTGTAGCTCTATTTGTTTGCCGGTACGTTACTGTTGTATTGCGCAATACACGCCTAGTTTGCTTAATACAGAATATTGTGAAATGTTCAGAAAGTTGGCATTCGAGTACCACTGCAGTGTCGCATTACCTGTTGTTATCTATTTCCGGTCCGATGATTGTTCCAGGAAATTATTGGACATAAAAACGACCGGAGGCGCACTTGAGCACTGTTGTTCCAGAATATTATTGGACATAAAAATGACCGGAGGCGCACTTAAGCACTGTCTGCTCTTTGGGAGGTAAGTTAGGATTGGCTCAACGTGAAATTTGACGTCATTATCCGAGTGCAAATTCCACACGTTTGCCAGTTGACACAGGCCTGTGAACATCAGTGGAATTCAGCGCAGACTGCAGGCTTGGTAATCTTAGTTGCGTAGTACTCTACCGAAATAGCAGATCAGTCCCGTGGTCTTATGTTTTAATTCAATCGTGTTTAAAGCCCTTAAAATAAGGATCGGCACGTTGTGAAGAAAGAGTAAAAGACAAGCCGAATTATAACGTATCTGCTGAGAGCAGTGCAAATAACTCGAACTCCATATATCTAACGTTGACATGACGATAGCGCCCCTACCAGTCACAGCGCCTGCAACAGACTGAGAAATGACCAACACAAACAGACTTTGTCTCTTACTTTCCATCACAGTCGTTTATGTTCAAAGCCACTGAACATTTCCTGTGATGATCTGACCTCGATATTCCTAAAAATAGATTAGAAAGCCACACTCCATGACCCAGAGGTCTTTAGCAACAAAACTAGCTTGAACATGTTTCACAGAAGTCTACAAAGGAATAAAGAGATATTTTGTCAATCCCATTAGTATGCAAAGCAAAGGCAGTTAGAATATAGTTCTCTGGAGGACGTAGTACTGCCATTACTGCCTTGTATTCTCTAATGATGCAGACAGCAATCTGATCACTTATGGATTTAGAACTGGCAAAGGGATAACAAATGTAGGATTTTATTATTAAAAAATCGACTTCAGGCAAATATCTGGTATATATGTATCCTGTCGTTTAGTTTAATTGAGAAATAAAAAATATGTTCCTTGCTACTTTAGTATTTAATAGATGCCTGCACACTTCAAAGTAAACAAAACCATAAGTCACTGCATGCTCTGACCTGAGAATTAATGTGCGAGTGTATGAGTGTGTGTGTGTGTGTGTGTGTGTGTGTGTGTGTGTGTGTGTGTGTGTGTGTGTGTGTGTGTGTGTGTGTGAGAGAGAGAGAGAGAGACAGACAGACAGACAGACAGACAGACAGTAGAAAGAAAAGAGAGTTCTTAAAGATATATTTGTCAATCGTTGTCTACAATCCAGTTGATTCTAGTAACTCAGTGTTGTCACGTACAACTCAAACGCCCATAGCCATATAGAGAGATAGACAGTGTGACGGGCACGCCACTTAGTTAAATGAAAAGGATTATTATTTTTAATTAATCTGTCATAACTAATCACAAGTGTTGAGAATCTTAATTTATTTTATTAATGATCCACCACTTGGTGGATATTTTAGCGCTGTAAACGTTTTCCCTATTCCACAACATAAAACAACATTTAGTGTCACATAATGTTTCCTTGAGTGGAAAACTTCTTACTAAAGCAGAAGACATATCCTACTTTAAATCTATATTTAGCGAGCTCCCATCCACCCACTTTCTTCTCCAACATAAGATTATCAATATACATAAGAAGAGCAATAAAGTTAAAAAGAAATTTATTAAACGTTCAATCAAATATACATATGATGAGTACAATGAAATAGATTACTTGACATCAATATTCCACAAACTCACATTCAGATAATTTTACCTTTGCACAGTATGGTATATAAAAATATAATTACAGTTCAACAATAGATTCAATACAAATTGCAAGTTAGTCCTATCAAAGAATAGAAATGGAGTTATTAGTGGTAGGTTAATGTAATCTTTTACATAACCTGGATTAATCACTGCTTCAACAATTTTTCACTGGCCTTGCAACAATGTCACGATGTCAAAAAGTCTGCTTGTCACCACGTGTCTCCCTCCCGCCAGTTCATGAAAAACATTGATGTGCACTTTCAAACTGCTTAAGCGCTCTGCTCACTGTGTCTGTTCCTTCAAGCAGAACACAATCACCATAATTCTGATACCTTCAATATGCCAGTATTTTCCAGAATGTACCGACCTTACTTTGCTCTGTTACTTCAAGAGAGTGTAGCGTACTCCCTTACTCTTACACACACCACTACAGACATTTTGTGTCTGCCCGGTCACACAATTATACCTGGTGAACATGTGGACTTGAAACTTGAAACTCAACACACAATAATCAAAAGGTGAAACTTGACACTGGAAGGCCACTTTTTAACATCAAGCTAAAGACTGCCTTTCAAAGTCCTTTCTTCTTCCACTCTGAATTCAAAAGTGAATAGAGAGCACAATTTTCTACAGCAAGAGAACTCCTTAAACTCAGCCCATTGCCTAGTCTCGTTCATGTGTAAATCATGTAAATCATGAAAACTACTCACTCAGTTTGCATCTGGGTGGATGGGGGGCTTGCTAAATATAATCTATTAAATCAACAATCAAATATACATATAGCAAATACAATAAAAATGATTACCTGGCATCAGTATTTCCAAGAAATCATGTTTGAATAATTTTAATATTTAAGCAGTTTTATATCCTAACACACAATTCAATAGATTAGTGTCAATACAAATCAAATTGTTATGTGGTACTGTGAGAGTTCACTGTGCACAGCTGAACACTTCAAATACTTATTTTTTCTTTTGCAGTATTTTAAAGGAACTCTTTTCATCCCTGGCATATGGTTCCATCACAGTGTAAATTTTTGCTTCATGTAACCACTTTCCTTGTTAAAGATAATGACAAGTATTATCACTTCCTTTCAGATTATTTTATGTTATTTCTGGTTTGTTACTTTAACTTTATAAATTATTAGAGTTTGAAATTAAAAATTACTTCAGTGTCTTCATTGTAGCAGTTTTTCTTTCATCATCAGGCATTATTACACTAACAGTCTAAGAGTACACCGTGCAGGTACCAAGACTTTCTGAATTCACAAACATGCTTGCGGGAAGTATTTAAATCCGCCTTGTATTCAAAGCTATGAGGTTGTTCTTTTTATACATAAAATTCATACACACGTCATATGCACCATGGAAAAATATTTAAATTTCATGTGTCAAATGGATGGGTCATAAGACGATAATTGCTTTTCTTTCAACACAAGCGTCCTTTCTTCCGAAGAGAATATACCGAGTTATCTCTCCTAGAGAACTATTTTCTCGAACAATCCTTCCTTTGAAAAAGTCCTTGTTTGCATTGTAGTACAAATGCATTCCATAAAGTTTTGTCCAGTCGTAGAAATTTAAATAAAATATTTCACGGATATGTTCGTAATTTGGAGTAAAGAATGAATTAACTACTTTGACTCCAATATCAGGATGCTCTTTATAGATTAAATACGGTACAATTGTAGAATGCTCGTCCCAGATTTCGTCATTGAAAGAATGGTACGATTCGTACCAAATTTTAAAGAATTTGGCGCCTGGCATTCCGAGGAACATACCATTGCCGAACTTGGTGTCTGGAATTTCAATTCCCATAACGACGGAATTGTTGCGTAGTTCTTGCAAAGGATTTAACAGAATGTGATCTGTGTCCATGTACACGCCGCCATACTCTGTTAGAGGGAGACGATTGAAATGGATTACAAATACGTGTTAAAAGGAGACTATTGAAATGGATTACAAATACGTATTAGAGGGAGACGATTGAAATGGATTACAAATACGTGTTAGAGGGAGGCGATTGAAGTGGATTACAAATACAAGTTAGAGGGAGACGATTGAAATGGATTACAAATACGTGTTAGAGGGAGACGATTTGAAATGGTTTACAAATACGTGTTAGAGGGAGACGATTGAAATGGATTACAAATACGTGTTAGAGGGAGACGATTGAAATGGATTACAAATACGTGTTAGAGGGAGACGATTGAAATGGATTACAAATACGTGTTAGAGGGAGACGATTGAAATAGATTACAAATACGTGTTAGAGGGAGACGATTGAAATGGATTACAAATACGTGTACTGAATGACCGTGGATACCCAAGCAGCAACAAACATTTCTGTATAAACAGTACGGTGAGGCACACTATACAGTCTTCAAGGCATATCAACCTCACCTCTCTCAAACACACTTGCTAACACACACAGAGGACACATAAACGCAGACAGGAAAGAAAGTGATAAAGAAAAAATGCTTAATATAAGGAGAATTCGAACACACCTGTTTCGGTGCTTGTAAAACGGTCACGGTCATAATTACATATTATATTCTGAAATCATTTTAGTACTTTTATTAACTGTTATTTATATAGTCTTTCTTTCTTTCTTTCTTTCTTTCTTTCTTTCTTTCTTTCTTTCTTTCTTTCTTTCTTTCTTTCTTTCTTTCTTTCTTTCTTCCTTCCTTCCTATCTTCCTTCCTTCCTTCCTTCCTTCTCTCTCTCATTCTTTCTTTCTTTCTTTCTTTCCTTCTTTCTTTCTTCGTTCCTTCCTATCTTTCTTTCTTTCCTTCCTTCGTTATTTTTTCTTTCTTTCTTCTTTCCTTCCTTCCTTCCTTCCTTCCTTTCTTTCTTCCTTTCTTTCTTCCTTTCTTTTCTTTCTTTCTTTCCTTCTTTCTCTCTTTCTTTCTTTCTCTATTCACTTTGCATTGCCTCCAGACGCGCTACATCAGAACTGTGTTCGATGATGTTGATGACGTTGCCAAAGATTGCGGTCGGAGCTCTGCGACGTACGTGCACGATGTGAGGCACCAAGGTCAACAGTAAGTCCCAGTAATGACCGTAAGGGAGATAATCCGCGTGAAACAGCAGCATGCAAGGCTGCACAATATTACACATTTATGAACAATTGTCTAATTGTCCTTATTTTTTCTTCTATTATTATTATAACAAATGAAATACAAACATATAGATATATATGGTTCCAAAAGATATTACTTTTTCTTTACCTCACCATGTATGCATTCTGCCGATTCATTTCCCTTGTGAAGGTACATGGGACGAAATAAATCCCCACTTACTAAAATCTCTATTATTATATATTAATTGTGTAATTATTACTACATATATTGATATATACTAGAACTGAATTTAGCCTTTGTTATTCTATAGAACTTTAAAAGTTAGTTTTCCGGAACTACGATTTCTTGTTTAATATTGATAGACATCGGACTTGTTCCACAGAACACATTTTAGTTAAAAGAAAATTAGACAGCATGCCAGCCTAAAGTAAAATCTGTTGAAAGCACTAAGTCCAATGTCCTGCGCACTAGTCTATTTTCGTTCTTATGCTTTTTGTTTGACCCCTAGTGGTTGAATGGTTTGAGTTCGAGTTCCTAAGTCTGACCATTAGGGGGGAAGGAGAGCTTTCCCTAAGTGTAAACGTTGGCTGTGGCTTAGATTTCATTTAATATTTATTCTACGGACTAAAGCACTTCTAGAAACTCAAGATTTCCTCTTTCAATACCAGCATTGATTCGGTCGATCTGCAGATAAGTATTTCTTAAATATTAAAATATTATTTATATCACTTATTAATAGATCGTCTTTTACCAGAAGCTGTGTTGTTGTAATATGGGCGTATTGGGCACTGTGCGAGGAGAAACTAGTGAAACAGCCATGGTTCGCGTGCATCTGGTCAGTATGTGCGCGTGTGATCGCACTGCTTGTATTCGTACGTGTGGTTGCTATTGATGCGTTTTTCGTATACGGATATGTTTTGATCGTGATATATTTAAAAGTTGATGTTTTCTTCTCGTGAAAAGTGATTTTTATTTTTAAAAAATATAATTCAATAGTCAAGTATTTGTTCTTAAAGGATCAATATGGTCATTTTGTAAAGTTTTTAACTACTTATTTTCCACTCTCTTTGTAAATAGCACAATGCAAAATATCACTAAGATGGTGATGAAAGAAGACATTTGCTTTCAATCAACCATATACTTTCTACTCGACAATGTCTAATAAATAGTCACCCCTTGAGGAATAGCTTTTCGTGACTATTTTTTTTTTAATTGCTCTACTTACGTCACGTACATTTCTTTTCAAGTTTTACGTGCAACAAGTTCAATTAGCATACCTGAACAAACCGTACTGCACTTAATACACTGAGAAATGTGTAAAACTGCATCGGTCGTCGCCGGAACGTCACGAAGTGAACGACCCTAGGAACAGGACGTCCGTTGTCGTAGCAACGCTTTAGGATCACGCGGCTTAAGCATGGATCGTTGAAGTCGTAAGCGACCGGCGGTGTGTCGGCCTTGACCCATTTCCTTTTGATGGAAGCGAGGCGACTGTCGCATTCAAGAGTGATCCTCAGTCTCTGGCCACAAGGAAAAGGCGGTCTCGAGTCCCAGTCGCAGGAGAACAGGTTGGCATGTGGGTGAAACGTAATTGGAAATGGTTGGCAACGGTGGCTTGTGTTCACATGCACGACAAAAGCGGAGAGCGTTTCTTCTGCGCAAAGATTATAAACTCATAACAGAGTAAGGCGGACATATATTAAGACTGGCGTGAAAAGTAAACAGGAGGATAGTGCGTTGTTAATTTGAAAGAAACTGAACATCGACATTTATATTAATTTGATTGAAAATGGAATGACTTGAAAACATGACTCCATCTGCTCAAGATCTCTTTGACTGAGAGAGAGACCTATATAAGAGAGATGTTTTGTTTATTTATTTTTAAATTGACAAATTACAGCAATAATAGTTACTATCTAGACAGGTTATTTGAGGAAAATTTAACTTAGGATTGCAGATTGGTTGATAATTTTGATACTTGTCCCCAACAACCCCTAAAAAACTGTACAAAATTTAAGTGTAATGTGATGAAATTCTACTAAATTAAAATGGATTTAGTACATGTGTTTGGCTCATTTATCACAATTGCATTTAATAATGATAGCATTTGATGTCGATTTTAATGTAATTACTCATGTGTAATGGTAAGTCTATTCAGAACTGATTCATTATACACAAAGATTTATTTCAATTCAAAGTTATCAACAATGCGTATTCCAATTATTTAAATACGAATCTATTTCGATATCAAACGCATACCAGACATTATTCATTAAAGAATTACAAAAAAACAACAGAAATGTACATTTTAACTTTTTCTTGTGTCTAACCATCAATACATACTAAATGCCTTAAAATCATTAGGAAGGGCTACTTCTGCAACAATTACAGATTCTCAAGAAATGTGCCTGAAGGCTAGATTTCGAAATTCTGGTCTTTATGAAAAGGAGCATTTCGAACAATGCCTCGTCCATAAGCTTTATATAATTTGATTTTCTAGATCCAGTCTCCAAGACTAATGTTCCCTTTTGGTTCAGACTGTGAGAGAATCTTCATGACTTATTTATTCACGCCTTTGGTGAAAGCAGACAGCATATGTGAAATACATGGAACCAATTGACTGGCCATGTCACATGAGCAGTGTAAAAGATAAGTGTTATAATGAACATTAGTCTTGAGTATGTTCTATTTATATTATTACTTCAAGAGAACTGTTGCTTCATGAGAAAAAACACATAGAATGATAAACAATTTGGGAGAATTTGAAGATAGAAAAAAACGGACTTTTATGGCAGGCTATATCCCTAAGATAGCTTGATTAATGATTTAAATTGTAATTGATATATATTTTTATTTATTTGTTATTTATTTTCTTTTATAAATTCTGTTATTAATTTTTCTATCAACTTCTTGTCATTTCTTTTCATCTTCACTTTATGTAAAATTCATTTGTCGTATACGTATTGTCTCAGTTGTGATCTATATTTAGCGGGAGATACTCGCTTTGGGGCCTTGCTGAGCCAGATGGATTGTGTCACTATAGTGTTGTCCTAGATTTTAATTAATTTATAGTTGACCAGCAGACATTAATAAAATGTTATTCATCAGTTGCAGTAGTAGTATGTATGTAATAGTAGTATTTAGTAGTAATAGTAGTAGTAGTAGAGGCAGTAATAGTAAGTCATTACTGTTACTACTGCTATTTTATCAAGCATTACACTTTTAAAACTATTATGATTTTTTTACTGTGAAAATTCCTCTCTCTTCCTTTGCAATTAGCGCTTTAAGAAACCTG
This sequence comes from Sinotaia quadrata, assembly GCA_028829895.1. Classification (NCBI taxonomy): domain Eukaryota; kingdom Metazoa; phylum Mollusca; class Gastropoda; order Architaenioglossa; family Viviparidae; genus Sinotaia; species Sinotaia quadrata. The sequence goes on from CM054179.1 coordinate 135,312,222, forward strand.
TATGCAGCCAAAGAAAAGTATGACTTACCCTGCTCCAAGGAATCCGTTTTCCACAAAGTCTTGAAGTTTCTGTGGATGACTGTCAGGAGAATCATAAGAACAGCAGTGCCAAGAAAAATGCTCCCAGCTCGAGGTGAGAGACATTTTGAAGAAGCGCAGTGTTTCCCCATGTCTTGAGAATTCCCTTATTTATAAAAGAAAACACGAGTTTTGATAGAAATGAAATCTATCAATAGCAACTGTTTGTGCGATTACTCTTATCGAACTGTTCTATTTATAGACTTGCTCTCATGGAGAATAGAAAGGCGTCAACAACTATTGATTCCTTTGGTGTTAAAGAAGACTGAGCTAAAGGTGAAAAGAACACTTTAAAAGGGAGTGTTAGCAACCAATGTTCGTGTTGTATACTGATGGAGTGGATATATCATATCATTATTAAGACGGGTCGGGAAGCGATTCCGCAATATTTTAATTTCACTCAAAATAAGAGTACGATGATGTATTCTTTTCTCAAATGTATTTCGCAATGTCGAAAGATACCTCGCTATTAAATGAAAGTCAAAACGTTTCATTACATTTTGCATTACTTTTAATTATTAGCGCATTGCGTTGTTTGTTTCAACACCAGCTTCCCTCAGCTCTACTCAAGAACACTAACTGAATCTCGTCCGTACACAAAAGGCTAAAACGGAACAAGTTTTGAACTTAGACTAATAAAATATGTTTGTCTTCCTCATCGATTTTTACCTACAACCTGTGCCACAGAAGCACTGTTTTGAGTTTAAATAATACAAATCACTTTTGCAGTTAAAACTGTGTATAATTAACAGCGTGTAAATGTTTCTTCCCTATAATGACATTGGTTCGTGAGTCTTTATTTAAAGCAGAAGTAAGAGTTACAGTGATAATTAGAAGACCTTAATTATAGTACAGAGAACCAGACCTAAACGAAAGCAAAGACAGTAATAGCTAGACTGAAAGGAAATGAATGACAGTAATAACTTGAACGAAACGAAAGCAATAACAGAAACAGCTAGACTGAAAGGAAATGAATGACAGTAATAACTTGAACGAAACGAAAGCAATGACAGTAATAGCTAGACCTAATGGAAAGCAATGACATTAATAGCTAGAGCCAAAGGAAAGTAATGACAGTAATAGCTAGAAGTAAGAAAATACTACACCAATGATAGCAGCGCGTAAGGAAAGCAATGACTGTGGAGATAATAACTCAAAACACTGTAATATTTGATACTTAGAACAGAAAAAACACAACAAATAAGCTGATAGGTAAAATTAAAGAAAACATTACCTTTTAATTAAGATAAGTAAGTCTCATAGAAAATAACAATGATAAACAGAACTCAAGAAAACATTAGAATATTAGAATTCATGAGAATAACACTAATAATTACAACATATTTTTTTTTTTATAATTAGAACTTAAAGAAAACAATTTTGACAATTAGAACTTAAAGTAAACAATTTTGACAATTAGAACTAATAATAATGCCATTGAAAAGTATAACTAAAACAAAGCAATAATATTGACAATTAGGAGTGAAAAACCCAATGCCATTGACAACTAAAACACGAAGAAAATTACATTTACAAATTAAACCTAATTGAAAACAATACCACACAATTACAAATTAGAAAACAACAAAATGACAACTAAAACTATAAGATACGATAAACTGATAAATTGAAAAGACAACAATAAAATAATAAGTGTAACTAAATTAAAACAATAAACTGATAACTATATATTCAATATGACAATAAGCTGTTAATATAAACTAAACGAAAGCAAAAAACATATAACTAGAACTAAACGAAAGCAAAAAACATATAACTAGAACTAAAAGATTACAATAAAATGATAACTAGAACTAAACGACAATAATAAATTAATAAGTGTAACTAAATTACATCAATAAACTGATAACTATAAATAAAAGATTACAATAAACAGATAACTAGAACTAAAATATTTCAATAAACTGATAAATAGAACTAAAAGATTACAATAAACTGTTAAGTAACTATTAACAGCTAATTGTCTTCTTCTATATAAATTGGAACTAAACGAAAGCAATAATCAGATAACTGGAACTAAAAGAGTATAATAGAATGATACCTAGAACTAAAAGATTACAATAAAATGAAAACTAAAACTATAAGACAATAATAAATTAATAAGTATAACTAAATTAAATCAATATACTGATAACTAGAACTGTAAGATTATAATACACTGATAACTAGTACTAAAAGATTTCAATAAACTGATAACTAGAATTATAAGATTACAATAAACTGTTAACTATATCTAAAGATAACAATAAACTATTAACTCGATCTAAAAGCCAACACTAAACTGGTAGCTAGAACTAAAAGAAAATAATGAAATGGAGAGCTAGAACTAAAAGAAAATAATGAAATGGATAGCTAGAACTAAAAGAAAATAATGAAATGGATAGCGAGAACTAAAAAATAATGAAATGGATAGCTAGAGCTAAATGAAAATAATAAAATGGATAGCTAGAACTAAAAGAAAACAATGAAATGGTTAGCTAGAACTAAAAAAATAATGAAATGGATAGCTAGAGCTAAATAAAAATAATGAAATGGATAGCTAGAACTAAACACATACGTGAGGAGTCGACGTTCGACAAAGTGTAGACAGACAACTCTGCCCGTTGTTCTTTAACTTTTATTGTACTCACTACAACTGTCGTAATGCTTGGCATTTGTCGGGCTGTCGGCGGTGTAGAAGAGGCAGTGGGATTGCTGTTTGACCTGCAAAATTATTTATCACCAGAATTCGCAACAATTTGTTTGCAGTCAAATGTCTTAAATTTTCTTTCAATATTTTCTATAGAATTCAAATGTAAAAAGTTAAATAAATGGCATGATATTTGTTTGTTTGTCTGCTTGATGTTGTTGTTTTGGGGTCTGTTTGTTTGTTTGTTTTTTGCGGTGAGGCACATTTATAAACAATTAGCGCTACATCGTGACCATACACGCAGCCCAGTGAAATAGTATTGAACTAGCTAAAAGAGAAAATATCGAGTCTTGACCAAATCTAGACTCAAGAGTAAGGAGCTGATGTAGATATACATTTGCCATTTCTAACCTTTCCATAAATTTGCATCCATTAAAAATTTTGTTTTATGACTAATCACTTTTTGAGAAAAATGTACCGCATTGACTGACCAATCTCTGCTGATGGCAAACATGACCTCTGTCAAATGCACAAGGTAATTTTGGCATTACAGAATTTCACGCATGAAATGTGTGCTGTTATTTAGTTAGGCAAATAAATCCTATTAAGCCAAACTGAATTTCGGTAATCTGCTATATTCTTCCTTCACTTTGTCTCTGGTTGTTAACCTCTGATGGTAAGTGCAACTTTAAGGCGAGTGGGTGGCGTCAGCTGCGTTTTTGTCATAGCGACGCGTGTAGACTAAAGTTATTTTTAGCTCTCCGATTTGCGACAGCAGCGCATTGATGGGTTCAATATTGAAACTTTCCGTAGAAATGCTTGACATGCTTTTACAAAGGTTATATTAAGCATCTCGTCTATTCAGTGTCGACCACTAGTAAAGTCAACAAACAGTTAAAATACCTTTGACTCGTGCAGCTAGGCAGTCTTTTGTGGAGCATGTGCACACATTGATCTTTCTTTACTCTTTCTACTTCGCTTGCCGGTAGACATCTGCACTTCTCTGTTTTCATTTGCCACACTTCATTTCTTTATATCGTGCACGTACCTGGTTTGTACACCTGTGTGTAGCAGTTGCTGCAATAAAAGCCAAAATAAATACAAAATAAAGATTTTGCAATTTAGAATTTAGATGAATTAGTTTCTGATACTGAAGAATTTAATGCTCGTTATGTCATCTCCCGCAAATGCCACACAACACATATGAAGTCTTTGATATGCCTGGTTTACTTCACGAATATATATTACTTGTAAAGCTCTGTATTCTATTTTTCTCGAGAATTATTTTCTTAGTTTGTATTGCCTCTCTCTCTCTCTCTCTCTCTCTCTCTCTCTCTCTCTCTCTCTCTCTCTCTCTCTCTCTCTCTCTCTCTAATTGTGTCTGTGTGTGTGTGTGCAGTTATATATTTGTATAGCAGCACATCATGATTTCTTTCTCTATCGCTCTTGATCAATAGGTACACACACACACACACACACACACACACACACACACACACACACACACACACACACACTCACACACACACACACACACACACACACACACACACATGCACACACACATAGATATATATAATTCCATCGTTGTAACAACATTGAGCATGCTATAGTAGTTTAGGACTTACCTTTCTTTGCGAATAATTTGCAACTAAAATACGAAGGCTTTATCTGTCAAACTGATCACAATAAATAGTTCTCTCATTTATTTAAAGAAAACCAAAAAAACATATAACACGTATGCACGCATGTAAATCAGTAGAACAGATGCGGACCTTCTACCGCCATTTCTCGATGACCTAATTTCAAAACATCTGTCACTGTCTCGAGGAAACGTTGAACGAGTGATAAGGGAGAGAAGATCACTATTTGGTCCTGCAAGGTCCATTTCTACAGATGTGACGTGACACGAGCACTCGCTGCCATGTAGTAGGCATTGGGTTTTTTTTTGGTTTTTTTTTTACTTTTAAATTTACACTTTCATTAATCTTACGTTTTCGACTGGCACACAATTTAGTTAATGAAAATGATTTTGTTATTAATTAATTTTTAATAGCTACAAGTGATGAGAATATATTTATTTTATTAATGATTCTCCAGCAGATACCATTCGTTTCTTGGCGGATATTTTGGCGCTGTAAACGTTTTCTCTATTCCACAACATTAAACATTTACGGTCACAAAATGTTTCTTTGAGTGGAAAACGTCTTACTAAAGGTGAAAACATTTAGCGAACCCCCATCCACCCACATTCTTCTCGTACAAAAGACTTATCAATATGCGTAGGAAGGTCAATAAATTATACAATAAATTTATTAAATCAACAAACATGTATATACACATGATACTTATAATGAAACAGATTGCTTGACATCAATATTCCAACATTCGGATAAATTTAAGTTTATAGTCTTATGCATAACATTATAATTACAATTCAACAATAGAGTCAATACAAATTGCAGATTAGTCTTATCAGAGAAGCTAGCCTAAATTTCCCACTTATCACAATATAAGTACATTCTATCTTACACTCCATTCTCATCTTACAATTTCCTGCAACAGTACTTATTAGCCCGATACAGACATGGTAAAATAAATACAACATATCAAGCAAAGTCAAGGGTCAGCACACTACATGTGTGCAGCTTAGTTCAAACATTTGTAAGAATAAAAGTCATCTCACATAGTACATTTCTACACAAGTATAACATATCAATAGCGAAAATGCATGAAAATATTCCTAAGTTCATTCTCTCTAAATCAGTCATTTTTAGTTCACCATCAACCTTTCATAGATGAACTTTCTCCTTTGCCATTCAAGTTCAAACTGTTTAGAGAACAGAATTTTCTACAGCAAGTAACTTTTTAATCTCAGCACATTGGCTGATCTCGTTCTCGTAAATAATAATCATTGGCTAATTAAAAAAACAACTACTCACTCAGTTTGCATTACGTGGGCAATCTAGAATGTTCTTGCCTCGAGCTGTTTACTTCAACTCATACACTTTCAAAAATAACACCATAAAGAGTGCCCAAAATCGGGTTACTCTGACAATTTAGCAACCCACATAACAATTTAAATTTAAAAATAGGGAGAGGCAAATTTATTCAGTCGTAATGAGTACATTGTAACGTTATCAATGATGATGGCAATATGATGATCACAATAATAGTAGCTGTATGCTGCTGCACTGTCACTCCAAGATAGATGTAAACATCTCTATATTACCATACTCAGGATGACATCAGTTACTATTACTATTTACATATCTCAGTATTACCATACACATGGTGACATCAGTTGCAGATATTATTTCCTATAAAAAGGCAAATACTTCACTGTAAAGTAAACTAACTACACTGGTGTACAAACCTGATGAGACAGATGTTCTCCGTCTATTGTCAGCAAACACGCATTTTCTTTGTGTCCTTTGTGTCTGACTGCACGGTGCGTGATTGACAAGACATTTTCCCGTCCATTTCAGCAAACACGCACTTTCTTTTCGTGTCCTTTGTGTCTGACTGCACAGTGCGTGATTGGTGTGTACTTGTTAAGGTCCTTCCACAAGTTCAGCTTATTCCATCACTCAAGCAAAGATGGGTTGGGTGTTTCTATGGAGTTTCAAGATACTGCTGTGGAATATTGTTGATTCTCTGATGCATAAAGACAAGATCCACGCGATCTATATGTAGAATGTTTGACAAGAAAACCAGATCTATTAACTGGTAGAATGTTGGCAGAGTTACCTTCCATGAGCAAATCCAGCGTTTGAAAGTAGGACAAAGCGCTTGTATCGTATTTGGTCGAGTCTTGCAATCAATACATCTTATGGATGTATAAACAGAGCCGTCTTTCATACGCACTGCTTGATAGATTGATTTTCCGTTTGCTCTAAATTTGCAATGGTGTCAAAGTACTGTTTGTGTAAAGTGTTCTTGTACGAAACTAGCGTGTACGATTTGCACTCAGAGTGAGTGGAGAGAGAGAGAGAGAGAGAGAGAGAGAGAGAGAGAGAGAGAGAGAGAGAGAGAGAGAGAGAGAGAGAGAGAGAGAGAGAGAGAGAGAGAGAGCACATATGCCCTAAAATACTGCTTCACGTGATCTAAATTAAAAGGTTTTATTTTATCAGCTAACGATTGTTTGCAGATATTTTTGTAATTATGTATTGTCCAAATACTGTTCTGTTGGAATTTATAAATTTGTATTTATTTTTTATAAGTGATGCACATCTTAGCATTCTTGTGTGATAGTCCTAATATCGAAAGTTAAAATATTATAAATAGTAAACAACATCTGATCAAATCAATGACCCCCACCCAAAACAAACAAACCCTAAGATCCAATGTAGTTTCAGATCAGCAAAAAGAGAAACTGTTGTAAACAATGTAGCATTTTGTGATTCAAACGCCATCTAGTTAATGGTTATAATTATTGTTAATTACTTAAACATCCATAACTAAGTACAAGTGATTAGAATCTTAATTTGTATTATTTACTAATTCTCCAGAAGATACCATTTGCCTCTCTCACATAGTGGATACGCGGACGCTTTAAACGTTTTCTCTCTTCCACACCATTAAAGACAAACATTTACCATCACACAATATTTCCATTGGCAAAAAACTCTTCCTAAATGAGAAGATAAATCCGTCCTTTAATCTCTATTTAACAAGCCCTCATCCACTTTCTTCTCCAAAAAAAAGTTATCAATGTGTGTAAGGTCAATAAATGTATTAAATAAATCATCAAATATTCATGTAACAAATACAATGGAAAGATTACGTGGTGCGTCTGAGGTGGAGGGTAGTCATATTCAAGTGATTAGACAATAGTATAGACAATAGTATATTCAAGTGATTAGACAATAGTATAGACAATAGTATATTCAAGTGATTAGACAATAGTATAGACAATAGTATATTCAAGTGATTAGACAATAGTATAGACAATAGTATATTCAAGTGATTAGACAATAGTATAGACAATAGTATATTCAAGTGATTAGACAATAGTATAGACAATAGTATATTCAAGTGATTAGACAATAGTATAGACAATAGTATATTCAAGTGATTAGACAATAGTATAGACAATAGTATATTCAAGTGATTAGACAATAGTATAGATAATAGTATATTCAAGTGATTAGACAATAGTATTCTCAACAGCGGGTAAAATTTGATCTCAGCCATTGGCTGGTGTCGTTCCCGTAAAATTTAACCATTGGATAATAAAAACTACTCATCCACTTGGAACTAATATTCCCAAATCGAGTTGTTTACTCCAAATCTGACACTACAAAAATACTATCAAAAGGAGTGCCCAAGATCGAGACACTTGGACAATTTAAAAAATTATATAACAACCAAGTCTAGAAATAGGGATAGACAATTTCATTCCGCCACACATTCCCTGCAAATTCTTATGTATCTTAATCTTTGAATTTATTATTGTCGTTTGTACATGAATGAGTTTAAGATTTAGAAATATTCTCTAGAGTGGAAACATATATTGTTGTTAAATTTACAACTTTAGTAGTTTGCCTCTGGTAGACTGATTGTTTGCTTTACATTTTATAACACTGAACGCGTTTCGTAAACCTGTTGGCTGTAAGGATTTTGTTATCCTAAAGGGCAAATTAATACTTATGCTTTTTTAAATATTGTATTTTATTTTTACTGTTCAATAATAATAATTTTTATTATATATTTTGTAATGTGCATAATCTACTATTGACATTTTGATAGCTGCGCAGTCAACCGTATCATCTCTATCAATCTCTCACTCTTTAGGCATAGTGGAAGGAGATAAAAGATAAATTGATTCGGAAGCTCATTAGACCTGACGCATGTTTGTGCAAGGAAGGGAACTATGTGATAGACAAAAGGGAGAGTCTTAACCGGACATTCGATGACCATATTTGGGTAACTGTTTTCCGGCTTGTGGAGTAGACCAAACCGAGAACTCAAATCACAAGATAATTTACCGTTAGAAAATCTTCATTCAAAATGCACCTGCCGAGGGAAGAGGTGGAGACTAATGAATTGTTTAAAATCATTTGTAAGCCTGGTATTATATATGGAATCATATGTATATAATGACTAGTGAATATTTGAAACCATTTGTAGGCCTGGTATTATATATGGAATCATATGTATATAGTGAGTAGTGAATTGTTGAAACCATTTGTAGGCGTGGTATTATACAGGGAATACCATGTATATACTGTCTGGTGAATTGTTGAAACCATTTGTAGCCGTGGTATTGTACATGGAATCATATGCATATACTGACAGGTGAATTGTTGAAACCATTTAAAGGCCTGGTATTATACAGGGATTATTATGTATACATTGACTGAGTCAGAGAGAATCAAATGTTTAGCTATTTAGAATATTATAGATTTGCTAGTTCTACATTTTATTTATACTTTAAACAATATTTACAAGTTACAGATTGAGTCGGAAAGCGAACACGCGCTATAAACCCCGTATCTCTCCCCACTATTGACTTTAGCTGGACTGATTTACATTCATTGTAGTCCTAAGAACCTAACCATTTCCATCACTGCCATCTTGAGAGTTAGGTTAGACTCTTGAGACTACTATGAATGCAAATCATTTTTTGTGCTCTAGTCAATGTTAGGAATAGGGGCGGGATATGTAGCGCGTGTTCGTTTTGTAACTCATTTGTAACTTGTAATTATTATTTTGTTATTCCTATTATTAAATTGTTGTTGTCTTTCTCCATATCTTAATTAATTATTTGATTGGGATCGTTGGAGGCGAACCGTATACGAGGGTGAACATATGCGGATGAAAAAGTGTAAATTAATCGCGAACGGGATGAACTATTCGCCGAGCCTATCGACACCGTTAACCGTGTCAATTCATTATTATGTTATGTTGAATAATTAATTGTCCTATTAAATTATTGCAGTAGATGATAATATAGAGATATGGGGAATAGGCTATGCCGAAAGACTGTTTTTAGTATTAATGTTGAACATCTAAATTTATAATCTTAATAATCAATACTGCAATAGGGTCGTGTATAAACCCCACATGTAACAGGGGCTATTAATAAATTAAAAGTGTAATCAGGTCAGAGACATCAATATGACCCTAAATGCGACATTAATCAGTGTATACTCCTGGGGTATTTTCCATTTATCAGATCAAGAATGATAATATGCCCTGCTTGAGGATTTGGCCGACGTGAGTTAACTTACATGTAAAATCATCGGGTTTCATCTAGGGAGTAGGTTGTATAAATGGGATCTCAGGTTCAAGAATATTATAATTGATAAATTGTAATGAATCTCTGCATTGTAAATAAAGTAAAGGGAATCTAGACATAGAAACGTACAAACACTGGTAACTAATCTCTTTTAGAAAAAAAATAATTATCTATCCGTAATTCATTTCTCTCTATTTTGTCTAGTTAACTTAAATACAATATTGTGCATTATAGTTAGGTAAGATATTAATTGTAATCTTTGCGTTATTAAATTAAATATCTTCCGTTTAGTAGTACTGATATTGAACTTGGTGTAAAGGAAAATATTGAATACTTTATAAACGAAGGGACGTTTGTTAGTAGTACTGATATTGAACTTGGTGTAAAGGAAAATATTGAATACTGTATAAACGAAGGTACGTTTGTTAGTAGTACTGATATTGAACTTGGTGTAAAGGAAAATATTGAATACTGTATAAACGAAGGGACGTTTGTTAGTAGTACTGATATTGAACTTGGTGTAAAGGAAAATATTGAATACTGTATAAACGAAGGGACGTTTGTTAGTAGTACTGATATTGAACTTGGTGTAAAGGAAAATATTGAATACTTTATAAACGAAGGGACGTTTGTTAAACCGATGGAGTATCGTGGGAAACACGCCGCGAGACAGAGTGCTAAAGAAAAAAATAGAAACTGAGGGCAATAATTATTTCGATTACGGACATTAAGCGCTAGGCAATAAAAGGGAAAGACTTATCGGAAGCTGTGGGAGCACAGTCATGTTATATCAATACATTTGCAGCAGAGCGAGTTACAGAACAAACAGAAATATCTGAAAGAACGAGAAAATTCACGGCTTGAAAGGGAGATAAGTAGAGAGGTAAATTGAAGGACTGACAGCAGAAAAGCAAAACTTGAAAATAGAACGCAAGAGAAAAGCGAGAGAGACAGAAAAAGAAGAAGAAGAGAGATTAAAATGGTGAAACTGAAAAAAAACAAAAAAGAACATGAAAAAGAAAGAACTTGCATTTTGCCTCTTATTGCTGACTAAGAAAAAATGCAATGAAGCTATTTACCCACGGATTCTTTAGGCGCAAAAGTATAAAACGACTCTAGTAAACATTTCTTTAGGCTAAAATAAAATACTAAAACGACTCTAGTAAACATTTCTTTAGGCTAAAATAAAATACTAAAATGACTCTAGTAAACATTTCTTTAGGCTAAAATAAAATACTAAAAAGACTCTAGTAAACATTTTTAGGCTCGAATATCTAAATATGGTTCTAGTAAACATTTAGTATGCTCAGAAATCTAAACAGACTCTAGTAAACACTTCTTTCTGCTCAGAAATCTAAACAGACTCTAGTAAACATTTCTTTATGCTCAGAAATCTAAATATGGTTCTAGTAAACATTTAGTATGCTCAGAAATCTAAACAGACTCTAGTAAACACTTCTTTCTGCTCAGAAATCTAAACAGACTCTAGTAAACATTTCTTTATGCTCAGAAATCTAAACAGACTTATATAAACTTGTATGTATTGTTTCATTATATTTGTGAGACCAAGTGAACATGATTCGTGTAAATACATTATTAATAAATTGTTGTTATTTTCTTCTTTTAAAAGGGCGTACGTTCCATTGTATGGAAAAGATAGCACAAAAGAGGGGGTTGGGTGGGGGGTGAAGTACAGCTAAGTCTGTTAAATTTGGCGTTTGTTATTTAACGTTCGTTCATTGGGCCTAGGCAAAGGAACACGTGTGAGGGCCGATATATGCTCGAGTATGTCAGATATCGATCTGGTAACACCACCATCTGAGAGATATACAACGGGCTCGGCCGTGATAAGATCCCTATGGTAATGGTTATTAATTGTCCTTGACTCAATATTCAGAACATTAAAATTTAACAGATAATCTTCTAGTCATTGTGGGGTGGGGTGGAGGGGTAGACCGTCACACTGAGAGTACAGGAATTAAGTATGCAGTACTCAGGCATTGGTTACAAGTAGCAACATACTTGTGAGTAGCAGGAATTTCTAAAATAAATTTTAAAAAACAGTTTGGTGTCATCACATTGTCCCAAGCTGTTACGTAGTGAGGAGGAAATAGTCCATACAGTTTTCTTTGGGTATTGGTAGTAGTGGTGGTGGTGGTGGTGCTGAAATCTTCAGGTGCACGTACTCGGAAAGATGTTTTAAACTGACAGATGGAAAACTGGGATTCGAACACAGCTACAATATCATGTTAGGTCCACTAATGCGAATGCTACAATATCGTCTCGCAGGACCTTTGTGGGAGCAGTAAGTTCGCTTGGACCACTTCCAGCGCTACGCGACACGCCCTGCAAATAGTTCACTAAGAGGGGGTGGGTGAGAATGGCAATCATAAAAGCAAAAATATATTTTTTTTAAATATGGGTATTGAGATAGTTCTTATAATGCAAAGATAATTGAGAGCAGATTCATATACGTCAAGCCTTATTTTGGATCAACAACTTTTCCCTTAAAAGAAACAAAACAAATATTTATACTGCCAACTTATATATGTCAGCCTTTTAAGCATTCATGTTTTGGTGTCATGTTTTGCTGCCAAAGGTGAAACACCATCCATCACTCGACTACTTTATAACGTAATTATTACAATTCCTTCCGTTTTTATCTACTCTTTGTAAAGCAAAACCTTTTAAAATGATTGCAGTTAGTTATATGAGTGGTGTGTGTATGTGTGTTTGCGTGCGTGCGTGCGCGCGTGTGTGTATGTGTGTGTGTGTGTGTGTGTTTGTTTGTTTGTTTCGATAACAGTTTTACGTCACCAGTGGAGATTGCGTTGATCATTTCGTCATCAGACGTTATCTGATCGGGAGTGCTCCAGTTGGACCCACACCTTTACATTTAGTTTGAGTTGGAGGGCGGAAGGGCCGGCGGAAGGGGGTGAAGAAGGTCGTAACAGTTTGGCGCACATCCTCTTTCGCCCTCAGCCGGTAGGTAATATTCTATTAGCACTTGTAGAAATCTTACAAGTACAATGCTTTACTCAAATAAACCGCAAGTCGAATAAACTGGAGAGAGTGATAGTGTATTAATGAACATTAAGCTATAAGTTGAATAATTAAACTTGTGCTTCGTAATCTCAACATACTTTTGTAAATTACAAAAGTGATAAATTGTGTTATATACCTCGATTACCAGTCTGTTTATGAATTCTTACTCTAATACAAATTATTCTGGAATGCGGATTATTTTTACACGATATACACTATCTAAACACAACACACACACACAAAAATATATATACAAATGGCGTCTCCTCTATAATGACGCATGATATGACGTGGAAAATATAACGCAAGTTCAACCTGGAAAGAAAATCACTTATCTAATCTGTGAACAAACTTGCATTTAGACGCCAGTAATTGTTCGCCTTGCATGGAAACAAGTTCTGTCTCGGTGTCTCTTTAGTATATCGGTCATGAGGGAAACAAGTTCTATATCGGTGTCTCTTTAGTATATCGGTCATGAGGGAAACAAGTTCTATCTCCGTGTCTCTTTAGTATATCGGTCATGAGGGAAACACAAGCTCGTACGCCTCCGTTGGAAAGCAATTGGATAGACATGCGTAGGGTTGGCAAAAAGCACACGTAAATAGGCCGTATTCACAAAAAGCACCACTTATGAGCTATCACCTCTGAAGTATATATAATGGAGGGGTCATACAGTGTTAGAACTATTCGAACACCAATCACAAGACTAAAACGCAAGCAACTTTAAATTCAATTGTGTGAGCTCTTAGTGCTGCACGTTAAAAAGACAGGAGAAAACAAATGAAAAAAGAAAAGAAAGATTAGACCTTGACTGTAAAAACACCTATCCCCAAAATACAAATATACCTCCTTAAAAATATGCACATCTCCCTTATAAATGCTCAAATACCACACGCGAAACATTTACACAATCACTCACACCCCACATTCCCCCATTCCTGCCCCTAGATTTCTCGATAAACATAAACTAGACATACAAAACGAACTCCAAATCAATGATAACAAAGATCAAACTATCCACATAAACACACATGACATGGAAAATTAATAGTCACTACAACCAAAAAGCAACCAATTAGAACTACAATTAGTGAACTCACAAAATACTGAACACTGCAGTATACTCTCTCCTTTTTCAACCAGAAAGTTAATCAACAACAAGGATTTTCACCGTCTCAATACTATCACTTAAAACCGACATCAAAACCTGTGACAACTAAATAGGCAGAAAAACTAGATTCCAAGAAAATTCAACCCATTTATCACTCCGTCCATAACTAAAAAATATAACTCCCACCCACACTGAAAAGTCTCGCTAAAAATCACAGATGACACACCAACACCACTTCCAATGCAAAACCACACAAACAAACTAAACATCACTTCCAGAAATCTTACAACCCTAAACAGTACCAACCCCTTAGATGTTCAAAATATTAAGAAACAGAATGAAATCCTACAAATGCCACTCCATATATACAATTTGCCCTTCAACACTACAAACTATAATTACATCAAGGATTAGACAAGACCCCCAATTGTTCCTCAACTTACTTTCACAAGGATCGGTCACGACACCCATTGCTCCTCAACTTACTTTCACAAAACACCCAAGACAACCACAAACATAGAGAACGAACTCTTCTCACCCCTCTCACACAAAGCAAGTATGAACCCACTGATAACACAATCACTAAAGAGCGGATGCGCCTCCGTCTATTTTTACCCTAACCCGTCCAAGCACCCTCATATTCAATGGCAACCCCAAAACTAAGATAGCACTCGACCCCCCATTCCATGACAGATACACTCCTCGCAACACGATGACAGATACCCTCCTCACAACACCATGACATATACCTTCCTCACAACATCATGTCATATATCTTCCTCACAACACCATGACATATACCCTCCTCACAACACCATGACGTATACCTTCCTCACAACACCATGACATATACATTCCTCACAACACCATGACATATACCTTCCCCACAACACCACGACATATACCTTCCTCACAACACCATGACATATACCTTCCCCACAACACCACGACATATACCTTCCTCACAACACCACGACATATACCTTCCCCACAACACCACGACATATACCTTCCTCACAACACCATGACATATATCTTCCTCACAACACCATGACATATACCTTCCTCACAACACCATGACATATACCTTCCTCACAACACCACGACATATACCTTCCTCACAACACCATGTCATATACCGTCCTTACAAAACATCGACGATACCTTCCTCGGAAGCAAGTGAGATGAGGAGGACCCCATAGGAAAGGTTCCTGTGAGAAAAGAAGTCAACGAAAGAAAAAAGGTCGTATTCCAATAACACACTCTCTACTTTTATTTACCATTTTGACATGTTATTTTAGCGGGAAAGTGAGTTCAAATAAATGCTGGTCTTTTCTTTAGGCAGTCCAAACATGTATTATTCGCAATGAAGTCTACGCTGCTTGAGGTAGAAGGTGTTGTTAGTTCCCCAAAATTGTTACTTAGATCAGTAGCGATGGTTGACACATCTTGAATTTTTCTTCAGGATTCTCACATATACACTAGACGTGAGTATTTTAATTTTGTTGTAGTCAACTAATCCATTGACAGCAGCGATACGTTGTTGTGACTGAGAGGTTGTTTTTATCTGAATCGTTCAGTGCTGCTAGTTCGATTTCCAAGTGTGGATTCTCTGAGACGATGGGATGCCGGTTTGGTTTGATTCTTGTGTAAAGTCTAATTAGTAATTAATTGTTACGTAAATCGTAGTAAATGAAATAACATAATACAAGTCAGCCTTCTTAGCCTTTATTTTCTGGTAGCTTTCATTTTTTTTTGTGTGTGCTTTGGACCAATTCGATATATTCGGGTAGTCTCCTAATTTCAAAGGCGAATATAAGCATTAAATTGACGAGTATTTTTGTTTGTTTCATGTGCTACACATTCATTAGATCTTGTGGTAGCTGTTGCACACAGGTATTGTACAATCTGTTACTTTCCTTGACATCGTGTAACACCTGCATTCTTGTTTGCTGAGCATCTTTACAAAGGTGGGCCATACTTAAACGAAATGTGAAGAAGTTGATATTAAAGGACCGTTGTGAAATCAGATGGACCAGTCAAATAAAAGCGATGAATTCATCAGATATCAGCTTAAGGAAATCACAGGGGAAATAAACAGCTTTTCAACTAAGAAAATTATGTAGCAATGGAAATAACTGCACGAATCCAACAATATGTTGGACACAATCGACACTTTCGCCTCTGTTTGTTAATACATAGTCGATTTTAACATCAAGAGAGGCAACTGTATGATAATAAGCATTAATTTGAAGCTTACCAGAATTGTCTGCCTTCAGCTTTTTGAGAAGGTTATACTATTCTTTGTTAACCTACTAGAATCAGAGTGTGGTTTAATGCATCGATCTAACGTGCATATTTGAGCTGGTCAATGTACAGCCTTATTCTTTTAAAATCACGGAGGACAGAAGAACGATTTTATCATTTTGTTTACATTTCAGTCAGGTCAACAGTTAAAATGTTCTTTGAAAAGAGAAACATTGCCTTATTCTCATTTGTTAGTTATATGAAATATGTATACAGTAAAAACGTCAGCGAACACGGAGATCTGGCGAGATCGCAATATACAGATAAGACAAAAGAATAGAATGGTGACTTAAAGCAAGAATAGAAAACGTGTTGATCAATAGTTTCTATTTAAATTGACCATGCACCTAGACGACTTGAAGGGAGACACGAAAGACGATACTGGCGCGACTTGACCCAGTTTGCTTCTTAAAACAGTAGTGTCAACAGAAAAAGTTGACAGTTAAGAGAAGTTGTTGCGAACTCGCCGGGTCGTGTGTACAAATGTTATCTATATTATAGCCACGTTCTCTTTGTTATAGTCACGATGTAAATATTATAGTTTGTCATAGTCACGAGGTCTTTGTTATATTTACGTTTCCTTTGTTATAGTCACATTGTTTTTGTTATAGCCACGTTGTCCAGATTATAGCCACGATGTTCGTGTTAGAGTCACTTTGTTATAGTCGCCTTGTACATGTTATATTCTCATTGTTTATGCTATATTCACATTGTTTATGTTGTCGTCACGATGTATTGCATTTAAGAATGTTAAAAGTAGTTTGAAAAATGTCGACGCTTAATCTTTAAAATATCTAGTAAATATGCTTCTTAGAAAACAAATATTGTCAAAATTAGTGGCTTGTTACTGTTGAATGCAGTTGAAAAGAATGATGTACTATACAACTTGTTGCATGCGTTAGTGAGAAAATGGAGAATAGACTGAATTTAATTTATATAACAAGCAATCCTTGGACAGATTTCTTAATCCTCCTTGATACCGTTTCACGTTCAATAACAATTTGACTAGATTTTTATTAAGATGTTATTATAAATGTTTTGCGAATAAAGAGCTCCACCTGTGTTTTGCTGTGTATCATTATAGATTAAATATTCACAAATGCATTTTAGTTTACTATATCCACACATAAAGATAGTTGTCGTAAGGGTACATTAATGGTTTCCTATTTTAATTCAACAATTTCCTCAACCAAATTATGGCAGAAGTCCGATAAGATAGTCAAATCAGTTTGGTATATATATATATATATTGAATTAGCATAGAACAATAATGGAAAGAATTTTTCAAATTACCTGGACGTTAAGGTAATTTTTATTCCTTGGAATACAACGATGACTAGATATTAACGTTAGTGTAGCCAATGTGAACTTTGATATTAAAAGAAAAAAATAACTTTGACGTTAAATGGAAAAATGAACTTTGACATTAAATGGGAAAATGTCCTCTACAATGGGAAATATCCATTATACTGATCTCAGTCCTGCATTTCCTTTCAGCTTAATGTTTTTTCTTCTTTTGTTTGCACGAATCTTTGTGGTAGAGGGGCGGGGGGTGTTACCAAAATATTTTAATCCTTCTAATATTTATTACTGCTATTGTTGTTGTTGTAAAATCATTACAGCTGCTAACAAATTCAAACGTATTAGTCAGACACTAATAATTTTCTGCTGTATTGCATATTCTAAACATACATCATCTAGTGTAATTCTTGCCAAATACAAAACGGTCCTATTTGTCACAAATGTATGCACGTATCTCTGAAACTGGAAGAGAAAATGATCCACACAAAAACCTCAAAGCAAAATGATAATACAAAATCAATACACGCATAAAAAGAAGACTGATTTTTAAACTATAATTTCCACCGGCTCTGAATTGTTTAAAAATCAGTCTTTCTCCCTTGGTCGAACTATAGGTTAGAAATCAATCTTGGTTCAAGGTAAGATTTAAGATTTGAAATCATTCTTGACCCATGTTTAGAAATCAGTCTTGGCCTTTGATAAAAGTCAGACTTGGTCCATTGACGGAATATACATTAGAAATCAATCTTGGCCCCATGGCTGGAATATATATATATATATATGAATGAGAGGGAAACCTAAACCATACATTTATTTAATCAGTGTCTCCAATCAATCAGACCAACGAACTGAAAAATATCAGAATGTAGACGCACGATCTTGGCCGCTGTTTGTCTGGAAACCTTAGCCTAGATCTTTTTCTTTAATTTTAAATTCTAAAATGGGAATATATCTGCTCCCATTAAAAGTCTGCAGTAGCCAGTATGTTTGCATTGGTCGGAGCCCACGAGATAAGCAGCTTTAATCATGCTTAAATTCAAATGACGTCAATATATTAATATGCCTATGAGTTTAAAAATGGTAAATGTTAGAATTCTCGTCTTGTGAAGGGAGTAGAGTACTGGTGGGTATATTGCAGATGCCAACGCGTATTGAATACAAGTATGGACGGTTGTGAAACATTAATGTGCAGTTACAGTGAATAAGCCCAAAATCACTCACTAAATGTATAATTGGATGATTACTTGCATGATCAGAAAACGTTCTATGTGTCCCATGACGTGTCATAAATTGACAGGTAAGCAGAATGTACTAAGATATATAAAACATTCACATTGGCTGATTAAATCCCTGTACAAAACATTACAATGGCCGATTACTTAGCGAAGAGCACATAGCATTTACTGATTACATACTTATACCAAAGCAATTTAAACAATTATTGATTACTTAGCAAAGAATACGTAGCATTCACTGATTACATACTTATTCCAAAGCAATTTAAACAATTACTGATTACTTAGCAAAGATTACATAGCATTGACTGATTACATACTTATAACAAAGCACTATAAACAATGGCTGATAGCTTGGCAAAAAAAAGGTAGCATTGGTTGATTACATTCCTGTAACAAACACTATAAACAAACAAATTATGTCTTGAAAGATTTATTGCACCAAAACATATACAACACTGGGTATGTGTTTGCATGTAATTAAATATATGAAACAAAGGCTGACTGGATTTAGCAAGACATATGAAACACTGGTTAACTGGATCTAACAAGTCATATAAAACATTGGCTAACTGGATCTAGCAAGATATATGCAGCATTAGTTGACATGATCTTCTAAATCATAAGAAACATTGGCTGACTGGATCTAGCAAGTCATTTGCAGCATTGATTGACTGGACCTAGCACGTCATATGTACTATTGGCTGACTGGATCCAAAATACTGGTTTACTGGATCTAGCTGAGTGAATATAGCCAGTCGTGTAAGTCATTGACTGATGGATCTAGAAAGTAATTTGAATATTGGTTGACTGGGTCCACCAAGTCTTATAAAACATTGCTTCCCTGTTTGGATCAACCAAATCATCTGTTGGTTAATTGCTTACACAAGACATACGCGAACTTTAAATAATAAATAAATATGTAGTAGTGTTCCCCATCATCATCATCATCATCATCATCATCATCATCATTGTAATCGTCCTGTTGTTGATGACGATAATGACCGGATGTGAGACTAGCTGAAACGTAGCACTTCAAAAGAAACAATACAGTGGCAAAATCCTACATAAACATTTGGTAAGAACTACAAATCCATATACTGTCCACGATAACAATGTCGATATTCAGAGTGGAGTTTAAAAAAAATAATAATCAATGAAAGCTGTGCGTCAGATCATGAAAAAAGCGCATTATCAAATGATCTGCAAAATTATCCTGACAAATATCGGAGCATTAAGACACATCATTTAGAAAACCCAACAATTTGCTTAAGGAAATAAGAAGCCACATTTCAGAATTTTGATGAGTCGTTAACTCTTTGTTCTGTTTCTCAAATACAAATATTAGTTTAGTCTATCATTATCATCATCATCTTCTTCTTCTTCTTCTTCTTCATCGTCGTCGTCATTTTCAGGATGCCATAATAACCAACATCCAATTAGAAAGGAAGGTTATATATAGTGATTTTAGTGAATCAGTGACTGATTGAAGAACTTTGGAATACATAATCACTATTAAGCGAGTGAGTGTGTGTGTGTTGTGTGTGTGTGTGTGTGTGTGTGCGTGTGTGTGTATGAGTGTGTGTGTGTGTGAGTGTGTGTGTGTGTGTGTGTGTGTGTGTGTGTGTGTGTGTGTATTTAAGTCTGGAGTAAAATTCATATATTTATGTATGCAACTTTATATCAGTAACAAAAAATGGGTCTTAGGTTAATCTTAATGTGTACCCGTCAAAATCTATTCAACGTGTTCAATAGTTGCTCAGTAACTCGATTTAGCATCTTCCAGGAATGATTTAAGTCCGGCCTGCGAAAGTGACGCGCCTCATTTTGTTGCGTAAGTGGTAATGTCACCTCACGCGCAGTGTTGCACTGAGTAAGACAAACTCTCAGAATGGACGCAACATTGTTGTGCAAATTCCATTCAACCAAACGCAAGGTATCAGGGGCGGCGTCAAGTGAGATCATTGTCTGCTGACAGTTGTTGTAGCTAATGAAGAAGGCCTCCAGACTATTTAATAGTCCTGGACAGGATTCTGAGACAACTTCTGAGATGCGTGGCAGATGAGCACAGTGTTCTCGATTTGTGGGGCAGAGTCCATCAGGGACATCACAACAACACATTGCATGTGTGTTTTGAAACATCATCTGGCGCATGAGTTCATCAAGAACATCGCAAATATTGTCCTTGTGCTTGCAACATCATTACCAGGCGCAGATTTCATCAAGAAGCAGCGGGCACTGAGAAACTGTTGCGGATGTCGATGGAAGAAACATGGAGCGAGAAATCTCGAAGCATCAACAAACAATACACACGAGATAAATATCTTCACAATTTCGGCACGTGGTGGTCAACTTGGCAAATAAACTCAAAACAGGCCTGTCACGTTATTAGAAATACCATCAGAAAAGAAAAAAGGCGTTATTAGAAGCATTGTCACAAAATGTAGCCTAGTTAGTAAAAAAAACTTCATCTCAAGATGCACACGCCTTAGCGTTATGGGTCGTCATCTCGATGGAAGCAATGAAATATTACCATACCAAACGGAAGACAAAATCCTTTTAAAAAATAATCCGATTATCTATTCCGAATTATATACGTTTAACTGAAATAACATTCATGATATCTTTATAAGATCTTTTACAAATCCTCATGGAGATTTTGTTTAATTGTCGATTATTCATTATTAGAATATTTAGGTGTTTCAATAGGAAAATCTTAAATGATTGTGAGAATTCTATAAAATAATAAAACACTAGGACGTTGATTTCATACTGTATTGTGATATTTAAACAACTTAATACAATTACGTGCGTTTAATGTCAGAGCATTGTAAATATCAACAAACTCTACATTTTTTAACACTACAAGTATAATATGCTACGAAATCTTAAGAATACCTGAGGCATTAGACTCGGGACAACAGGAATATCACCACTACATAGACACTTTTTAAAGTATTAAACGCCTTATTATGTACATCGGACAGTAACAATGCTGTCATTACTTAGTCACGTTGAAATCATTGTATGATCACGTAATTTTAACATTACCAGTGTCTTTCTTTGCAAGTTTAAAAAAAACAACAACTTATATTTATATTTTCAATCATTTATAAGTTTGCCGTGCACAAATGTCTAGCTCAGGCAGACAAATCTGGAACTTTTTAATGTCTGTCGTGCTGGCTGTCGGCTGGGAACGCGCCATTTCTGCTGAACAACTAGCCGGGTAAGTACTTGAGTGTGTCTCTAACCGAAAATAAAATATTGTCACGTGTTGATTTCACATTCAGGACACAGTTTTCAAACTTTAACACTCACTTCTAGAATTGAATTCGATACCTTCATTTGAATAGATGAAGATTTATTTTGAATATTTGATATAACTCGTCACATAAACAATTTGACGAGATGTCTCGGTTACAAAAACCGATATGTACACTTAAAGGTATGTCCACAAATCAGCAAACATGATCTACAAGTAAATGTCTTCTTAACTGCAATGGCATTAGGCTTGAGAGTAAAAAGATAATAAACAAACAAAAACAGAAAAAAACTGATGTAAAGAATATATATATATATATCATGTCTGAGCTCTCTTCCATTTTAATTCGTTTAATTTTAGTTGCATAACTGAGATGATATAAGACAGACAGACAGACAGACAGACAGACAGACAGACAGACAGACAGAGAGATAGATAGATAGATAGATAGATAGATAGATAGATAGATAGATAGATAGATAGATAGATAGATAGATAGATAGATAGATAGATAGATAGATAGATAGATAGATAGATAGATAGATAGATAGATAGATAGATAGATAGATAGATAGATAGATAGATAGATAGATAGATAGATTTTATTTGAAACTCTCCGTTTACGACATGCAAAACAAAAGCAAATTGACATTATATCTTTTCAGTCTTGCTGTCGGTGTAGAAAGCGACAATACAAAACTTGTCAGCTCTCTGGAAGACAATGCAAAGTTTGTCCGTTCGTTTGAAAACAATGCAACACTTATGAGCTCATTCGAAGACAACACAGCATTTGTCAGCTTTCTGGAAGACATCGCAATAATTCCGACTGGTAATGATTGTAATTTTATTGTTATATTGTTGCTTTTTTTCTGACAGTATCTGCGCGAGTGTCTGTAATTTATGTGCATGTGTGTGATGAAATGTGCGTGTTATTTTTTCAGTGAGTAAAAGTATCACATTTCGACTTCTTTTTAAGAATATGCGCACCGTGGGTGTGCAAAGTCTACAGTAAACCTGTCTTTTGCTAGTTCATCAGCGTTTTCATCGCCCGGCTTCTTCATATGTGATGTTATCGGATATATTTAATCTCGCTACGTTCATCATTTAGTTTTTTAAAATTTTAAAGTGCCAGACATGTAAATTAAACAAATTTAAACTTTTGTGATGCAGTGAATATTTAACATAAATACTTAAAATATCTTTAAAATTGATGTCATTGTGAATACATTTAGCATACGCAAATTAAATATATTTAAATTATTATTATATGTGAAAATACTTAGAATGGATAATTTTAACATACTGAAGTTTTAATATTGTAGCAACACTTCTATATTTTAAGTAAACTCTATTGATTTGCACAAACGGAATCAATCGTCTTTTTTCCATAAGAAACTGTTTCACTTAACAAATGCCACTTTAAAACATACACTACTACTTAAGTAAAAGCATGTAACAAGTGTCACTTTAAAACATACACTACTAATTAAATAAAAGCATGTAACAAGTGCCACTTTAAAACATACACTACTACTTAAGTAAAAGCATGTAACAAGTGCCACTTTAAAACATACACTACTACTTAAATAAAAGCATGTAACAAGTGCCACTTTAAAACATACACTACTACTTAAATAAAGTATGTAATAAATGCCACTTTAAAACATATACTACTACTTAAATAAAGTATGTAATAAATGCCACTTTAAAACATACACTACTACTTAAATAAAGTATGTAATAAATGCCCTTTAGAATAGACAGATCACTACTTCGGAAAAGCGCAATTTAAAATTCATGACAGGAACAGCCGTAACTATATAAGATAGAAAGTATTGAGAATTCCTATCTCGAAAACGGAAGATCTCATTGATACAAGAGTAACAACTATATTTGTGAAGAAATGCTTAGCGTCTGTAAAATTATAATCTCAAACAAGCTGAGATATGAATGAATTCCTTAGCTTAGCGTCTGTAAAGTTTAGATCATAAAATTGTAATCTCAAACAAGCTGAGATATGAATGAATTCCTTAGCTTAGCGTAAACGCTATAATTCTTGTTATAATGTACTCGCTTTGTATCACTGTTCTCTCTTAGCCTTGGTACAGAACAATGCAAATGTTTCCTTCGCTATCATTTATGACAAAAACAAATAAAATGCTTAGTGTTAACAGTTGTCTGCTCTTGCGTATGTACAGCTTATTCCTCTGTAATACCTCAATTTACAGTATTATCATAAAGTATTAATGACTTTTTGTCAGTTTCAATTTGTTTATTTACACTAATGCTAGATTTTTATTGTTTGTTCATTGCTTGCTTGATTTTTAATTTGGTGTTGCGAATAAAGATGAATAGTTTTATCGCATTATAATATGTTCATACGTTTGGCAAAAAAATTCTGTTTTGTTAAAGTATCTGTATTTGGTAAGAGCTTTCTTCAGTGTTTTAAAACCTTATAGGTTAACTTCGCTTGTAATCGCAACGCAAAATAAATGTACTTCAGCTTTGCACACGAAACTGTTAGTCCCGCAATTGAGGACTGAATGGGTTTCTGGTCGGAATGAGGGCGGGAAGTGATTAACGAATGCGGAGTGTGCGTGCTTCATTTGAATGTTGTCAAAGTTTCTGGTGTATAAGCAGTCTCGTACTTGCGTTTCTTCCTTTCAACTGCCAAGCAATTTTAACAGTCATCGATCAGTCTGTTGAGCTCTACGCAAGATTTTGAAAACAGTTCTATGTTAGATCACCGAACTCGGTCACGTGAGCGGGACGCTAATATCTGAACAGCACGCCACGCACTTTTAATATGAAGGGAGACTAAACAAGACACAGAGATAAATATGGAAGTGCTGGAACTATGTGACTCTGGTGACTGAATGATTAATAATGGAGAGAATGCCCGTAAAGTACGTCACGCAAGTACGAAGGTGAGTTTGGAAAAGTGTGACGTTGCTAGGAGTGCAAACCGTCCAGAAACTGTGGCCATAGTAGCGTTGCAGAGCATTCCTGTGCAACTATATTGTATATTTGACAATGGCTACACCTACTCTCAATAAAAGCAGTGGCGTGTGGCATATATTCCACGAATGACTAAAGGTTGCAAAATAACATTTTCCTAGTAATGACTATAGTTTTTAAATAGAATTTTCCTATGAATAATTTGAGTTTTCAAAATAACATTTTCCTATGAATAATTATAATTCTCGAAAAGCATTTTCCTATTAATGAATACGAAAATCTCATCGGGAAAACTTGAGAATTTGTCAATTTTCTTTTACCCAAAACAATAATAATGATTGACTCTACTCTTCAATGGACTAAAGCGTAAAGAAAGTTATTATTTGTGTGTATATACCTACATACACACATACATACAGATAGATAGACAGGCATAGATAGATAATTGGATAGATGGATAGATAGATGGATGGATGGATGGATGGATGGGCGGGAGGACGGATGGACGGACGGGCAGACAGACAGACAGATAGATAGACAGACAGACAGACAGATAAATAGATAAATAGATAGATAGATAGATAGATAGATAGATAGATAGATAGATAGATAGATAGATAGATAGATGGGCCGACGGACTAATGAATGGATGATATTAGTTTTAACGATTGGAATAAAATGTACCGAACAGGCGACACTCGTAAACATGGTTGCCTGTCTCAAAATAAGTCTTTTACATCATAAATAGTTGTACTGTCCTTCATATGTAATGCCTTATCATTTTTTTAAAAAAAATTAAATAAGGGTTTTTTTTTGTTTGTTTCAGGTAACATTAATGGAACTCTATCTTCTCCAACGAAATCCATATTTCGTAATACTAATGCAACATCGCTGCTTGTTACAAGCAGTGCAATTGGTCAGATTAGCGGTGTTTTTGAGAATGCTACTTGTATTAACCATACTACCGACATCTCCATCATTCCGTCAGATATATCCTTGGTTGTAACCAAAGACTTACGTAATAGAACTGAAACAGTCGGCAGCAATTTTACCTCTTCGATTCAGAGTAGTGATTCCAATTTAATTTTAAAAACAATTGAAACTGTTGCACTCATTATTTCCATTATCGTTGCAACGCTTGGTTTCGCCTTGAACACTCCTTGCATGATTTACTTTTGGCGATCCGAGGTATCAGTCAACAACACGTACATGCTGGCTCTCCTCTTCTTCGACACGTTCGTTTGTCTGGTCACAATACCCGAGTCCGTGTTAGGCTTTGTGTACATTGGGTCCCGTTACCTCCCTTTGCCCTACGCGTATTACAACCTGTATGTTGAGACCAATCTCGCCATTGCCACTCGCCAAGTCATCTTTCTCGTGACGTCACTGATGTGTCTAGAGCGCTTTCTTTTCGTCACCTTCCCCTTGAAAATATGGCGCCTGAACCCTCTGAGAAGACCCAGACTTGCTGTCGGGCTCTCTGTATGCGTCATCTATGCGTACACCGCGTTTGAAACGGTCATGCGCCTGGAGGTCACACCTGTCATCGGTATAAATGTTTCCGACCTCGCAATTATTGATGTGACAAGGATCTCCATGGAAAATAACTATCAGATGGAAAAGCTGTTGCTAGGCGTTAATACTGTCGTGCGTTTTGTTCCCTACACTGTAATCATCATTTCAAATGTCGGTCTCGTGGTCTTCTTATCCAGACACACGCGACGCATGCGCAATTTCAGAATCACGGAACTGCGCAGATCCGAGGTTAGCGGATCGCTGGTGGTCGTTGTTTACACTTTCGTGTACCTCCTTCTGTCTGTTCCTTTTACAGTAATATTAACTATTTACACGCTCGCTCCCGCCATCATGATGTCGAACCCGAACGTCTTCAGTCTCTCATTGACCGTCTCGACGTTTCTTGAAGTCGTCAGTTCCAGCATCAATTTCTTTGTGTTCTTTGCCACAAGCAGAAGCTTCCGAAGAGAAGTGAAGAAGTTTTTCTGTAAGTCGAGTACAAGCAACAGCGTCCTCAGTTCTGCTACCCTTAGTGACAGGGTAATGGATTGAGTGGCAGGAGAGTGACATGGTGATGCATTTAGTGACAGGGTTCACTGAGAGGGTGATGGATTGACTGACATGGAACAGTAACGGGATACGGTGACAGTGTGATTAACTGACATGGAACAGTAACGGGATACGGTGACAGGGTGATTGACTGACATGGAACATCAACAGGACGCGATTACAAAGTGATGGATTGAGTGGCAGGACACAGTGACAGGGTGGTGCATTGAGTGGCAGGGCACAGTGGTAGGATGATGGATTGACTGACATGGAACAATAGCAGGACACGGTGACAGTGTGATGGATTGAGTGGCAGGACACAGGGAGAAAGAGATTGAGTGGTCGAGTACAATAACAGTACATTGTGGAAGGGCGATAGATTGTCTGAATAATAGCCAAAGTGATATATTGACAAACCGGACACAAAGACAGTGATAGACTGAGTGACCGGGTACAATAATAGGACACAGTACCAGGGTGGTAGATTGGTTGACCGGACACAATAACAGGACACAGTGCCAGGGTGGTAGATTGGTTGACCGGACACAATAACAGGACACAGTGGCAGGGTAATAGAGTGACTGACCGATACAGTGACAGGGTGATAGTGACCGACCCAATAACAGGACACATTGTCATCGTGATAGATTGAGTGGCAGGACACAGTCTCATGGTAAGAGTCTGCGATCGTACATGCACACTAATAGAGCACTTTTATTCGTTGAGTTGGTGACTGTTTCATGCTAAAATGGTAGTGATACAGTCTTGGCACACTGACTATTTAAAGCAATTGAAAACTAAGTACAAACGTTTGTCATTTTGCTTCTCAATGTCCGGTCACTTAAAATCGATTTTCTTTTGACCGTAAACATCGTAGCTCCTTGACTCCATTCCAAACCCTCTCCACAAACCATCACTTTGGTCATAAATGAGGCAGTCTACACTATCACAATCTTCGCTGGCGTTTTCTTTCATATCTTATACCCCTTTAAATGTGTTCTTTGTTTCATGTCTTATACTCCTTTAGATGAGTTCTTTGTTTCATGTCTTATACTCCTTTAGATGAGTTCTTTGTTTCATGTCTTATACCCCTTTAGATGAGTTTTTTGTTTCATGTCTTATTGTTTTATGTCTTATTTAGATTTGTTTTTTGTTTCATGCACTAAAATGGACATATAAGCAGCCGTGAAAGTTTTAATAATAATAGAGTTAATAGTAGCTATAGCAATTGTAGAAGTAATTGCAAGCTTATAAATAGTAGTACCAATAAAAGTAATATTTATAGTAATAATAGTCTTAGTATTAGCAGTAGTAATGTTAAGAATAGCAACAGTACCTGCAGTTGTAGTTGTAATGTTGTTTTTTTCCATACTAATAATTAAAATAGAAATACTTGTGGCCTCAACAGTAGTAGTACAGTAATAGCAACAGTTGTAGTGGAAGTATTAATAGCAACAGTAGTACTAGTAGTATCGATCTATTCGTTCATCTATCCATACACACGCAAAGACAGACAGACAGACAGACAGACAGATAGATAGATAGATAGATAGATAGATAGATAGATAGATAGATAGATAGATGGATGGATGGATGGATGGATGGATGGATGGATGGATGGATGGATAAGATGGATAGGATGGAGTAGGATGGCTTGGCTTAGATTAGATTACATCGGCATGTACAAAGAGCATTTCGGATCTAAATATATATATAATCCGTTCATCTAATGCAGTCAGTTTAATCACACTTTCTGTGGAGTGTAAACCAAAACAAGATATTATTTTCTTACGTTTCAACATGGATTATTCACAAACATTCCATATAAGGAATAACAATTCACAGTTTATCTGGTACACTGTTTTTCTTTATTTATCTTTAACTATCTTCCTATTTCTCTGGCCAGACAATGTGATTTTATATAACCATTAATTCATTTATCCGAGATATGACCCAGGTTCATGTTTGTCAAAAGTAATTTTGTCGATGATATTAATTATTGCCGTTTTTATTTTCTTTACTATTTAGATGGTTTGTGTGGTTGGTTGGTCATTAAACATAATTGTATTAATGCATTAATGTTTTTGTCTCTTTTTGTCTCTTTCATTTACCAGGATAATAGGACTAAACCAACTAATTAATTTTTCAGTACAGCACTGACTATATTGGAAGAGCTCATTTCCCTGGAAATGTTAATGTAATTTAATAAATTTTACATTACTCCCCTCAGAGTCCAAAATGTGTTTATGGGTGTGAGTGTGGGTGTGAGTGCAATGGAATACCTAAAATCGTATAATTATACGTGCCATGTTTATAATTATTTTGACACCTAAATTAATTTAGTAATATCAAATTCGATAGATTTGACCCAATCAACATTTTTTAAAAGTTAATATAATCGACCTCTCTCTCTCTCTCTCTCTCTCTCTCTCTCTCTCTCTCTCTCTCTCTCTATCTATCTATCTATCTCACACACACACACACACACACACACACACACACACACACACACACACACACACACACACAAACACACACGTATGAGTTTATAAGCAGAAGACGCTTAAAAGTTTAATATATGACAAAGACAAAAGAAATAAGAGAGTTTGCTCCCTTAAACATTAGCGTATCCTAGTTGTAAATTTTAAGTTTACTTTAAGTAAAACTGTGCGTGTAAATAAAATACTTTTTGCGATATCTAATTTATTTCCTCGTCGAATTTATTGTCAATAAACATGAACGTTTAAGCTTTACAGCGAATGTCCTTTATTAAATTAAATTATATAATTAATACATCAACACAAGTTGTTACCAGATTTCATTTACAGGTCTTAATGTATGGGAGTATTCATATAATTTCTTATAACACACGGATTTCATTTAAGAAGAATTAAACAAGTTTATTTGAAGATCTTCTGTATATGTACACATGCGAAGATGCGTATGTTCGAACATGGACATTTTGATATGTATGAAAGTATGTACGCATATCTTTATGTGCTGAAGTAGATATGTGTGCGGTTAAATGAATAAATGCGAATATGAGTGTATATGAGCAATATGGGTATTTGTATACGTGTGAATACGTTCATACACGCGATTCTTGTTGCACACTTTGCTCAACGATGAGAATGCATTACGCAAGTCGTCCAACACCCAGAGAAAAGAGGCTGGTGAGGTTTCTGCCAAAGGTCTCGCAACATTACGCTAGCGTTTGGATGTATGCGTAAATATCGGTGGAGACCGCGTGAATGTATGCGTAAATATCGGTGGAGAGCGCTTGAATGTATGCGTAAATATCGGTGGAGAGCGCTTGAATGTATGCGTAAATATCGGTGGAGAGCGCTTGAATGTATGCGTAAATATCGGTGGAGAGCGCGTGAATGTATGCGTAAATATCGGTGGAGAGCGCTTGAATGTATGCGTAAATATCGGTGGAGAGCGCGTGAATGTATGCGTAAATATCGGTGGAGAGCGCGTGAATGTATGCGTAAATATCCTTGGAGATCGCTTGGATGTATGCGTAAATATCAGTGGAGAGCGTTGACTAAGCACTTCGTTTATAAAAATTATGCAATGCACGTCATTAATTCCGGTTAACTTATCATGTTTTAAATTTACATATAAGAGGCATTAAATATTATACTAGTGTCAATGGTCTTGTAAGTTATAGTGGCCACTGGATACTTTGTTAAATATTAAATGTAAGCACCTACCTTGATCATGAGACTTGCATGTCTGTTCTGTCAACTCTCTAGACTTGTCTGTTTGTTCTGCCAATTTTCTAGACGTGTCTGTTTGCTCTTTCAATGCTCTGTCTTGTCTATTTGTCCTATCAAATTTTTAGACTTGTGTGTTTGTCCTGCCAACTTTAGATTTGTCTGTCTGTTCTATCAAGTCTGGATTTGTGTCTGTTCTTTCAACTCTCTAGACTTGTCTGTTTGTTACATCAACTCTCTGGACTTTCCTATTTGTTGTTCTATGAACTTCATTTCTAGTCTTATAATGTTATCATTACTCTATCTCCATCTCCGGTTATCATTTTAACATCATCATTATTTCCTCTCCGTCTTATGTCATATAAATTATTTAATCTAATCATTAATCTTGTCTTATATCAACGCCATTACCTATTCTTTGTTTCCAGTCATATTACGTCATCATTACCTTGTCTCCGTTTCCTGTCACTTATGTCATCATTAGTGTGTCTCTATTTCATGTCAAAAGCATTATTTAACTTTAATCCGCACACTGACACTTTTTTCAAAACTTTAGCATCCGCCTTCGAAGTCATCTCGTTTTGAGAGCAGTAATCTAAAGAAAACATTGAAGAATTTACTGTAACACAGGCAGAAAAAATTAATAAGTTAAGAAATGTAAAACATAATATATGCACAGATATGTAATAAAATTCGTGTGTAACTATTCCCTCTCCTCTAGTTACATATTAATTTAAACTGCAATGATTTATTAATATAGGAACATAAATGTTCGTCAGTATTTACCGCTAGTATTATCGTTCTTCCATTTGAACAAATTTTAATGTCTTAGATTGTATTTAGATCAACTATTTATTTTAAATTGTTACTTTGTAAAACAAGAAGTAGATACATGATGGCTTACTCTAATAATGCAGTAATATTTGACAATGTATTTAACTATTGGTTTGTTTATATATTGTTCTGCATTCAACAACTTAACTCGTGCAAATAATTGACTGTTGAAAATGTGAAGTTGTGAGCAACAGAAAAATTAACAAAATAAACGTCTATGCATAATTATAATGGGATGAAGTAGTTTAATAAATATAAATATAAACAAATAAAATAAACAAATAAAACCTTCCTGTTATCCTTAAGTTGTTTTGACTGAGGATTAGTAATACTGTGAGAAAATGTCATTCTTGAAGAAAAGTTTTATAACCGTTTCACAGACTCTTAAATCGATCACATTACGATAGTTGTAGTAGTAGTAATATTCACAGACTCTTAAATCGATCACATTACGATAGTTGTAGTAGTAGTAATAGTGGTAGTAGTAATGGTAATAGTGATAGTAGACGTCGAAATAGCAGTTGCTATAGTCGCTGTATTAATAGTAGTAGGATTAGCGATAGCAGCAGTCTGAGAAGTCGTAGGAGGAGTAAGATTGACTCACGACTTAAATTATGTTATTGGCAGTTGGGTGAGAGAATCCTGCTAGAGTATTCATGGATTTATCGGAGGATGTGGGCACTCCCGATGATTTATGGTGCATGTCTGTAGCATACAGGCAATTAATGCAGGTACATTTCCAGCTCCTATGTTTCCCGGTGCTGTTATAACTCTTTCTAGTGGACTATCGAGTGTAATGGAAAGAAATATCCATTCCGATGTAAACTAATTTACATCAATTATATCTCTGGCGTCGACATGCCCTGGCCAACGATGGGATTGACAACTGACATTTGTTAATGTCCGTGAAGAATAGTTAAGATTTGTCGCTATCCAGCCGCATGTTGATTTTATTTTGAAGGAAAGGAAAAAATATTTATTTCTAGATTTACTTTCAAATTGCCAAAGATTACTGGATCTGAATGTCTGGCCTTGCTGATCACATTCAGGCGATAACGGCAATAATCAGACGATTAATTTCGTGCCGCAAAGCCAGACTAAGCAGTGATTCCAGTATCCAGATAACAGGAGCCATCTTGTAACCAGCCAAAACAGCACAACATGGACACCAACCCCTCTTCCCTCCCCCCCCTCCTCCAAAGCTGCCTTGACTTCTCTCCTAGCTTATGACTTTTTATTTCGAGTCGATGTGGTTTGGAAACAGTCAGACAATTGTAAACAATATAATAACTGAATTTACAAACTTCATTTCTCTCTTTGAAATTATGTCATGTGTCGAATACAGTCTTTGTTCGGTCCTACTTTTTCAAGAGTTATGGGAAATAACTCTGAAAGCGAAAAGCGTGCAGAATAGCACAGCAACATTGGACAGAAGACAGCAGATGATTTTATTTATATGCATAATCAGTAAACGGCAAAGCTGCGCCACTCTAGCTTACTCACAGCTAGAGCAAAATATAGATAAATCGAAAAATACCATTGTTGGGCACTTAATACAGCGGCTTACTGCGTGAAATTTAAATTACGTTTTTGCTTGCGTGGTGTTTATTTTAAAGAAGTAGGCAAGACAAACGTAAGAATTAAACGTGAGAACATTTAACTAAAGGGAGAGACATGAAGGGGAAAATTGTAAAATTAAGTTGTGTGCGGTTGTCTCCCATAGGGATATTTGTTTTTTAATCGTTAATTAAGAAGATAAAACGTTACAAATAATATCCAACGAGAAAGCTGTTGTGTGCTGGCGTTAAAATAATTGGGTGGGTGGGGATGTTTAAAGTAAAGAGTAAAATAAACATTGAACAGAAAAGATTAATTAATAATTAAATTACGTACTAATCAGATTTCACAGTGCGAGACTGTCTTTATTATGCAAACAAATCGACGGAGATAGATAGATAGATGGATAGATAGATGGATAGATAGAAGGATAGATAGACAGATAGATAGATAGATAGATAGATAGATGTATGGATAGATGGATGGATTAATGGATGGATGGGTGGATGGATGGATGGATGAATGGATAGATACGATAGATGGATGGATGGATCGATGGATCGATGGATGGATGGAGAGAGATAATTTTTCAAGCACACACACACACACACACACACACACACACACACACACACACTCACATCGGATTTAATTTCTAACTAAAGCCTGTAATTTGAATTTTACACCCATATGAAATGCCTGAATCAACGCATATTTCCATATTGTTGTTGCTGTTGTTTCATTTATTGGAGCTTTGTTCCATTTTCCTTTCCACATTAAATCTTGAAACTATCCTCTATATTCTTGACATCGAGCCATAAATCTATCTTCACCATAATTTCTTTCTTGAAATGTTATGATTAAATCAGACAACAATAAAACCATTAAAAACAATATCGATAAAAACAACAGAAACAATCAATAAACAAAAAAGCAGTCATAAAAGACAGCATAAAAAATATCCTGCAGTAATAATCAAAGCAACAAAGTCCTCACTTATAATCAAATCAGAAACAACTCTGCTTAATAAAAGAAATTAAAACGACAGACAGCAACAACCAACTACAACATTCACAATCACCACTTACAACCACCACTAATTTACTTTCACCATCATCATCATTCTCATCATCACTATTATTGTTATTATTAATATTATTATTCAGAATGTTCCCACGACTTCTGTTTGACTGAGGGTTGTGATCCAAGATCTCGGAATCTTACCAAGATTCTGGCAGATCTAAGGTTTGACGGAGGATGTGGGCACTTCCGAGGAGTGCTGCATTTAGTAGTGGGGCGAGGCTGTGGTTTCCAGGTAATTTACACAGATAGCATTCTAACTCAGATGTTATGTTCCCCATTGCTCCTATTACTATTGGTATAATTCTGCTTTTACATTTCAGTCTCTGAATTTCTAATCTGTGAAGCATTTATCTTCCAAGTCTTAGTTTATAATTCATGGCATACTATTAGATCTAAATTCTTCCGTTCACTTTTTTTTTTTATTTTGCCAGCTTTTTTCAGCAAGTTCCTGACAAAGTCAGATCAAGTTCCACACTAGCTCAATACTTTGTTCATCCTTCCTTTCAGGCTCACCTTTCAAGTCTCGTGCTATTACGTAGAGACGCCTGAAGAAGTATGCAATCACGGAAGTAAAATGCGATGGTTTTTTTGTCGTAAAGATTAAGAAATTGTCGTCACAAAACTGCCAACTAGATTGACTCTGCCGCACAGGAAATATGCGTCATCACCTGTGAAGCCCTTAACTTAGTAACACAATAGCAACAAAGAGGATCGGCTTCGTCCACTTTCATGACTTAAAGTACAGCGAAGATTTCTCTATGGTGGGGCAGATGGGGGCGGGGATGAATAAAGGGGTAGCTAAAAACAATAGGTCTGCAAGACTGAGAGAAAGTTATAAATAAGCACATCTGTCGCTTTGGGGGACACCCCCCCTCTCTCTCTCTCTCTTTCTCTCTCTCCTTTTCTCTCTCTAAAATGTAGACCTTTTACAAACATTTTAATCTCCACTTTCTTTTAAATGTTTGTAACTTTAATTATGCGCATTATTTTGTCATTTTAAAATATCAAAATAAACTGGAAACAGTTCAATAATTAATTGTTTGCACGTATTGATAACCTTATGTTAGAGATGAAAATGGGTGGATGGGGGGTGTCACTAAATGTAGATTATAGATGGATTTGTCTTTTCCTTTAGTAAGAAGCTTTCCACCTACGGTAAATGTGTCTTTCATGTAAGTGGAAGAGAGAAAACGTTTACAGTGCCCGCATATTCGCCAATGAGAGACGATTTGTGTCTTCTGGAGAATTAATAATATAGATTAAGATTCTTGTTAATTAGTTATGGGTAATTCATTAATAATATCATAACCATTAACTAGGTGGCGTTAGGGTCACAGATCATAATAAATCTTCACTGAAAGTAATTGTAAAAGAGCATTAACATATATACATATATAAAGACTCCTTAATTTTAAAGTGGCACAAACAATATACAATATGGGTACCTACTAGAGTGTGCGTGCTAGCGAGCGAGAGAGTGACAAAGTTCAACAATAAAATAGACACTACCACGCTTCAAAATATTTTCATATATGCTCTATTTTCGAATCAAATTTTCTGGCTTTTAACCCCAGATCTAGCGTGACACAATTTCTAGAATAACTACGTAACTATGGGTTCGAAGCTCCGTAGACGTCAACCACTGTGACGTCAAAGAACGGCAGTGACATATTTTTACTCTTTTATTTTTATTTATTTATTTTTTTATAACTACCTACAAAGCCTCACTGTATATTATATGATCATATGAAACATCGTAATCTTCTTAAATTTATTACAGTTAGGCGCATTGTTTTGAAATCCTCCAACATTTTCTAATGTGTGGATTTTTTCGGAAGATCCTTCAGGAATGCGATTCCAACTACTAGGGCATTTTAGACCTCTGTATGATCAGAGATTGTAGTTTAGAGTCACTGTGGAACCAGTGATGTAAGTATGCGCTTGATTGTACATTTTCATTGCTGTATCAAGTACGTTATTTTTTGTAATGTGCTGTAAAAAGCACTTTTAAAAAATCTCATTTGATTTCTTTTTTCAAACTAGATGACACCTAACCATCCGTCAAAGAGACTACTGTCCAACAAACCACAGCACTAGTCAACAGTGAAATATCTCAAGTCAGTAAGCTTTAAATTAATTCCACAATTGACTTTATCACTTATTCCCAATTGCTAATGTGCCAATATTTTCAACTTATCTTTACCAGTGAGTTTGACATCTCAAACTAAATATTTAAATATATACAGACTATCACCTTTAGCTTTTAAGTATCCAGCAGACTCAAATGTCTGAAGTAAATGTCACCAATTCCGTGTAGTAGTAATAATAATAGCAATGGCAGCAACGTTAATGGCAAGGACCAGACCAAACGACGAAATTGACGAAGATGGTTATTGTGTTGCTGCTTGGTGTTCATAAAAATAGAGCAATGATGATGATAATTGTGGTGATTTTAGAAATGCTGGCAAATATAAGCAGCGATGATGATGGTAACGGTAATAGTGGTTAGGATGATGATAATTAATATGTATAAAATGTTAACAGTATATAACTAACTGTATTGAAAATAAGCAGATACAATTAAATATGTAAAGTTAAAATTGAGATACAATATTATTGAAAAAGTTGAGTTTTTTCTTTCTCTCTCTCTCTCTCTCTCTCTCTCTCTCTCTCTCTCTCTCTCTCTCTCTCTCTCTCTCTCTCTCTCTCTCTCTCTCTCTCTCTCTCTCTTTCTTTCTTTCTTTCTTTCTTTCTTTTTATCTTTCTTTTAACCATTCTTTTTTTGATTTCTTTCAAACTTTCTTTCTTTCTTTCTTTCAAC
Organism: Sinotaia quadrata; assembly: GCA_028829895.1. Lineage (NCBI taxonomy): Eukaryota > Metazoa > Mollusca > Gastropoda > Architaenioglossa > Viviparidae > Sinotaia > Sinotaia quadrata. The sequence goes on from CM054179.1 coordinate 135,349,491, forward strand.
CTTTCTTTTTTCTTTCATTTTTTCTTTCTCTCAGCCTTTCTTTCAAACTTTCTTTCTTTCTTTCTTTCAACCTTTCTTTCTTTTTTTCTTTCTTTCTTTCTTTCTTTTTTTCTTTCTTCCTTCCATTCTTTCTTTAAACCTTTCATTCAACCTTCCTTTCTTTCAACCTTTCTTTCTTTCAACCTTTCTTTTTTCTCTCAGCCTTTCTTTCTTTCTTTCTTTCTTTCTTTCTTTCTTTCTTTCTTTCTTTCTTTCTATCAGCCTTTCTTTCTTTTTTCTTTCTTTCTTTCTTTCTTTCTTTCTTTCTTTCTTTCTTTCTTTCAACCTTTCTTTCTTTCAACCTGTCTTTCTTTCTTTCTTTCAACCTTTCTTTCTTTCTTTCAAACTTTTTTCTTTCTTTTTACTTTCTTTCTTTCTTTCTTTCTTTCTTTCTTTCTTTCTGTCTGTCTGTCTGTCTGTCTGTCTGTCTGACTGTATGTTTGTATGTATGTCTGTCTTTTTTTCTTTCTTTCAACCTGCCTTTCAACCTTTCTTTCAACCTTCCTTCCTTCCTTCCTTCCTTTCTTTCTTTCTTTCTTTCTTTCTTTCTTTCTTTCTTTCTTTCTTTCCTTCTGTCTTTCTTTCTTTCATCTTTTCTTTCTTTCTTTCTTTTGTCCGTTCTTTCTTTCTGTCTTTCGTCTTTCTTTCTGTCTTCCTTCCTTCATTCCTTCCTTCATTCCTTCCTTCATTCCTTCCTTCCTTCCTTCCTTATTTCTTTTCTTTCTTTCTTTCTATCTTTCTAATTTCTGTGACTTTATTTTGATTTGTTTATTTAGTATTGGATGAAAATTGATTTTTTTATTGGGAGAGGAGGGGCGGGGTATCAATTTCATGGATGGCTTTATCTAAAGCTATCGTGTGCTGAATATAACAGATAGTAGGCTGAAATATTAACGGGCCCGAAATGACAAGAAACTTCATTTATTTTATTGTAACACAAAATGTTTCGTAAGATGCAAAGTTTTGCCTTTTGTAATTTATTAAACTATGTTCTGAAAACTGTAAAGTAAACTTGCATTTACAACAACAAATTTGGCCAATTAGTTCATGACTGTGGGAACTAAAAGTCAGTTACTAATGAGCGAGCGAGATTTTTTCATTATTTGTTTAGATTGTATCTTTAAATCTTCATATGAAAAATGTCGATAGTATAATGTCCGATTTTGTCTTTTGCACGCTGTTATTAAACGTCAGTTATTAAATGCGTTCGTGTGTTTATGCATGTGTGCATGTTCAGTCCTAGCATTGAAACGATCAACTATATCCCTTTATCTTTTCAGCTCTTATAATATCAGTTTTTGATATTTGTACTCCTCCCCACCTACTTTTTATTTCAAGCTTAGTCATTAATTGTGCTTACATTCTTCAACAGCAACACCTTGGCAATACCTGTGAAAGTTGTCTGATTCTACACCGATAGGATGTTTGAAATTCCTGGTTAGTGTTCTTGACATAGTAAAGTTATGTGGCAAAAAGTGCTTTAGAGAAATTTGTTGTATGTTATATATATATAAACATTTGTTTAAATCGTCGACTTTGTGACTTCGTGAAATACGTAAGCGTACTATTTTAATTTTAAATAATTTATCGAAGAAATGTTTAGAATTTGCTGTATGTTTCACAGTTAGGTTTTAATGGTGTGTCTATAACAGCAATTAATTTCTTAATATGTTAATTTCTAATACTACGCATTAGGTTTTTACATAACAATACTATATAGTACAACTTGGAACTTCTGTATAGTTGAATTTATCGCAGTCTTTCTCTTCTGAATTATATGGCTGTAACCTAGTCATCATCATGATCATCATCATCATCATCATTATCATCATCATCATCATCATCATCATCATCATCATCATTAGTATTAGATCTAGTCAGTAGTACTAGTAGTAGTAGAAGCTGTAGTTTTGTCCCCAACAAAATTAATTTCGGTAATAGCATTTTATTTTTAAAATAGTTTACAATAGTTATAAGAAATTATTATTTCGTTTATTTTAAATGTTTACAATAGTAAATATAGTGAAAGTAAAAGGAACTCATCAGGTTACTGAAATCCCCAAGACATTAGAACAAAGGATGCTTGCTTAGTATAGTGATATCAAAATACATTGAATGGTGCCGTTCATCAAAATCAATCAAAAATCCACGTGTCTCTTCATTTATCGAGCATTTCTAAAGATGAAGTCACTAAACTTGGAAATGATAATCTTAATTCGGAAATGAGAAGTAAAAATACACGTGTCTCTTCATTTGATATATGCACTCATCACACATTTCTACACATGTACACATAACACACACAATCGCATGCACATATTCATTCCAACTTACTCACATGCACACATCACACACACACACACACACACACACACACACACACACACACACACACTAAACACATGCTTCCACGTTCTGATTTCATTACTTTGTTTCGCCATCTATTTTCTCCTCAGAATCCGTACAAAACAAAACAAACATTAAACAAGTTTAAAAAATAAACTTACCTTCAATATAACTATTTCATATCATCACTATCATTATATTTTTGAATAAAATTATATTATCGTTTTCTCTTTCCGGTGAAAAATTAAGTTAATATGCAATCTTTAACGAATATGCATATTTAATTTTGTTATATCAGAAATACCATTACTACTGCTATTACTAGTACAACTACCAAATATAACATGTTCTCATTTTTCGCTTCATTTTTCCAGTTTAATGAAAATAACCGAATTAAATTAGAACGGACTTACAATCAAGTCGTTACTATATTTGCAGAGGATTTTCTAAGCGAGACCGCTGTGTTTGTTCTTGGCGTTGTCGTTGTCAGTGCTGTACTGGTTGCAGTTATCGTCAAAGGTGTGGGTTGTTCACATCCACAGACACGCGAGCTACCTAGACTATCTAGACCAGTTCGCCCCGTCAAACGTCGCCGAAGTGTAAAAAAAAGAAGCAAATCTCGACGACGACGCTATTAGCGCCTTGCATATCAAACAATATAATAGTCGATTAATATCGCACATCTACGCTGCCATTATGTAAAAGTGGTATGTATTCCAAAAGCCTTCTACCCTTCCCCAAAAATGTGTAAAAAAAAAAAAAAAAAAAGAAATATCTTCCTTAAAGTCACACTAAAAGTAAGAGGTGGGTGGGCGGATATTTTCTCAAGATCTCTGTGCAACAAACGTCGTTAAAGAAGGGTCTCAGAAGAAGCACACTTCGAGAGGAAACGCTGCACAGTTCAAGCAAACTCAAAAATAGGTGCAATCTTCCAATGAAATGTTTCGATAGCGATTATGGAAGGATTAAACTCTAACCTTATATAAACACGTCTTCATCCTTTCATGGCAATCCCACCTAAAGTGCAGTTGATTTTTCTTTTAAGTCTTCATTTTACAGTTGTTATTTATTCTAATTAATAAAACACTGCGCAGAAATTTAAAGTGACATTTATACAGTACTTCTGGTCACTTTAAATTTCTGCGCAGTGTTGTCTCATCTTAAAAATATCATTCTTTAGCTTTTTCCTAAATTGTTTCAGCGTCCTCATTTGAGGTATTGTGATTTCAACTGAAACTCTTTTTAATGTGACAGGATTTAATTGTAGTCCCATACGTTTTTAAGTGCGGGATGGAGATATCTGATAAATAAATGTATCGACCCTGAAAGAATGAAGGTTATTATCTAATGGGCGGCTTGATTCTGTTTGACTAAGATCTTATAGCGCTCTGTAGTTATATAGTTTTGATTGCAAGTTATACAGGCTGACATAGTTTGATATTCAACAAATTCTGTGATGCAATGTGCTCTTTCTGAAACAAGTTTGTTTTATTTAGATTTTCGTTTAAAAGTAGCCACAACAGGAGATGGCAAATATTATCAAATCTTATATGTATAAATCTAATGTGTTTTACCCTCAGAACATCTCTTATAAATTATTATTATACATCATGTACATTTTGATCTATTTACACACAGTGCCTGCAGTCTTCTGGCTATGCTTAAATAAATTTTAAATATAATAAATATATTTTAAATGTATAACAATATAAATTTATAATAATACTGAAAAAAATGGCTGGTTTGTTTCTGCCTCACGTTTTAGTTCTTGTATTGTTTGTAATACAATGCAAGTCTTCTCACTATAACATTATATTTCTGATTTTCTGCCTGCTTATCGCCTTTTCAAAGGGAAATAACCCTTATGATTCTAATGTGTCAGTGGCTTTTCTTGCTCTAATAAAACGTTATGCGAACTCAGAAGTCAAAAAGTATTTGAACATTAAATGTTTCTTCCTTGCTGATTTTGTTATGTGCGTATGCGTATACGTATATATGAAGGCATTGATTTGTGCATGAGTGTATGTATGCATGAATAAGTATGTAAATGTGTATGTGCATATGTACGCTTGTGTGAATATATTTGTATTATCATGTATTATATGCACATGCACAGACGGATATATACAATTGTCTTCATTTCTCGTATGCTTACATCTGTGAATGTCTGTTACATAGAACTATTTTAATGTACACAACACATCGAAATCTACAGAAAAATAAATGCAATGAATATTTTTGTCAATCGAATATATATATATATATTTAAATATGACTTACTGTGTGTGTGTGTGTGTGTGGGGATGTAAATTTGCCCATCCCTATTTCTAGACTTAATTGTTATATAAATTGTTAAATTGTCGAAGTGACCCGACCTTGGCACTCATTAGGATGGTATTTTTGTAGGTGTCAGAGTTGGCGTAAGCAACTTGAGTTCAGAATATGCTAGAAATTGCTAATGCAATGCATACCAGTTCCAAGTGGATGAGTAGTTTTTATTATTCAATGTTTAAGATTTACGAGAATGATACCAGCCAATAGGCTGAAATCAAATGTACCTGCCTTAGAGAATTATGTTGTCTAATTACTTGAATTTGTGGAGACGCACGAAGTGAAAAGCAGCTGTTAGCTTAATGGCGAGTTAACTGACTGATTGAGAGAGAGTGGACTTGTGTAAGTGCCTTTTAGCTATTGATGTGTTATACTTGCTTTTACCTAGCGATGTATTATGTCTGTTGTCGTGTATTATATGTACATGCACAGACGGATTTAACTGACATTGTTTCTAGTAAACCTGCTCATAAAACTATTATGCTATATTTAATATGCTTTATGTGTGTATCGGGCTAATAAATCATGTTGCAGGAAACTGTAAGTTCACACTTAAATGTAAGAAAGAATGGAGTTAAAGAGGAATGAACAAGAAACTTAGAGTTTTTCCTGAGTGTATTTTTACAGGGAAAATGTGGTTCACTCTCAGCACATTTTATTTACTGTTCATTCAAAAGATTAAGTAAAATGGGGGGGGGGGGTGAACAGAAATAAATTAAATAGTGAAAATTGATTCTGAGTACAACAAGCAATTGAGATCGTCCTATTCAGAGCAGTCCTAATATAAACAGTTAGTGATGGTGAGGGGTTTCAAGGATAACCCAAGGCATAGAGAAGCTGTTCTACTGCCTGTGTCATTCACGTGTGACTCTCCTTTCACAACACTCGGGGTCTGTCAACCAGCAATACAATAAGTGAACCACAGTAGGAAAATCAAGACAAAAATAGGCCAGCTGCAATAATATCATAATTCATTAGTAGCTGAATGGACATCTCGCACAGTGTATCATATCATCAACACATGAGCTACTCACTAACTTATAATTCAACAGAATTAATAATAGTTCAAATTTTACATTCAAAATCTATCAACATAGATGTCAATAGTGTTTAACAACCCATAATAAATGGTTTACATTAAATTTACATCGAACAGTGACATCACACTGTAATTTAACTTTACTTGGTTCAAATGGTTTTACAAGAAAGAAACAATGTACTGAGCATACATAGATGAACTATCTCAAATACCACAGAATACATTCTCTGAAAGAAATATGCATTAGCTTCAAAGAAAAGAATTATCAATAAAAATATACAACATTCTAATCAATAATAAATGTAAATGGTTATTAATAACTCAATATATAACCCCCTCTGTAGATCAACAATAACGTAATAGTACACACTATTAATTACTGGTTATTAAATAAAGACAACAATTGAAAAATAACAAATATAAAGCAGGGAACGTAATTTGGCTCAAGGCCCAGTATATACATCTCAGTTTATATTAGCATTGATGTCACTAAAATGTCCATACTAAATATGTGACTTCAGTAGTCAGAAAGCATCAAATCATTACAAGATATGATCTGCACTACGAATCATAATATTATCTGAGTGTTTTTACAGGTGTCAAAGTAAATGTCATCACCAAAAGATACTGTATCGTTTAGTTATCAGACAGGTCTAAAAATAGCTTCACTACACTTCATTGTGCAACCAACACAAACAAGTGCACTCTAGGACAGATTCAAATTCCAGGTAGCAAAACAATTACAACATTAGCGCTACTCAAATTAACTGGTGTAGTACTCCTAAATAAATGTACTGTGTTTGTATACTCCTAAATAAATGTACTGTGTTTGTATGTGTATGAAAGATGTCAGACAATCAAAGTGAATGTCTGCCACGTGTTATATTATTGTTTCTAGTTGTAAGAGTAGTTAGTATTGGTAGAAAATGCAGCAGTATTAGTTTTTTTCTTCTTCGGGTGTGTGTGCCTAATATATTTTCTATTATTCCGAATTGTATTATGTGCTTGGCGTTCTTTGCGTCTCCCTCTCGGTCAATCACTCTCGCTGTCGGTCGCATTAACTAAAGCTTTCATTTTGTACTCTCTCTTATTTTCCCTCTATTTCTCTCTTTCTGTCTCTCATATATACATTTCATTTTGTACTCTCTCTTATTTTCCCTCTATTTCTCTCTTTCTGTCTCTCATATATACATTTCATTTTGTACTCTCTCTTATTTTCCCTCTATTTCTCTCTTTCTGTCTCACATATACATACACCCGTAGGGTGGAGATGGGGGAAGGTGTGCGAATTTCATATCGATGCACGTTTATTTCTAAAACGAGTTAGTTATCGTTTGTCTCCAGGAGAAAGAAAGAAAGAAAGAAAGAAAGAAAGAAAGAAAGAAAGAAAGAAAGAAAGAAAGAAAGAAAGAAAGAAGGGAAGAAGGAAGGACGGAAGAAAGAAAGAAAGAAAGAAAGAAAGAAAGAAAGAAAGAAAGAAAGAAAGAAAGAAAGAAAGAAAGAAAGAAAGAAAGAAAGAAAGAAAGAAAGAAAGAGAGAAAGAAAGAAAGAAAAAGGAAGTACGGAAGGAAGAAAGAAAGAAAGAAAGAAAGAAAGAAAGAAAGAAAGAAAGAAAGAAAGAAAGAAAGAAAGAAAGAAAGAAAGAAAGAAAAGAAGGAAGGAAGGAAGAAGGAAGGACGGTAGAAAGAAAGAAAGAAAGAAAGAAAGAAAGAAAGAAAGAAAGAAAGAAAGAAAGAAAGAAAGACAACGTCGTGCGAGAGATAATGATGCAAACGGCCTCCGTCTCCCATCAAACAGGAAGTATCCCTAATATAAGAGGGAGGAAGGAGCCAGTTTAAAAGGACTGTAAATTACTGTCGTTCTCGCCATCACTTTATATGTACAGTATTTATATCATACAACTGGCAACACATATAACAGTATAATTATATAAGCAGCGAAAAAGATAAGTATAGCCTAGAACAAAATTATTAATTATTACTTTCAATGCTTGCTTAAAATTTCGTTAAAACATTTTTTAAAATTAAAATAAATGATATACAAACGCAATAATGCGTTGCTTTGAAAGGGGCATTTGTTTAAAAGTTACATTTAAATGATGAACAAACAGAAAAAAATAGACGGAAATCATATTTTAAAAATGGCTGCCTGCCATCGTCAGATTGCTGTTTGCAACTTGGCATTCATGTTTTTCTTCTTGACGAAAGGTAAGATTTTTAATATTATACAAAAAAGGACGATAATCTCTGTAAGAAAGCAAACAAATTGCATAAATGCTTTCTCTTTCTCAAAAAAAAAAAAAACAAACTAAAAATGTAATGCTGATCCATATTTTTTCCTTTTCTATGAATTAACTTTACCTCTCTACGGAATGCTTTCAGCTCTTGCAATAAAAATTAATTTCTAGGCATTTCTCTCAAAATACTTCCTTAGTGTTTCTTGAATCGCCTGTAAGTTAAATCGGCTTTTTGAAGCGCGCTTTCCGTGGATCTATTTTTAGAATGGACATGTTATTCTGTTTTAAATACATACGAACACAAACAATCATTGCTTCAAAGTAGAAACAAGTTGATATTAAATTAGTAATATGGGACATTATATCATATTAATAGTCCATCTTTTATGGTAAATATGAAAATTTTGTAGATATAGAGAGCCAGGGATGATGGGGTGGGGGTGGGGTGATTCTCTATGTTCATCCATTTGTAAACCACGACTTCACTCAGAATTTCACCTTCCTTGCTTTCTCCCATATTCATAAGACTGTCTATTAATTAGACCGCCTCATATATACGGGTTTAGGAAGAACCTGGATTCTGAGTTCGAACTTTGACCCTCGATGTCCAAAATTTCAACTTGTAATTTCTAACTCTCCTATCAACGGACAGGCAGAAACACATTTCTGATTTATTTATTAGATATATAAATGTTTCATTTCAGAATGTCATACTAACCCTAATCTTTAAAATAATGAAGTAATATTGCATTTGTTGAGCTTTATTACTATTTTCTTTATTTACTTTGCTGTTTGATAAATTAAGAAGTGTACATAATTACATCACCACTAAAATAATATACCTCACTTTGGATTTATTTACTTGCTGCATAAACTCGTTAAGTCGGTACGAAATGAGACAACTTTCAGTTTGAGAAGGAAAATCATTAGAATTAATCAATAAATGTATACAAGTCTTTTTCATATAAATACACCAACGTACACAATTTTGTTTTTTGTTTGCTGACTGCTTGTATATCTCAAGCCGTTTTTATTATCTGAGACAACCTGAAGAATGATTATAGTTTCAATTAGAATGTTGTGTGTGTGTTTGTGTGTTTGTGCGTGCGTGTTTATGTTGTGTGTGTGTGTGTTGAAAATGCATGTTTTTTCTCCTTTCCAGATTGTGCTCGCGCTCTCTTCGTGACGTCAGCAGCTTCCGTTGGCAAAGAACATCTGCAGGAACTCAGTTTGCGTTGTCATCACCTACTGAGTGACGGCGAGCACGTCAAGCTGGTCACGTGGTCGCGAGTGACTAGCGGGAATGTCTCCGTACTCTTTCGAAAGTTCCTCCTGTCTGGAAGATATGACGATTTCAAATTTTACGACCTATGGATGTCAAAGGGTGCGAGTCACGACACTAACACGCTGGCCGACATTTCTTTGCCTGCCAGTAACGTCACCAGAAATGAGGCAGGGTTGTACCGCTGTGAAGTCACCAGCGACATGATGTCAGTTTATGATGACGTGGAAGTCACCATTTTATGTGAGAATCGTCATCTATCTCATTCCGGGTAGTTATACTGGTGGAAAGTTTTCACAGCTATATTATTATTATATTATATTATATTATTGTTACAGTCAATACATTTAGCATTTACATTCTGTTTATACATTATCACTCGCCAATTTATTAAGTTTGTCTTGATTTAAATGTATGGCAAGTAAAATGTGTCAAAGGAAGAAATGGATTACAATTAAAACAAATAAAATATTGATAACAAGACCTTTTTGTTTAAAAACGAAAAATGAAGACAAGTCATTTGGGATTTACGTGAAATGAATAGTGGTTTCACTTATACAGAAGAATTAAATAAATAAGCATGGCTTGAATTTTATTTACTTTTAGATGGCCCTGGATCGCCCTTAAAGATTGCCAGTGCAAGCGGGAAATTTCAGGCAATAGAAGGGGACAACATTACTTTAACATGTGAAACAAGTTGTCTCCCTTCCTGCAGCTTTCGTTGGACTTGCTCTGGCTGTATGGTATATTTTCTCTGGTGCTGAAATACTAATTTTTAGAAGGGCGCTTATACATCTCGTAATATATGTGTTTAGTATATTCTAAATATATATTGCACGCGTTCTTCTTATTCCATTTATTACGTTGGCGAGAAAATGAGAAGAGGGTCATTGTATTATTTGTCACATTTTAACTACAATATATTTTACTTGTTTGTTTGTTTTTACTATAAATAATTCTGGCTATAGTTATAATAATAAAACAATTAAAAATAATAGTTGCTTGAAACTTGAAGCGAACTTTATTTCTTTTAATGAAAAGATACTCATTTAATTATAGATAGCTGGTGCGTGTCCTGTCTACATTTGGTGAAAATTGATTATTTAAAATTATCAGGAAGATTGAATGAACATGTGTTGTTATTAAAGATGAATAATTAGACAATTATTTTCTTTATTCATAATTCCATTTTGTGCAGGCCTCTAAAGAAAGCACTTTGACCATTACTAATATTAGACGCGGGCAGGCTGGTGTCTACACTTGTACAGCTTACAATGTAGTATCAAGAGTTCGAACTGACGCCATTCTTGACGTCACGTGTAAGTATTTATTTGTTATTGCGTATAAGTATGTAGGTGTGAGTGGGTCAATTGCAAACAGATTTCTCCGATCATTTCAATACAACAATATTTTTAATTTAGTAGTAGTAGTAGTAGTAATAGCAATAATAGTAGTAGTAGCTGTTGTGGTGTTGTTGTTGTATCATTGGTGATGGTGGTTTTATTATTATTATTCATCCGTTTATATTTTGTGATCTATTAAACAAAATTGTCATGGCAACGAATGTTGATTTAAAATAGTACATGTTACTTTGAAGACCCTGCAGAAATCAAGGAATTAGGTTTTGCGGATGGAACTTCGAGTCTGCAAGTGAAGGAAGGACAGCTTGTGTCCATGAAGTGTCTGGCCAATGGAAATCCAGCTCCAAATAACATCACCTGGTCTGCATCTAGCCATTCGATGTCGTTAAACACAACATATCAGATGAGGTTTGTACGGGATCTAGGAATTTTATTCAAGGTATTTCTCCCAGTATTACATTAATTATGCGACTGTAAATTCATCAAAATTCAAATTGTTTAATATTCATTGCGCCATTTCACTGTGACGTAGAATTGCTTACTTTCCTTAAACCGATCAGATTGCAGATTTATTTAAAGTAATAATGAAAGAATTTTTAAAAAATGAAATGCTTGGCATTACATCATGGCTTTCTTCGAATTTGTGTCCGCGCGCACGCGTGTTTGTGTGTATGTGTGTGTGTGTGTGTGTGTGAATGTGTGTGTTTGATGTGTATGTATATTTTAATGACTATTAGTAAAGTTATTGGTGAGGGATTTTCTCTTGATTTTGATGTTGTTTTGTCTTTGTTGATTTTTTTTGCTTTTTGTTCTTTTTCTCTGACGTCCCCTCAAGTTTACAAAACGAAGCTACATTTTCTTGTTTCCTTGTATTTCAGTAAACGATAGAATCATCACGTCCATGTATGTGAGATTAAGTAACCAAGTCTCACGTTCTCTCCAATTGTCATTGTCACGTGATATTTTCAGTAGAATCAGTAACACGTGCAGCACGTTTCACTTCTTTCAGCAGCTACGGAAGAGACGTCAGCAGTGTCGTCATGATACCGTTTGCCAGTTGCCAGGACAATGACAACTACACCTGTCAGACAGCAAACGACATCGGTGACCCTGACATGCAGTCGCTGAGTCTCCGCGTAATGTGTAAGCCTCTGTTCAGTTGCTTTCATATCAGCATGCAATACTTTTAGACGGTGGCATATTTGTTGAACAGATCTATATTTTTCTAAAATTGAAGGACGATGCTGCGCGTGCGTGCGTGCGATGATGGGGAGGACAGGTTGATCCACAAATTTTGAAACAGAAATCAAAAGAAACAAATAACCAAACAACAAAACAACCAATACTTTTCAGTGGGTTCATCTCTTATTATAAGATGCACTTTACATTTCTTACATGAATCAAATCATTTCCGCATTCTTTATTCGCAAATATTGAAATAAAACGATAACATTTTTTTTTAAATATTTAATTTCATGTTTATATTCGATGCATATTTATTATCCATGTATAACATCAACTCCAAAAGTGGCTTTTCTCATCATTAGCATCGATTCGTCACAGGTCCACCGATACCTGATGTTCTTGCCTGTCACCAAGACAACTTCATCCAGGTTGCTTTGTTTTTACAGTCTATAAATCTCACTTCCTGTGTCAGGGCTCGCCCCAGACCTTATGTCACTTGGCAGCGATGTGCTGATGAGGTCAAGAATCAAACGTTGAATGAGTTCTACGTTACGTATGATGACGACAGAGCGATTCTTTCAACGGTTCTCGTCGTGTATGTTCGTAGTCCGGAAACTTACGGAAACTACCGAGTAACATTTGAGAATGAGTATGGGACTCTTTACCAGAATTTTACTCTTCAAGCAAAGCGTAAGTAGTTTATGCTGGTCTAAGAGTCCGACAGTTTGCAGTGTAAGTTGTACAGCATGTGCCAGAAACATTTCTAATCCGACAGTTTACAGTGTATGTTGCACAGTATGTGTCAGAAAAATTTCTAATCCGACAGTTCGCAGTGTACGTTGTACAGTATGTGTCAGAGACATTTCTAATCCTTATGTTTTCTTGTTCTCTTTTTTAGTTGTGTATATTTTATAAAATAGAATTCTTTAATAAGGATTATAATATGAAAACACTTTATTTTTTATTCATTTTATATTTATATCCAAAGACTAAACATAGTTTCAGTTTAATAGTTTGAATTTTTTTCTATTGTAAGGATATTTCAACAAAATGGTTTATTTCATTGCAAATGTTTTCAATAATGTTTGTATTGTAATAGCACTTTTGCACTGCTGAAATGTTGAAATAAATTTTAAATCCTGTTGTTAACAAAATAATTTTTTCAGAAGCAATATTTTTCCAATGAATGTTAAGAATCTGTTTACTTAATAGAATCACCACAGCCGCCTTTTAATCTGACACTCATCAACATGACAGCAACATCAGCTTGCATCGCCTGGGTCGTAGGATTTAATGGTGGAGCGGAGCAGATGTTTCTTGTCCTGTACACGCCAACTGGCGACAGAGACTCGTTGTCCACTGAAGTCTCTGTCATCAAGGAAGAGGAAGTTGTGGCTAGCTGTGAGGAAAGATTGGCACCTGAAATGCGATATACTGTGACCGTGTTTGCAGAAAATGTTTATGGAAGGAGTCACGCCACAAAGATAACTATTACCACTTCAAGACATGGTGAGATTCTCCCACACGGCATCTCACTGTTTTTTGGTTTTTTTGCAGTCATAGATAGATAGACAGACAGACAGACAGACAGACAGACAGACAGATAGATAGATAGATAGATAGACAGACAGACAGACGGACAGATAGATAGATAGATAGATAGACAAATAGATAGATAGATAGATAGATAGATAGATAGATAGATAGATAGATAGATAGATAGATAGATAGATAGATAGATAGATAGATAGATAGATAGATAGATAGATAGATAGATAGATAGATAGATAGATAGATAGATAGATAGGTAGATAGATAGATAGACAGACAGTCAAACAGAGACAGAGATATGAACATACAATGCATATGTGCGTATGTGTATGTTTCCTATTTCTTTCTTAGCACTTGACATCCGCCTGCGTCTTTCTAAAGTACTAGTAGTATAGAGTTTCATAGTTATTTTTATATATAGAAAATTTTACAAGTCGAGTTATAATTTAAAACAAATAACCCACTCAGCTGTTATACATTTACTTAAATCATTAATGACAGTTTGTGTCATTGCTTCCCTCTTACCATACATTTGTTCCGCTTGATTCCATTTTCGTCAGTATCTGATTCACCCTCTAATTCCTCTCCCCGCCCCCATCTCTTTTCCCATCCGTATTTCACTTCTTTGCACTCCATCACTTTATTGTCTTCGTTCATGGTTCTCGGGCGAGTTTAAGTTTTAAATTAACTGAACTACACGGTGAATGTCAAATTTGAATTATACTTTGTTCTGTCCCTGTACTTTCTTCATGTGAATGTCAAATTTGAATTATACTTTGTTCTGTCCCTGTACTTTCTTCATGTGAATGTCAAATTTGAATTATACTTTGTTCTGTCCCTGTACTTTCTTCATGTGAATGTCAAATTTGAATTATACTTTGTTCTGTCCCTGTACTTTCTTCATGTGAATGTCAAATTTGAATTATACTTTGTTCTGTCCCTGTACTTTCTTCATGTGATGTGCGAACGTAAATATTTGTAGGCTCCCTGCTCAAGTTAGTTTACATGTGACGTAACTGAACAATACTTGATTTTCACTTTTACATTAGATACATTCGAGCCAAAAGGATCAACATGGGTTGAATTTGCTACTCCGGTGGCAATGGGATTTTTCCTTGCCCTAATCACCTGCTGCAGTATTGGGGTGTGCGGCATGAAAATATATACTCAGCATACCGAGGGACGAAACATTGACGCACTGAGCAACACACGTGAGTTTAAAGAAATGCTTTAATTTACAACAACAACAACAACAACAACAACAAACTAGCTCTGCATATTGCAGCGCACATTTAGAGGAGTTTATGTTTATAATCACTTGCAATAGGTATTCATAAGCAAGTGGTCTTTAAGACAGTGCAGGCTTTGAGTGGTTTTTAAATTTAAACTTACTGAGCGTATACATCAGTATTCAAGAATGATGTTCTTTGGCATCAACATTTACAGCCAGTGATTTCGAAAGTGTGTAAGCTGATGAGAAAAATATTGAGGTTATGGATATATTTAAAAATGAATGATACAGGATAAAAACTGACAGGAACAATCAGACAATACATGCGTTTATGCATTAGTACTTTGGTTTGATATCTAGTCTGTTCTTGGTGTGTGCGTACACAGGTTTACTAC
>CM054179.1:135369486-135581986 GCA_028829895.1 Sinotaia quadrata
ATTAGTAGCAGTGGGAATAGTAATAGTAGTAATAATAGAAGTCACAGTAGCAAGAGAAGCAGCGGTTAATAATAGTGGGTTAATAGAAAATGCAGCAGTAGTAAGAATGTTACTAGTAGTAATAGTACAGAAGAAGCAGTAGTAGTTACAGTATCAGAAGAAGCAGTAGTAGTTACAGTATCAGAAGTAGCGTTAGTGGTAGTTGTCGTGGTTATAGTAGTCGTACATACAGTATTGCTGAGATATTTGAGTGAACTTGTTAAAGAAGTAGTACTAACACTTGCATTGAGATATTAGAGTGAACTTGTAAGAGAAGTAGTACAATCAGTAGCATTGAGATATTTGAGTGAATTTGTAAGAAAAGTAGTACAATCAGTAGCATTGAGATATGTAATTGTACTTGTTATATAAGTAGTTCTAATTGAGGCATTATGATTTACAATTGTACTGTTCGGCTGAAATAGTACCGCCTGTAGAAATGAATTATTGAATAATATCGATTTTAATTTTTTGTTGCTTTTAAATGTATTCTAATCTTTTGGAGCCAAAACCTTTGCCGGATTTTATGAGACATAAAGATTTGAGCAGGGTGTGAGAATTTTCAAAGAGCGTGACTTGCAGGAGTTGGTATACTTTGTTCAAGTATCCTACGTTTCCAGGATTTGCTGCTCTGCTTAACAAAGTTCCGATTACCAAAGATTCTACTTTTTAATCGAAGAGTTGCATTGGTTATCTGGTCTTCATTAAAATATAAATGTCCGCTTACATTTATTTCAAATGTCCGAATATTTCGCGAAGGTTGGAGGTTCACTTGCTGTTTTCAAGCTCATTTTTATTCGTTCCTTCCCTCTCTCTCTCTCTCTCTCTCTCTCTCTCTCTCTCTCTCTCTCTCTCTCTCTCTCTCTCTCTCTCTCTGTGCAGCTAATTGTGAAATGCTATGGATAGATTATAATCTATTATAATTATTAACTATTTATTAATTTGAATTGTATCTTCATTTATTTTACTTTTCTTTTTCATTTAGTTCACAGAAATCGTATTCGTCAATCGTATCATTTCCAGAAATGCTAATAAGTTTTGGTTTGCTATTTTTAGTGTTTACATTTTTAAAAACTACTATAATTCACTAAGTACTTTCCTGAGAAACGTCAGGCGCTAGTTCCGGGAATACCCGGTATGATTAATTTCGTGTGTAGAGGATAGTACAGTATATCAGTTTAATCACGCACAAAGAAAGAGTAACACAAGGGGAAAAAATTGAGCAGATTGGCCATACACATTCCAAGCGCACACTCACTCGCTCACTCACTCACGGACGCACGCACACACACACACACACACACACAAACACACACAAACACATGCGCAGACATGTGGTGGGTGCAATGGGAGAGAGTAGGAGAAACAGGGAGATAGAATATATCATTAGTTAAAGAACGATATAAATATACACAGTCACAAGTAAATTGTATGCACACATAAAAGATAAAGAATATATTAATATAATCAAGGGCAAGTACACACACACTAACAAGTAGATTGTATGTACTCTTGAGCGGGAGGAAAGAAATTGAATATATTTATAGATCAAGAATAAGTACACACTAGCAGGTAGATTGTATGCACACACGAGCGGGAGAAAGAGAAATAACATTTTAATAGATCAAGAAAAAGTGCATGTGCACTAACAAGTAGATTATTTTGACATACAACGCAAAAGCTTAGGTAATTTATGTTATAATTTTTATTCAGCCATAAAATTATTTAAATAATTCGAACAGCAATGTTACAAAATATTCGCAGAATAGTGCTACCATAATTGTTCTTAATAAAGCATTTGTAGTAGTGAATAAGTCTATATTTTTGTCAGGTGTGGTTACTTGTTTGTTTATTTTTTTTCTTTTTGTTTCTAAATAAACCCATTGCAATTAATAAATAACATTTAGATACAACTAGATTTATTTTTTATCAAAATATAAAAGCAAACAAAATATATAAACACTGATGTACTTATAAATTTCTGCTGGTAAATCCAAATATAATACATGAAAAAATTATGTGCTAGTAAAGAGATTTGATGCATTTAAAGATCATTACTCCATTGTCCTGTTAACATTTTACACTTTAGAACTCGTCTTGCAAACTGAGTATTATATTGTTTTTATAATTAAAATTCTAATCTGTATTTAATTATGCAATATGACTTTACAAATAAAGGCAAGTACTTTTCAAAAATGATTTGTCATAACTGTGATGTCTTTCAAAAGCGATTTGTTACGACTCTGAAGTGTCTTTCTAAAATGACTTGTCACGACTGTGACGTGTGCCTGTCAAATGTGATTGGTCATAACTATGAAGTGTGTCTTTCAAAGGCGATTTCTCGTGACTATAAAATGTGTCCGTCATTAGCGATTTGTCATGATTGTGAAGCGCATCTTTCAAAAGCGATTTGTCATGAGTGTAAAGTGTGTCTTTCGAAAACGATTTGTCATTACTGTAAAATGTGTCTTTCAAACGCGACCTGTCCTAGCTTTCGATGTTGTGCACCATGGTGTGAGTGAGAGGCGGTGCATTTACCTCCTTAAATAATATGTAAATCGCAACGCCTATCACAAACACACATGACGTAGAATTAGGC
This sequence comes from Sinotaia quadrata, assembly GCA_028829895.1. NCBI lineage: Eukaryota > Metazoa > Mollusca > Gastropoda > Architaenioglossa > Viviparidae > Sinotaia > Sinotaia quadrata. Next base: position 135,372,125 of record CM054179.1, read on the forward strand.
CAACACCTATTACGTATATTCATGACCTAATTGTAAGAGAACCTCTGTCTCTCCTATTGATTATATAGAACTAGACCAACAACGTTCATCGTACACTATCATGGCGTGATGTACAAGCTGTAACGCCTATAACACACTCACCCATTACGTAATGCTATGTCAACGCCTAGCGCACACCGCATACCCTGTGACGTAGCGCAAAGTCAACACCTGTTATCCATGATGTAATTGTAAGTGACCTCTCATATTCCCGATGCAATACTAGTCCAACGTCTATCACACACATCCATGACGTAATACCACAGGGTATGCCTGCAGCACACTTATCCACGACTGGAGCAACATGTATCATACTTATCCAAGACATAACACCAGGTCAAAAATTACCAAATAATTACGCCAATAATGTAATTCTAAGTACATAACGTATACTAGATTATACCCTTCAAACGCTTAACCATGACAGAACGTGGTCAATGCCCATCAAGACAGCTCTAGGGTAACGCTTTTGGCACAGCAAATATTCATCCTCGACGTAAAAGCTAGCCCTCTCCCATAATACAATCACGACTGTTCTCCCATAATACAATCACGACTGTGCATTAGGTAATCGCCTGTCACACATCGGCGCCATAATACAAGGTCCTCGCTAATCTCGCACTGTCACAGCGTAGCGAGAAGAGTCTGTCACACACGTCAGTGAAATGTTTCTATCAATGGCAGACATCCTTGGCTTATATTAGTCAATATTTTTTCAAATCTCAAATCAGCTTGGAAGAAGACCTTTCACAGACACATGAAAACTCTTTAACGCCATTTTTATTTTAGAACAAGACTCTTTACGTCATTCACATACATTAAGACTCGAAAACAGTACTCGTTAACGCCTTTCACAGAAAACAATACTCGTTAAAGTCATTCACAAATATGCATTCAAACTCGTTAACGCCATTCACAGATATACGTAAAGTAAAACACATTAACGTTTTTCAATAACACAGTAAAACACGTTAACGCTTTTCAATTATAATAAGACTCTTTAACGCCATTCTCGCATATTTTCTACGCAAATCAAAATCGAAACCCCGACAACACAATGTACATGAATATTACTTAAGCGCCACATATAATATGTATGACGTGAAAGTGGGTCTTTATGTTCGTCATATTCATTCATTCATGACGTAATTACAGATACCTATGATCGTCGAACTATTAGTGGAATAATGATCTCACTTTCCTATTACAGAGCTGGCGCATTTCACAACAGCGTGACATGACGACAAGACAAACGTTTAGAACCAAAAACATGTCACAAAAGGTGTACTATCCAACATGTACAAGCTGTAACGTGTCATCAGCCAAAACATGAAATAAACAAACAAACAAATAATCTATATACAAACACAATTTTACTCTATTGTTTCTCTGTTTTCGTGGTTATTAAACGTACAAATTCGATGAGCACAAAATATTACTGAAATTATTAAACGTACAAATTCGATGAGCACAAAATATTACTGAAATTATATATATATATTTTTTTAATTAATCCTGTAACGAAAATGTGTGTACGTGTGTGTGTGTGCATGTGAGTGTATGTGTGATTGAGCGAACAAAACACTTATTTATTGATATGACTTATAAAGATAAAGTCCAACTACAAACATCACTTTAGGCCTTCACTACGCACTGTGAAAGGCCTGTTTAAAATGCCCCATTACTGACACACTCACAATCACATGGAATCCTATCAAACCAAAGAAAGCGTGTTTATAAAACTGTAAATGGCGTGTTGCTGATCTCGGACACACCTGTCCTATCGTGTGTCAGTTTTACTAAATGATATGCCAGTGACATTTGTTATCTTCACTCCCTGGGAGTTTAAAAATTTACTCCTGATATAGCTACGTACTAAATTGAAATATGTGAGTGTGTGATAAATAAAACAGTCCATTAATTGTCTATATTACAAATGATTTAATTTCATGAATCTGCAGTTTTTTGCTTGATCAACTGAGATCTTGAGCTTCTATCGGCGAATAGTGCAAAAGTCATTAACATTCATATTTTTTCTTTTAAAATAATGTATTCTTCAGTTAAATGTAGTTAATCACATTCTGCAAAGTCTAACTTGTTTTCTTCGATACTATAAATTATATGAATGTTTCGGTGTAGATATAAATGGTGTGCATTAGCAACAAATTTAGCTATTCACTAAAATAAAGACTCTTTATAAAGAATATATTGATTTTATAAAGCTTGAAAACCGTCAGTGTTGTGTATAATGAAACAACATAATGTTTTCATTGTTTACATTATTTATCCTGCCTAGTAACAATAACCTATATCAAGCATCCAATGACTATTGGGTTCAACGATTAAGTTCAGCCTGTAGTTTCCATTTTAACTTTGCCTTCTTGTAAGTCGACTTAAGAATAAGGTGATAAAATGATATGATTTAATAAAGCCTACTCGTTTGGTAAATTACCGGGAGTTCATAAAAAGAAATTATAAAGTTGAGCCGATCGATCCCAAAGAAATCTTCTAAATTAAGTATATGAATTATTCACAAATAAAGTGCTCGAGACGAGAGGTCGTTAAGTGTGTATACGTACGTGTGAATGGGAAGGATGTGTGAAGGTGGTGGTGGTGGAGGACTGTGCACCCTTACTCTGATAACGGCATTGAAGATGTTGCCAACCCGACGGTGCGCATGCCTTGCATAAGGCTGTTTAGAGTTACTCCACCTTATTGCAAGACATCCGCGCTACCGGTAGAAAGCGTTGTTTGACCAGCTCCGTGGAAACAAAATGGCGTCTATAAATTTATAAATATTTATGGTGAATGTATATTGGGGGGTGAGAGCGTGCTGTAGGAGACTGTAAACAGGGATACATTGACTTTTATAAAGTAACCAAATGGGAACTGTATACTATAAATAAGAAGAGTTTGGGAACTGTATTCATTATTGGTATGCTGGAAAGTGCAAACAATCGCACTGTGATGTTAAAAATGAGAATATGACGAGATGAAAAAAGTTGGCATGGAAACGTTAAATAGTGATAATTAAGAAAATTTGTAACGGTGAGAGCGTTCTCAAGCTTTTTCTCGGCCATGAGCGCATTCGTGACCAACTATCTCGGCATGGAGTACAGTATGTGACGTTGAGCATAGTATGTGACGTGATTAACACCACTCAATCTTAAACACAATTCGTGGCCTGACAAGCACATACGAACATGAGCGCAGCACACGACGCGACACATTCGATCGTGATCACAGTGAATGACTTGACAAACACATTCGATCATCAGTACAGTACGTGACGTGATAAGCATTCGATCATCAGTACAGTACATGACGTGATAAGCATTCGATCATCAGTACAGTACGTGACGTGATAAGCATTCGATCATTAGTACAGTACGTGACGTGATAAGCATTCGATCATCAGTACAGTACGTGACGTGATAAGCATTCGATCATCAATACAGTACGTGACGTGATAAGCATTTGATCATCAGTACAGTACGTAACATGACAAACACTTGATTATGAGCTCACTGCGTGACGTGACAAACACATTTGATCGTGAGCACAGTCCGTGACGTGACTAACACATTTGATAATGAGCACAGTGTTTGCGTGAAATTTACATTTGATCGTCAGCACAGTAAACCACGAGGTCAGAAATCAATAACGCGTTCTGAGTACAGCCCGTTCTGAACACAACAGATCAAATTAAAATCGGCATTCAATCTCTGAAAGAGAAGAAAGCATTCGGCAAGTGAAAAGAAAAATGTTCCAACAATTCTTAATACAAAATGTTACAAAAAGTATTTTGAAATCCAAACCGGTCTTTACATGCTACAGCAGCAACAACAAAATGACAAACAGCCCTCTCAGTTTATTTCGCAATAAAGTACAATAGTAAACCAAAGCACCATTCATTCTATTCGATTGGCAGTTATCCAACTGTTCACAATTAATCAACGTGAATGAGCACAGACAGCACTGCGCCTGGCATGTTTGATTGTCAGATAGAGTATGTCGTCAGTGAAGGTCACTACTCACATGTGCTAAGGTCAAGAATGAGGAAAACGAAGCGAGCGCTTAGCAGTGCGGTGTCCGGTGAAATTGTCCCAGTTCGGGGTGATACTAATGTAAAAACCTACCGTGCACTAATGTACAAGCGGTTCGCTGGTGTGGATCAAATTTCCCTGCTTCGTGCATATATTCACGCTAGTCTATGAAATACGCGTGTATTAATTACCGAAATGGATTTATATTAATAAAATATGAGGTAATGATATAAAACTTTCGAAAGCTAATTACTCAGGTCAGTACTTAAAATTTTGTTATTGTAATATTTTGGCGGCGGAATAAAATTGCTCGTGTAAAATAATATTCGTTTTATGTCTGCAATATTTAATAAATCTCAGAATAAACCATACAAAAAATTCCAGTTTTATATTATGTAATGTTACCCTATGTTACTATGTTATCGATCTGCAACAATGTACATACTCTTTTATTACATGTTAATACAGCATAACATTATTTCAGAAAACATTTTACACAATGCACATACATTTGCAATTAACACACGTCTTTGAACTGTTAGTAAGTCGTTTCTTCGTTTCACTTTTAATATAATTTAATGCTAAGTTGAATAATAGAATTTAATTACGTTTTTCTAAAATTAGTGCAATCTTCCAGTACAGAAAATCTGTGAGAAATGATATGAGTTAGTCAGGTATTCGATATCTAATTTCAAAAATCACGACGAATTGTGGGGGGATTGAAAACGTTTTGTAACTGTAAAATATTTAGTCTAAAACTATGATTCATGGTGATTTGGCATTCAAACCACCTAAATTGTCTTGAGACCGGTGTCGTTCTTCATATAGCTCCTGTCTTTAAATCACTCTATCTTCACACTGCTCCTGTTTTAAAACAATATATCTTCACATTGCTCACATTGCTTGTAACACTGAATCTCTCTAAACATTGTTCTGACTTTAGAGCATTGTGTCTGTCTATGTGATTTGAATAATGTACATTCAAGATTGCTTTACTTTCGTTAGATTACTGGGCATATTTCAAAAGTAATTGTTTATTGTTTTGTTTCTTTTTTAGTTTACTGGGCTTATTTTAACGTTGCTTACTGCCTTTAGATTCGTGAGCTTATTTTAACGTTGCTTTCTGCCTTTAGATTAGTGGGCTTATTTTAATGTTGCTTACACCCTTTAGATTAGTGGGCCTATTTTAATGTTGCTTACTGCCTTTAGATTAGTGGGCCTATTTTAATGTTGCTTACTGCCTTTAGATTAGTAGGCCTATTTTAATGTTGCTTACTGCCTTTAGATTAGTAGGCCTATTTTAATGTTGCTTACTCCCATCGAGCAACTGTAGACACAATGTACTCACTGCAGCAAAGAGCTGCGAATTGCACATGCATACTTGCAATGACATGGCATACTCACGAACAATGCATTATCACCCTGCTACAGATGCGTCCTGTCGCTGTAGAGACTCAATTTACTCAACCAGAGCACAGTACGAGGTCACGCACTGACAACGGTGGTGTCGGTGACTTAGCTCACTCGTCAAGATTTCACGGAAAAGACTCACCGGTCTCTGTCACAGTTCGAAAAGTTAAACAGATTATTTTAAGGCACTATCAAAGCAGCTTATATTCTCCACATTCTTATAATTTTGATCTAAGAATATTCAAGAGATTGCGTTCCTACATTTGTTTTTATTAGTCATTATCGCGACATGTTATAACAGTTATATCGATGACTTTCTCTGTTAAATGTTGCTCACGACAAGCCTGAGCATATACTTACGCCCACTATAAATAATTCTTATTCACAAACGGGGGACGAACATTTCAGCTGATAAAGGTAACCCATATAAGTAGTGGATAGGTAAGTCACCCCAGGGCACACTTGGTTGATTTTTACGGACCCTCGACGTAAGACGGCCCCCGTAGAGACATACGGGATTTTACTCCCTGGAAACAAAAATTGACATTGTGGTTTGAAATGCAAGAGTGTGCATGCTAATGGACGCTAGCTACGCAAAAATAAGTATGATAAATTATGTCGTTCAAATCAAAAATGTGCACACCAAATCAAAGGAAAATACGTGCTATTAACAGTTATCTCAGACACTTTGCCCATAACACGCATATGTACAATTTTAATTATGGAACATGTGCCCGCCTCGTTATTATCATTCCACGATCCTAAACAAAAATTGTCTGCATTTATTGATAGTTTGCTCTCTTACTTTAATTTTTAGCTTTGGTTGAAAAATGGATGACAAGGATTGTACACGTTTATGATTCTCTTACTTGATCCCTCTTTTGCCCAACCGTACATTTGCAGCAGTATGGCGAAAAAGTAACGGTTTTGTCTATCTTTCTTTTATTTCCTTTTTCGTTTGGACATTTCTTCTTTTCTCTTTGCCTTGCTTTTATTATTGTCAAATTAATTATTTATTTTCTGTTTATTCGTTTGTTTACTTCTTTATTCATTCACCTTCTTTTACGTGTTTATATACGTACGTTAGTCTGTATGTATGTTTATACACGTGCATGCTGCTATAGAAATGTAATTTATGTAGTGCTAAATACAGTTATGTAAACCAGCACTTGAATATAATAACCCCTCAGGCTACATAGACGCCACTCCCAAAATCACTCCAATTCCGCCCCCACCCCCACGTGGTTAAATATTTACAAGCATTGTAATCACGGGTTCTTAACTTGCACTCAACACAGTATAGGTTTCAAATTGAATCGACATACTTCTGTCTTTCGAGTACGCAAAGAGATTATTTACCTGATACCCGTGTTAATTACGATGGCACACCTTTCTTATTGAAGACCTCGTCCCGTTCAACTCTTGTAGTGCCAAATTGAAGACTGCTTGCTTCAATGGGGTGGGGGGTGGGGGCGACCAACAACGAACACATCTTCAACCCTAACACGACCGTTAGACCCGACTATACAAGAGTGAGTAGAACACTACGAACATGTTATCAGGTAAAACGTCTACGTTCGTCCCACATCTGGAGAACAAGTATACTCTACGTATGCAACTGTGTACAACTGATAACACGAAGATCTGTGTAAGTAATTGGTTTCTCATACAAAATGGACAATGTCGGGTTTACATTGAATGCGAGGGAGGGGGACAAGGGAATTGGGGGTTGGAAAGGTATGTGACAATGAAGACTAAGGGGTCGAGAAAGGTGTTCGGACCCAAAGTGGGCCAGTGCGCGGCTCCGTCGTTATACAGGATGAGGAGTTACTAAAAATACTCTCATGCTGGTAATGGCGTTAACATTGGACATATTTCCATTCATTTTCCCCACAAGCATACTTCAATGCGTTATTCTAAATTGTGAACAGTAATATTATTCCAAACATAATAAATCATTATTTTAATAACAGTTCTCGAAAGATAAAATTTTAGATATATATATTCATACTTTCTTTTGAGTATCCATTTGCAATAATGCTCAAAAGTATTCTATTTCTTGGTCCTAAATTCGGTATTCATAAACTGAGAAAAGACAGGAAGTTCAATGGATAAAATCCCCACTAACGTAACATTGTGGAACCCTAGACCATCAGAAATCAAGATCAGGGCCATAGTATCACAACCCCTAGCTCCACGGTGCTTGATATATCTGTGCCCTCCATCAAGTAGGGAGCACATTTGCGCGAAAGCGGCGGAAGCCGGAAGCGCCCCCTACACTCATCATCATTAGGGAGCACATCACGAGTCACCAGGGTCGTACTTTGTGCTTTGTTCATTTTGAAAACACAATGACAATATTGCCAATCAGCCTTACCCCACACACATCTCCAACGCAGTAAATTGGCAAACGTTTTTCTGCATCTGCCCTCCTGCGCCGTGTAGTCTTCCTTTACGGTAAAAAAGATTACATTTCCTTTTAATAAAGGGAAAGTTGTCAGTTTCATCACGCACACATATGTGCACATACTTCGATAACTTTTTGATCTTCGGTAAACGCGAATCAATTCAACTTATATGATTTTCATAAACAGAATTCCCGACACTTCTGTTCTAATCGTGGTCTTTCTTTCTCTCTCAGTCCAGCTATTCTCTGAGTAATCAGTAGCCACAATAGGTGTGTCCCAGTGGCCATGACATTTTGTCCCAGAGGTTATGATAGAGTGTGCTTCAGTGACCATGATGGGGCATTATGTCAGCTACGGAAGGGGCGTTGTGACAGAGATCATGTAATGTGTTGTGCAAGTCACCATGTTAAAGTGTTGTAGTGATGACCATGATAATGTGTTGTGACAGTGATTATGATAATGTGTTCTGACAGTGAACCAATATGAGGCGACATAACAGTGACCATGACAATATGTTGAGACAGTGATATGATAAAGCGTTGTCATAATGGTAGTGACCGTGATAATAATATCATTGTGGTAGTGACTGCAATCATGTGATGTGACGAAGACCCTGACAATACGATGTGACAATGACCGCGATACTATCATGCGACACTGGTAATGATAAAACGATATGACAATGACCGATACGGTATGTTGTGATAGTGAACACAGCAAGGCTTTGTGATATTGACTACGAGAAAGCATGGTGATAATGATAAAAGAGTGTTGTGACTGACTACGAGAAAACATGGTGAAAATGATAATAGAGTGTTGTGACTGACCACGAGAAAACATGGTGATAATGATAAGAGAGTGTTGTGACTGATTACAAGAAAGCGTTGTGATAATGACCATGATGTGTCGTTGTGATAGTGACTACGATAAAGCGTTGTGATAATGACCATGAAAAGGTATTGTGACATGTCCATGGTAATGTGACAGTAATCATGTCTATAACCACGTTTACAGGCATACTTCGATCTTCATAACCTTGGAAACAATACCAGTGCATACAATTAAAAACATTATTACATAAAAGCAAATATATGTTTCTTTTATTTATCACTAAACTAATGTTGTTATGACTTATCTGTAAAGAGACTAGGTTTTTCAATAAGGCCCCTGTTGACTTAGTGCCTAGCAATTTGTACGTAAGCATTCATGGTAAATCACGAAAAATACGTCACTACAGTTACTCCCTGCAGTCCAGTAAACAAACATCATGCAAAAGTAAAAAATAATCTTTCTGCATATTATTAAAAATGAATATTTGAATTATCTGTCAAAGACTGGCTTTGTTATGTTTTCTTACATTTTTAATTATTTATATTTTTTTGTACAAGTATTTCAGAATATCTTTTTGATCTAAAGTAAGTGTTAATGAAATAATTTTCAAGCGTATCAAATTATTTCCTTTGCTTTGCTATTGTTGTTACTGTGTAGGAAAATTCGTCCCGCACTACCAGTGCATTAAACAATATTAATGTAGGTCGTCGGAATATTAATACATTAACAAGTATAGATTCATTTGCTTTAGAGTGCAAATAAATAGTGATGTAAATTCAGCTTTTAAAAGTAGACCAATAACTATCATTAACTTTAAAGTCAGGCTGGTTGATTTGTAGTAACAAAATCATAAGATCGTACATTTTTGGTGGTGTCATTTACAAACTGAATCAGGCACACTGACTGTGATACATCATCCAGACAGTCATGTGTAAACAGAGCTAATCTGATGGATTGTATGACACATATAGTAAACAATCAAGTCAGGGATTAGCTATTTACAAATTGAATCAGGCAGACTGACTGTGTGACAAACATCCATATAGTCATGTTGTGGCAAACACAGCTAGTCCGATGGATTGTGTGACAGTAAACAATCTATCGTTTTGATAACGTCTCATAAATTCAGTATTATTTGACTCATCAGACATTCTTTTTAGTGGTTGTTGAGTATCTGTAGATAAAGTCAGATTTGTATCTGTAAATAAAGTCAGGCCCATTTGCTGTACCTATATATTAAATCTATGTGTGTGACTCTGTAAATATTAACAAAGCAGGCTGATTTATTTTTACAATGTTTCACGCCTACAACCTGAGGTTTTCTGACTCGCTGGGCAAATACATTTGCTGTACCTATATATTAAATCTATGTGTGTGACTGTGTAAATATTAACAAAGCAGGCTGATTTATTTTTACAATGTTTCACGCCTACAACCTGAGGTTTTCTGACTCGCTGGGCAAATACATTTGCTGTACCTATATATTAAATCTATGTGTGTGACTGTGTAAATATTAACAAAGCAGGCTGATTTATTTTTACAATGTTTCACGCCTACAACCTGAGGTTTTCTGACTCGCTGGGCAAATACATTTGCTGTACCTATATATTAAATCTATGTGTGTGACTGTGTAAATATTAACAAAGCAGGCTGATTTATTTTTACAATGTTTCACGCCTACAACCTGAGGTTTTCTGACTCGCTGGGCAAATACATTTAACCACTTTCGCGTCCTTGTTTGCCTATTATTAATACAAGATTTACTTTTAATCCAGTAAATTATTTTTTTCTGTTTGTGTACCTGTTATTTTACACAACCTGTGGACACAGACGTAACCCAGACTATGTATTCAACTTTCGTGCCTATAATACATTTTAAATTTTGCTTTAAAATAAATGAATGTATTATTAGTTTAATAATCAGATTCTATCCTCTCATGTGTGGGTATATTTTGTATTATTCTAAAATGTTATTGGGCCTCGCGCTGTAATATGTATGCATGTGTATATTTATTCACTCGTACATAAACACGCACGCACATACAAACAGTCATACACGGGGAAACAGCCAAACAACTGACCTGTTTATGTTGGTAACGCCAAGGACTTTTAGAAAAGTGATCATAGTGTCCATGTGTTAACAGGGTTTCGTTGCTACTAAATGTATATTCCAACGGTTGTAATTCTTTCCTAAATTCAGCTGCTCACCTGGATCACAATAAAGACACACACCTTTGTCATTCCGTCTAAAGATTAAAGGAAAAACTCCAGAGTGAATGGCAAGTTTAAGCCAAATAATAAACAATGACACACCTAATACTGTTAAGTATGTTCTAAATAGTTCCTCCGATTAGAAAATTCTTTAGCGAGTATTTTCTATGCAACCTCATCTGAGTGCCTTAGTATGTTCTATTGAAGTATCATTAACTCTGGTAAACTTTAATCCAAATATCCCAGAATATTGTGTACTATACCGTGTAACTCACTTAAGTTTTAATTCGAACGTCCCACAACGTTCTCTATGATATCAAATAACTTACGTAAACATTAATCCGAATAACTCACAATGTTCTCTTTCATATCACTGAGTTTAGACACAACAACCTAAACCAAAACACAACCTATCTCGCATTGTTTTTACATCTCATTTTATAGAGAGGTATTCGGATGTTGTGATTAGGCGCTGTTGTTGACATAACCGTCTGATTTATCGCAATGTTTTGAAAATTGAAAGTTTGCAAACATCATGTGTCCTCGGAACTTACTCACTCACCTCATCCGTGACACCCGTGTCATGGTTCAAATCATGGCTGATTAGGGCACACAATCTTAGCTGGTATCTTTGAAACCATTCTTAATCGGGTGGACAAAAATGGAAAGTAATATGCTGACAAGCCCTTATCTAATCTCTTTATACGCAGACAAAACGCATTTAGTAACATGATTCAACAATAATCCATTAGACTTTGTATTCGTACTGTCATCTATTTGTACGAGGGAAATACACTGGCATTTCCATGAGATTAGCAGATGAATTTACATGTTCTTTCTACAAATTATTTTCCACTTGAACTCATTTACTTCGAATGTTACTTAATCGGATCCATGAACTTCATATGTTATTTATCACAGGAATTCATTTGCTTGAAATGCCATAATCTTGCATGTCATCTGTGCCTCGTGCCCATTAACTTAAATCTCCCATGCTCCAGACAGTTGTGTAAGTAAGCCATTTAAGTACTTAACAAATAGTTCCAAAAATGCACTGCACACAACGTCGCTGTAAGCAAATTCCGTTCAAAGTACAGTCCAGATAACAGTAGTTTGTCATGTTAAGTATAAACTGGTGGAAATACAAGATATGCACACATATACAAAGTCCTCTACTCTGCATTAAACGTATGTGAAAAAGACTTTTGCAAGGGAAAAGTATGGTGGTAGTGTACGGGAAATTGTGAAATCATCCTCACAGCATGGACGCAAATGGCCAAACAACGTGTCCTATTCCCAATCAGCTTTTAAGAAGTTATACTAGTCATACAAAAGCCTGGCATGCCACAGATCACATAACTTTAACAAGTGGTTATAAAAATAGAACTGACATCAAAACCTGATCTGCAAAAATAAAAAACCGCACCAAATGCACGTGCTCTGGATGTAGATAAACATTTTTAAAATGCGTTTTTTTAGTGCGTCTTAATCATGATACCAATAATGAGGTCAAACTGTTTATATCTGGAATGTTAGAATCTAAGTTGTCTTGGGCAATACGCTCCAAAAGAGAAAAGATGGATGTTTCCACGGCATTGCAGGAAATATACACCAAAGATCCCACTCAAAATAACAATTATTTTCACTTTTATTGCAAACTCCTTGCATGCTTATGTATCAGTAATGACAGTTATTTTGATTTTCTTTAATAAGACATGGAGTGGTTCAGATGTCTCACTGGTTTTCTTTCGGCTACTGTTAATAGTAGTACTGCCCAACATTTTGAATCAGTTTAATTTTTTATTAACTAAAATCAACGCGTGGGTCATTTTCCTTTCTTTCATAATTTTGTTTTGCCCTGAACATTTCCAAGAGCAGTGGAACGTTAATGACACTTCACATTATTCACATATCTGTGTGGTTATGTAACTCTAAAACGTGTGTCATTGCAGTCTTTGCCAATTTATCATCACACAAGATGACATTCGGGCCGAATTAATAATTCATGTGTTGGGAACAGTGTTTTCATGCATATTATCCATTCATTCTTGTAACAGATGCAAGACTGTGTTTTAAGCGGCATTTATTCCAAACTGTGTGATGACGAGTATGAGGTAACTAAAAATTTCAATAGAGGAAATTTTAAAACAGTTTCATTATCGACTTTTTTAGTCTTTCAAAAGGAGCGTTTAAGAACTAGGTATCAATGACAAGTTTCTTAGATTGATTTTGACCAGAGACACACAGTCATAATGTGTGATTAGTCTTCTATCCGGTTTACTCACACTTATTTCCGCTGACTTCAAATACCGGTTAGCATCTTCAAATTTAGAAATATAATTCTAGAACCAATTTCCGCTGACTTCAAATACCGGTTAACGTCTTCAAAGTTAGAAATGTAATTCTAGAACCAATTTCAAGAAATGTGTTTGAGAGGTTCAAAAACTGCAAACCACCTCGGAAATATCGTCGAAACCTACCTTCGAGTTTATTTTACAGCACCATAAAATAAATATTGAAATTATAAGTAATGGAAACACAGCTTTGTTATTTTGTTCCAATACAATTATATGTTCAGAAAAAAAATCTGGCATTAATGAGAGAAAATATCGTGATGCAATGTACAAAATGTGTATCTTTGCACAGCAACATTTTCCCCAGTTCTGTGTTCAGTTAAACAGAGTAGTAAAACATTAATTTCCCTAAAATCGGTTTTACAAGAGAACACAATGATCTGGTCATCAGTCCACAACTGAAACTCATCTGTCATGTTTGGTACTCTACGTTTTGTATCCGTGTGTTATGCTGGCAATTGACACTAACGTCTAGATGCTGACTTTTGCTCTTTAAGGCACGTTATCAAGATGGTTGAATAGGGTGCAGACTTCTTTTGAGACAATAAGTCAAGTATTGATTATCGCCCTTTAATAATAGTACTTCTGTAAGGATGGTGGAGAGTGTGCTTGTAATAAATTTATCAGAGCATTTATCTTTCGGCAACAAGAGAAGATGACACTTTTATTTGAACAACGGCACTTGTTTCCAATAAAAATCAAACGACGATATGTAGAGAATGGTTACTGAGATTACCGTTCTTCTGACAAAGTGTAATATCGGTGAAAAAGATTGTTGTAATGATATTCTGGAGAGACTGTTGACATCACTCCTTGTAAATTGTTTGAATGTAATAACATTTGATGACCCTATTTATTTGTACAATTATAGGGTGAGCGACATTCTTTATAACAACACATCACTCGTATAACAGTACCTGATAGTCAAAACAACGAATCCAACCAATGAACAGTAAGTGACTTTTACAAAACCGTACTTTCAGTGTAAAGTGCCAGGTCTTAGAATCATGATTGAAACTCTTCAAATATCTATTTTAAACCAATGGGAGTTCCCTCAATAAATGTCTTCAGATAGTGGCCATTTTCTCAATAAATATCTTTAGACAATGGCCATTTTCTCAATAAATATCTTTAGACAATGGCCGTGCTCTCAGTGGATGTCTTCAGACAATGGCCATGCAAACAATAAATGTCTTGAGACAAAAACCATGCTCTCCATAAATGTCTTCAGACAATGGCTGTGCTCTCAATAAATGTCTTCAGACAAAGACTATGCTCTCAATAAATGTCTTCAGACAATGGTCATGTTCTCAGTAAATGTCTTTATACAATGACAATTCTCTCATTAGATGTCTTCAGACAATGACCATGCTCTCAATAAGTGTATTCAGACAATGACCATTTTCTCATACATGTCTTCAAACAATGGCCGTGCTCTCAATAAATATCTTCAGACAATGGCCGTGCTCTCAAGCCCTTTCTGTGAACGTAATACGTTTGTTACTGGGTGCATTACGGGATTCGAGCATACATGTATTGTCTATTTTCTAGAAAGGGGAAATGATAAATGTCACTTATGCAAATGAGTTATGTCCCACTCCACAGTGGTGCTTCCCATCACGATGGTAGTGAGAGGTGATGCATTTACAGATAAATACGTCATGTAAATCGCAACGCCTATCACAGACATCTGTGACAATGTCTCTCTACTGTGAAACATCTACTCTCCTCTGTACAACACAATTGGGTGGATAGATAGTTGGACACAAACTATAATATAAGGATACCTATAAAAGGATACCTGGAAGAGAGTGCTAATAGCAGAACGGAGGGTGGACATAAGGATTTTTTAAATAATCTACATAACTGCCTAGCGATATGAAAAATATACAAATGGCTGATAGAAAGGCAGAGTAAAACGGAAAATAAACACTTGTTAGATTAATTAAAGAAATACAAATAGTAGAGCGAAAGATAATTTGTTAGAAACAAATGACAACCTGCAAAATAAAAGATTAATAGATGAGGGAAAGAAAGGTAAATTGCAAATCAGAAAATAGGCTGATAACATACGTGTAATAAATAAATAGCAGAATAAAAAATAAAAGCAGAGATGTTGAAAGAAAGACAACAAAACATAGTATAAACATATGGTTGAAAGAAATGCAAATAGACAGACAGCTGCATAAATGACGGAAATAAAAGTAAGCAGCAAAACAGAAGATGGACAGGCTGAAGAAAGAAATATAAATAACAGAACAAAAGAGACAGAGCGAAGAACATACGACAGAAAGAAAGACAAGCAGCAAAACAGAAGACAAATAGACCAGTAAAAATAAAAACAAACAAGAGAACACAAAAAGGCAGCCTGACAACCAGCAGGATGCAGCAGGAGAATGCTTTGGGGGTTTTGTGCATCAAGAGAAAGCCAAAGAGCACACGTTTATCTTGACACGTTCATGAAATGTGTACAGTGTCTGACACACCCTAGTCACAAGCACGATCCTTTGTGCACACCCGTACCAGGCTGATTATAAAGAACCTCTACTGCATTATCTGAACTTTGAACTGATAATTACCTTTAAACTAATTAGTGCGTGCGTCCATGATATGGAGACCCCGTCATTTGTCGTCGGAATTTAGGTGTTCGAAAACATGTCTTATTTCTTAATATCGCAAACAGTTTTAATGAAAATAATTGTACTGTTTCGAAACATTCGGATGGTGGTTCTGTTTCATATCATTAAATAATGATAAGCATCACTACTGTTTGTACAGTCTCAAAGCATACCACATCAACATGACATTTGCACTGATCACATGTATTTATCTGGGTGTAACCTTTAGTTATAATTTCTCTTCTCGAAAAGCACAAGCCACTGTATTAGAAATTTAAAGCAATTATTTAATTACAAACATATTAGTGTGTTATTTGGGGATGTAGATTGTGTTTTGATTCTTTGCAGTATCGAAATTTGTTTGGATATGTATAATATTTTAACTATGTACTTTTGTTTTAAATTTTGGTTATGAATACAATTAAATCTTAACCCAGTTTTGCATATGTCTCAATTAACAATGACTACAAATTAGATCGATATTGATAACTTTTCAAACATTTCCTGTCGGAGTGATAATATTTCCTTTGTTATTTTTATTTAATCATCATGAAAGTGATTTTATTTTATTTTTGTTTAAACATGACAGTAACTATGTTTTATTTTTGAGAAAATAATTCTTTCAACATTGGAAGTGTTATCTTTCCCTTAAATCATGTATTACTGTTTGCTGTAGCGGATCAATAAAAAAAAAAAAGCAAAGATGGAATTTCGATCAATCTAAAGTGACGTGTCTTGCTTTTCCTTTCTCTTTCCAAAAAATTTAAGTGTTAAGTGAAGCAGCCTATATGTGCAGGCAAAGTGATATGAAATGTATCTAGCACTTTCAGGAAGATATTAAGAATATTGGCTGGACAACATGTCGGCGATGATTATGCCATAACGACTGTGCGCATGCCCAACATGAGGCTGTTAGAGTTACCTAGCCTCAGAAGGACATCCGCACGACCGCTAGATGGCGGTGGGCAGATAAGCTAGCCCTGTCAGGGGAAAGTGCAGATACGGAATAATGGACTGATGGTCGAGCAGGATTGGTGATAGTAATAGGACTGTGGATGTGGCGACTAGTACTGTTGAATTTTAATGGTTACATCGACTACGATAACCTTTGACCGATATCTAGTGATTTCAGTATCACATGCAGATCGGCCAGACCTCAATCAGAGCATACCAAACACTGTTTTCTCTATCAACGATATGCTGTAGGTCACAACGTTGTCACTATCGTTGACAGTAAGTGAGGAAACACAGGGATCACTGCCAGTGATAGTAGGTCAAAAACCACTGTTTATACTGTCAAAAGTAAGACGTCAACGCGATATTTTCACTAGAATAATAACAGTCAGAACTAGATTCGTTTGCTTTCTAATGACAGTAACTTAGAGCACAACATTTCATTGTAGCAATTAGATCACTGTGACATAGTCAGAAGACAGTAAGATCGAAAACAATGTTTTTGTCCCAGTCAGTGATAGACTGTCAGAACTCAATGTTTCATTGCCAAATATATTATCACAATATTATTATTTTATTCTTCAATAGTAATACATTCGCATATAGACCTACATTTTTCACTGTTATCCATAGTAAATCAGAACACATTAAAAAGAATATTTCTATATAATGACAGTAAATTATGATGCAACGATGTCACTGTCAATGATAGTAAGTTACAATTATATCACTGTCAATGAAAGTATCTCAGAATTCAATGATGGCACTGTCGATGAGAGTAACTTAGAACGCAATGATGTCACTATCATATCGATGATGGTAACTTAGAACGCAATGATGTCACTATCATATCGATGATGGTAACTTGAATGCAATTATCACTATCATATCGATGATGGTAACTTGAATGCAATTATCACTATCATATCGATGATGGCAACTTGAACGCAATTGTCACTATCATATCGATGATGGTAACTTAGAACGTAATGATGTCACTGTCAAAGGAAGTAACATAAAACGCAATGATATCAGTGTCAATTAAAGTAACTTACAACGCAATGATGTCACTGTCAATGATAATAACCTAGAACGCACTAATGTCACTATCAGTGAAAGTAACAAAACGCAGTGATGTCACTGTCAGTGAAAGAAACTTAGAATGCAATGATATCATTGTTGATGGTAGAAATAATGAAATAACTGAAATAATGATATCACTGTCAACGATAGTAACAGCCGCAATTATGTCATTGTTAATGGTAGCAACTCAGAAACAATAATATCACTGTCAATGATAGTAACGTAGAACACATGAATGTCAGTGACAATACCTCAGATCTCAATGTTTTCTAGCCAATGACTGTTAAGTCAGAAGCATTGTTTAAACGTTCAATAAAGGAAGGTAGAGAACAATAACGAAGTCGGTGATAAGAAAATAAATACATTACTTATCACCTCGAGCAACAAGAGGACAGCATAACACAGTACTACTCACCGAAGTGCATTCGGCTGGATATGTTTGCACTTAACAGAGCTAGGAATACAGATAAGAGCATTACCTGTCATTTTTCTGATGGTATGTACATTGCATACTGTATATCGTATATACGATTTCTGTTATGCAATTTATTATCTCAGAACTATTTAATTTTAAAATGTAATTGATTACAGATTCAGTACGAATATAACGATGGTCACACATTTGTGCTTATGATCACGATTATCATTATGATTAGCGCGTCTTGTCATCAACAGCGAAATGTACATCACTTTCTTTATCGAATATAAATTATATAAATATAATGATGACCACTATTATCATTATGATTAGCGCGTTTTGTCATCAACAGCGAAATGTACATCACTTTCTTTATCGAATATAAATTATATAAATATAATGATGACCACTATTATCATTATGATTAGCGCGTTTTGTCATCAACAGCAAAATGTACATCACTTCCAGTGACTAGACCGCTTGGCTAACCAATTCCCAGCCATCATCATACAAAAAAAATATACATCTTTCTTATTTCCCATCTTCAGTAATTGACATTAACCATTTCAAATGGCCTTTCTCTTCAGCTCTTATCGAGTATTTTTTGTATT
Organism: Sinotaia quadrata; assembly: GCA_028829895.1. Lineage (NCBI taxonomy): Eukaryota > Metazoa > Mollusca > Gastropoda > Architaenioglossa > Viviparidae > Sinotaia > Sinotaia quadrata. Next base: position 135,391,108 of record CM054179.1, read on the forward strand.
GTTTGGAATCAGCCGAACGAAACCATAACAAGAAATTAAAGTTGTTCACGTAAAATTAACTTGTTCCGGTAACAATAAGTAATCATGTTTAAGAAGGTGCACAACGATTTTGCTACACTCATTAACCAAGACGCGTATCTTGCTGATCCAAATGTAAGCGAAGATAGCAGGATCAACTAATTTTCATGGCGCTCTACGGCTAAGCTGTAGCACATTAAATGGAAAGTAAATCTTACAGTTTCCAATCTCGTCGTATCACACTGTATCACATCGTATCACACAGAAAATGCTATGAAGAAACGAAAACAAGCCGTAATATGTCCACGTAGCACACTCGGAGAGCGACACGGGGGAAAAAGCAAACAAAAGAACGTATTAGTGTAAAGCAAAATAAATTCCACGAACTGTTAGCTGAGTCAGGGAATTACCAGAGTCAATCTGTAGAAGCAAATCTAGCTTACCTGAAATATACCGAAGCCCGCCTTACCAACCTGTCTGGCCAAGTTCAGACAAATATTGAACTGCAAATATCACTTTACGCGATCTTTGTAGGTCTTATTACCATAAAGGCTTTGGTACGAACGAATAATAACAAGTCTACTCACACCTTCCTTCTCTAAAGCGATCACCAATCATACTCCTTTATCAAACAGTTAGGCCCTATTTATGCCTTGTTCGATCTCATTTCGAGGAAAGAATAAGTTATCGACATCTAATCAAATTACGTACGGGCTAAAAATACTTATGTATGTGGGTCAGGCACAATACTGGCGGGCGTATTCATGTCATGGTATGCAGCTGATGAATTCCATATTTAGATATTCTGTCAACGGATTGCATGTTCTGACTTGGATTCATACTAATTTACTGGCAGAGGAACCCACATCCCAAACTTTAGGTTGAAATCCTTAGATCTGATGCATTTTAAGGGATGTTTTGCCATTTTGTTGTTTTTGGTTGTTGATAATTTGTACGGTAATCATTACATTCGTTTAATTGCATAATCTTTTGAATTAGTGTTTTAAGAAATAATAATCAGTATATCGGAAATGTATGTTAAGTGCATGTATCTTTAATTTTATTAGTTTAGTTATATTCTGAAAGTATTGACAGCGCAGGATATATACCAGATATAAAGTGCGAACCTTCTCAAGCCATCGTCCTCTGCTGAAATCACACAAGTGACGTTTAATGACGTATAAACGAAATCTGTTCTACAACTGTATTTAACAAGATAGTCAGGTGTTACTGTACAAAAAACAGATTATCTATGGGAGTAAAGGACAAATAGTATCGCAGAGGCCGAGCACGACGTCTTGTGTCATTTTATGACGTCACACTTTGGTGTCAAAGTTGCTATTTTAGTTGCGTGTAAATTTATGCATTCTTCCACCCCACCCACCCCAAAATACACGTGATTGGTTCAGTATATTCTAGTGATTGTGAGTTATTTTAAGGGTAATAATCATGGGAAAAGAACACTCTAAGTCGGCTTAATGACCAAGGCTTACACGCTACTTAGCCGTGCTTGATGACCAACGCTTACGTACATCTTATCTGGGCTTAAAGACCAAAGCATACATAACTACTTAGCCGGGTTCGATGACCATAACTTACATACTATTGAGTCGGGCTTGATGACCAACGCTTACATAATTTAGCCGGGTTTGATGACTAAGGCTTACATACTACTTAGCCGAACTTGATGACCAACGCTTACATAATTAGCCGGGTTTGATGACTAAGGCTTACATACTACTTAGCCGAACTTGATGACCAACGCTTACATAATTTAGCTGGGTTTGATGACTAAGGCTTACATACTAAGCCGGGTTTGATGACTAAGGCTTGCATACTACTTAGGCGGGTTTGATGACTAAGGCTTGCATACTACTTAGCTGGGTTTGATGACTAAGGCTTGCATACTACTTAGCCGGGTTTGATGACTAAGGCTTGCATACTACTTAGCCGGGTTTGATGACTAAGGCTTGCATACTACTTAGCCGGGTTTGACTAAGGCTTGGATACTATGTGGAACATCAGTTCTAATGTCACCATAACGGTCAATTAGGAATACAACGAAATTCTGTTAGGTAAGAGGAGAAACCGTGGGCAAAGATGAATGCGTGTGTATCTATTTGTGTGTGTGTGTGTGGATTTTGTGTGTGGGGGGAGGGGAGCTGTCAACACTAATTACTTGGTCACGTGAACGCGCATGACAATTGACGACAGTTATTACTGATGAAAAGGCACGAGTGGACGAGTACTGCCTCATTAATGCATGAAATGCGTTGCTATTTCGAACACAGGAAACTATTAATTTCAAGATATTGTTCTTTATTATTAATTTTGATACTGTTTTCATGTCTGTAACATTTTTGTACATCAACGATAAGTGGAGATCTACTTTCATTGACGTCCTAAAGTTTATAATATTGATTTTGATTTCGAATTCAGACTGTCTCGAACTGATAGAATACGAGCAATAATCAGGAATGCACTACACATTTTAGCTGATAACACTGTTTAATATCTATGTACATATCAACAAGGAAGAGAAAATGTAGAGCGAACATGTAAAACTTCAACGTGTACTCTGCTGGATTATTTGTCGCCTATTCTCAAATCTTTTCTTTTTCTCTTTTATAAATATTATTCTATATTGGTTTTCTTCAAAATAATAATAATAAAAAATAACTGCAATTACAAAATAAATTGATATTATTATTATTGCACTAGAAACATTGTTGTAGAAAAAAATAGCGACAGTGAGCTGAGTTGTAAACACATATACGGGTAACGTATGTACAAACATACATATCATAATCCGCTTTTTTCCTAAAGTTAAATCGTATTATTATTATTAAAACTTACTCGAATTTTGACATTGGTTATGAAACTTACTAATCATAGAGTAATCTTAATTTGTGAATATAAATTTGACTGTCGTAAGCACAAGTTATGATTTATATCAAATTCAGTAATATCTTATTAACATCTGTAGGTGTTTAAAGAATCAAGCATTATATTCCCAACAGTTGTGTAACGAGTTTCTGTTTCATGAACTGGTTACACTAGAGTTTCTATTTCATGAACTGGTTACACTAGAATTCCTATTTCATGAACTGGTTATATTAGAGTTTCTATTTCATGAACTGGTTACACTAGAGTTTCTATTTCATGAACTGGTTACACTAGAGTTTCTATTTCATGAACTGGTTACATTAGAGTTTCTATTTCTTGTACTAGTTACACTAGAGTTTCTATTTCATGAACTGGTTACACTAGAGTTTCTATTTCATGAACTGATTACATTAGAGTTTCTATTTCATATATATATAAGATTTTTCTTCTCGATCTATTGGTTACAAAACAGTTTCTATTTCACATAATGGATGCATAATCTCGTTTGAATTAAAGCGAAATTCCTGTCAAGACTGCAGAAGTACATTTCTGATGTCAGAAAATCTACTTTTCTTGATTCCATTCCATCTGTTTTCACAATTCAACAGAAATTCAGATTATTATTGATTATTTTTTATCAAATCAGTCTGCACGTCTCAAGCATCAGATTACATATATCAACATAAGATACAAATATGTTACATCATCAGACTACACATCTCAAACACTTTCACACTACACATCTCAAACACTTTCACACTAGACATCTCAAACATTTTCAGACTGCACACCTCAAACACTTTCACACTACACATCTCAAACAGTTTTACACTACACATCTCAAACACTTTCACACTGCACATCTCAAACACTTTCACACTACACATCTCAAACACTTTCACATATATATATACATTTTTCTTAAGGTGTATAAAGCGCTTTAAAAAGTAAGAACTTAAACGAAAGTGCCATCACTATCAACCTCATCACCATCGTCATTTATTTTCCTCTCGTTGACTTCTTTTTCCACAGAAACTGAAGTAACCTTTCGACTTCGACTTCCGTTCCTGTGGGGTGTCTGTCAGGGTGTTGCGGCTGGAGGTGTTTACTTTAGTGCCGTGAATGGATCTTTGGTCTTGGTTTGTGGCGACTCTTCTCTCCCTTTTAAAAATAATATTTACTTTTTTAATTTTTCAATTTTAAAAATGCCTTTGCCCTAGGTGTTATTAGAGGTATGTTGTATTTGTTTGTTTAAGGAATGTGACCTCATAGTGGTCGTCGTCGTCGTCAGTATATCATTGTATCTTTATGACCATCTGTATCAAAACCTATTGTAATGAATGACGTCATTATTTCATTGCATCATTATGAACATCTGTATCAAAACCTATTGTAATGAATGGCGTCATTATATCATTGTATCTTTATAACCATCTGTATCAAAACCTATTGTAATAATGACGTCATTATATCATTGTATCTTTATGACCATCTGCATCAAAACCTGTTGTAATGAATGACGTCATTATATCATTGCATCATTATGACCATCTGTATCAAAACCTATTGTAATGAATGGCGTCATTATATCTTGTATCTTTGTAACCATTTGTATCATAACCTTTTATAATGAAAGGCATCATTTGCATTTTAGTAACCTGTATCGTAGATTGATTTCTCTGAATTTCTCTTTTTGTAAAATTAAAATGAAGACGGTTCTTAATCTCCATGTCGTTACAAATAAAATCGAGTTTAATTATACTTTTGCGACCGTGTATAGTTATGTAAATTTTACAGCTAATTATGTTTGCTGTGTGTTATATTGCCACACCAGTGTCTTACAAATGTATCTGAGTGCTCTCTGATTTTGAAGAACATCTGCAGTGTTAGCAAGTGAACAAATGATACTACTCAATCACACTCCCCACTTTCTGTAAGCTCATGATACAGTAGACGGTGGTGTGTCAGTGGTGGTGGTTGTTAAGATGGTAGTAATAATGTTGGCGATTTCAGAGATAACGTTAACCATGACGACGATAATAGTTATATTGAAAATTGCTTTAACGTTCCGAGTTAATAAAAAAATACTTAACATGTTTTCTTGTAATGAAGAGTTTATGAGTGCACCAACGACATGTCACTGAAGGTGGACTTAGCAAACTTGGGTTGCAGCAGGTTCATATAGATTAGATAATCATTCAAAAAACTCTTTCTTTAAAAAATGGTAAAGAAACAATACTTTTATAAATGTATTTATTTATTTATTTGTTAGTTGGTTTATTCTTTTGCTTATTAAATAAATATAGTTTCTTTCTTAAATTCATTCATTTTATATTGAACACAACAATCCTTTGAAGCTTAATATTACATCCATTATTTTAATTATTAATATCAATAGTTTTGTTTTTAAAATTATTGTAAAGTTTGGAAAGTTCCAGCTTTGAAGAATGTGTCTAATTACACTATCTTCTTCACACCGAATTTACTGTATGATCGGTATTGATTAAAATCAAACAAAACACTTTTGGTCTAGTATGCTGCACATTTCATTTAACAGCTCAAAGTAATTTCTGCGTTTAGTGTCATGGATTCCTACCCACACTTAATCCGAAATAAAGTGTTGGGTAAAATAAAAATTATGATTGCGGCATTTCACGTGAAAGCATTTTACGAATGGGTTGGCTGCATTTCAGTGCTCACTGGGTTGGCTGCATTTCAGTGCTCACTGGGTTGGCTGCATTTCAGTGCTCACTGGGTTGGCTGCATTTCAGTGCTCACTGGGTTGGCTGCATTTCAGTGCTCACTGGGTTGGCTGCATTTCAGTGCTCACTGGGTTGGCTGCATTTCAGTGCTCACTGGGTTGGCTGCATTTCAGTGCTCACTGGGTTGGTACCATGATCTAGATTTTGAAGGAAGAAAAAAAAACGATTGATTTTCAATGATAGATGTAACCCAATTTCTCATTATCCCTTCAGCATGGTGTTAGGTCGCGTTCAAAATGGTGAGCGAAAAGATTGGACACGCTTAATATGGTGTTAGGTCGCGTTCAAAATGATGAGCGAAAAGATTGGACACGCTTAATATGGTGTTAGGTCGCGTTCAAAATGGTGAACGAAAAGATTGGACACGTTCAATATGGCGTGCAAAATGATGTATCGCGAAATCACACTTATCACTTCTAATTATTTTCAGATTATTTTCTCATTAGGAGGGCAAGTAAAGTGATGTATAAATCTGTAAAATAAAATAAAGCGCGGAACCATATTCATATTTATAACAAAATTTACATGAAAGACTCACTTCTTATCATTTGAGCGCTTGTAATAATACTTTCTTTGTCTTTTACTTGCTTATCGTTCAAATAAAGCGCTTAATTATGTAATTGCCAAAAGAAAACAGTTTACCATCCGATGCAACAGATAAATCACAGGACTAAGAGTATTCTTGTACAAGAGAAATCCATACACATCTGTATATGTTATGGTGTGAGATATATATACATATTCAGCATAATAATGAAACAAAGACGAGTATAGGGCATAGAATACATTTACTCAGTCTTGAAGAATCTAAAGAGCTCGATTTTTTTCAGTATAATCAATTTTTGTTTGGCATCAACAGATGAGCAGTATTATTGGATATGGTGATTCATTTTGTTTTGTTATGCTGTATTTGCCCACACGCTATGTAATGTACACACTCTGCAACAGTGTGCAATATACACACTACATAATGTGCACACGTTGCGTAATTAGCTGTATCGCACTATGTACACACATTGTTACACTAAGTATTGTACACACGCTATTTAATGTATATTAATGTGCAATCTGTCACACTGTGCAATACTATGTATACCCACGATGTAATGTAAACGCTATATTATTTACGCATATGTAATGTTCACACTGTTTATTGTACATAGTATAAAATGTACAGAATATGCAATATACACACTATTTATTGTACACTCTATCAAAACAGAACATTCAACAATCTATATGACAGTAAGTATGCCTGCACACATTAGATATATCCTGTAGGTCAGTGGTTCTCTAACGGTTTTTTCCCATGCCCTCCTTTCACCATATGTAAAAATTAATGGTCTTTCCCCTCTTTCGAAGATTGTCTGACTCAAAAGTGCAAACAAACATTAATGTCATTGTCTGTAACGAATATATATTTATAAAAGTCTAACATGTAACTCTATCTGTAGATGATACATTAAATGTTTACTCAGCAAAAGCGCACATTCTCACAAAGACACACACACACACACACACACACACACACACACACACGCACGCACACACACACACACACACACACACATGCATGCGCGCGCTTGCTTTCAAGTGTACATGTTTACGACCGCCCACACCTTACTTTCACGCCCACCCCCACCCACCCCCATTTCATGAGTTCAACTTAGTTAATGTTGGTTCAATTGCAAAACAATTAATTTTTAAAATAAATTTATAAGGAGTTTCTGTTAGATGACTTTGAAAATAAATGTTTGATGTCAGCGACTGCGATGACAATTGTGTTATTTAAAAATATTTTGAATGACAGTCAGTTGTTAAAAATTTATATCATATAAACAATCAAGTCTGAACGCAATGCTTCACTGTATGTAGGCCTGCAGCGATAAGCTTGAAACGGGCCTTCATTGACATAGGCACGTTAGTTGCAACAAAGAGATTGCACGAGGGTAAAACGTGTTTACAGCTTACATGTCTATAAGTGTGTATGTGTGGATACGTGCATGTACGTGTGTTTTGTGTGTGTGTGTGTGTGTGTGTGTGTGTGTGTGTGTGTGTGTGTGTGTGTGTGTGTGTGTGTGCGTGCAGTATAGACCATTTGTGTCACTGTGTTTATGCTGCACAGCGACAGATAAGATCATTTCCAAACGAATACATTTAGTAACGAGGAAGTCGTACACGTGGTTTGAACAAACTGTCGGTTGACTGGAGTTAACAGTGATAAATAAGCCAACAGTTTAAAATGAAGGCCACTTCGCTGCAGTCCTAGCCCGGAGTTCCGTTGAGACCGAACAGAACATAAAGTTCGCAATATAATTTCTTGCAGGTGACTGTTCGCAACATAGGTTCTTGAGTCTAAGACTACGATTTCTTTAATTTGTATTCTCTTGACATGGGCGCTATTCTCTTGTCATGGGCGCTATTCTCTTGACATGGGCGCTATTCTCTTGACAAGGGTGCTATTCTCTTGTCATGGGCGCTATTTTCTTACCGAGCGCTATTCTCTTGACATGAGCGCTATTCTCTTGACATGGGCGCTATTATCTTGACATGACGCTATTCTCTTGACATGGGTGCTATTCTCTTGCAATGGGCGCTCTTCTCTTGACAAGGGCGCTATTCTCTTGACATGCGCACTCTTCTCTTGACAAGGGCACTATTTTCTTGACATGGCGCTACTCTCTTGACATAGGCGCTGTTCTCTTGACATGGGCTTTCTTCTCTTAACATGGGCGCTATTCTTTCGACAAGGGCACTATTCTCTTGACATGGGCGCTCTTCTCTTGACAAGGGCGCTCTTCTCTTGACATGTGCAGTATTCTTTTCACATGAGCACTATTCGCTGAGCACTATTCTCCTGACCTTCACTTTAATAATCATATTTATTTGTTTCCAAAAAAAATCAGACTGATTCAAAGGAATTATCTAGGCCAAACAAGAAATATTGTTTGAAACTTTTCAGCTTAAAGCTAAAACACCAACATCAGTTTATACATTTAAGAAAAATAAAAGGGAAGGTTTCTTTTGGTCTGCAGCAGACTCATTTACTTCTTATGCCAACATTGCGAATACATGTTTGTTTAATATATTGAAAATAACATGCTTATTTCATTGTTAAAGGTTGTATAATAAATAAATGTCAATAGATAACAGAGTGTGTTGTGAGCTACAGCGAGCATTGAATAACGGAAAATTTCAACATGACGAATTATCGAACTTAGAATTCTTCGCTTGCATTGGCTTGCAGGCCAGAGGTACTGAAAGCTGTCCCTACCTGTCAAAGACGTTTTACACTTCTGTGCGTGATATATTAATGATATATTAGTTGATACATGAATTAATCAATAAGTTGATATCTTTATAATTACCAATTTATTGCTTGTGTCAGGTAATGAATAGCCATTTAGATGCACATTTACACATTTATACAGACACGTCTACAAACATATAGAGATATACAACTGGAAACATATGCAGACACACGCCTAGAAACATACAGACACATATGAACACATACAGACATACATCTGGAAACATATACAGACACACATCTGGAAACATATTCAGACACATACCTAGAAACGTATTCAGACACACAGCTGGAAAGTTTATTGATGGTTTGAAGAAAGAATCGAGCTACAGTTTTAATTATCATTTGCCCATCTTCGCGTCTCTCTCCCTCTCTCTTAATCACACGCACGCACGCGCACGTACACACACACACACACACACACACACACACACACCTACCTATACACAAAAAATAAGCAGTCACACTTTGGCTCATTATATTGTTCAGTTCTAAATGACACAAGCCATTTACACCGCTATCAATCTGCATGACTGACACCAATCGAGCCCAGCTAGTTCAAGTGTCAGCCCAAAGAGTTTACCTCTTTCAAAACAGTTGAAGACTGATTGCACGGGTCCCAGCTGGAATTATATGACCTTGTATAACTGACGCCAATCGAACCCAAACAGTTCAACTTTCACCCAAAGAATTCAAGCTCTTTGTACAAAGCTGAAGGCCGATCAGGCAGGTCCACACTGAAGTAATTTGCCATTAATAAAAACGGGTCTGTCACGTCAACATAAATATATATAAATATAAATATTCTTTTTCTTTTGGCGCAACGAGGGTTGGGGTGGGGTGGGGAGGGGACGAACTGTGGTGTAGAAGGAATGTAGAGGAGTGGTACCTATACATGTTCTCGAGAAATCCCCGCATTCACTCACTCAGACACTGCACAAAATATACCGTTTCTAGACAAGGAAATGGAAGCCAGTTGAACGACTCGATATGACACATCTACTCTGATTATGATTTGACGAATGGGTAGAATCTATTAACACACCTTCAAGTGGTAGGCCCTACATAAAATTGACCATTAGCAGGCTGACGAAAGACAGTTCAGTGTTCTTTCAAGAAAACGGTACATTGTCTTGACGAATTTATAGGAAATTACTTTGTCGCATTCACCTTAAGGTATTAGAACTCTCTAAGGACAATCTCTGTTGGGAGGCGTGCTTTGTTTGTTGAGCCTGGTTTCTTAGTAAACTTTGAGGCGTAGCTACGCATACGTTATGCTAATGGAAGTAAATTTCGCTAAGACTTCATCAAAATCATGTATTTTAGGGCGCTACATTTAAGTATGAAGACTTCGTTGTTAAGTGTACGGTCCCTACTTTTATTGGAAAGATCGAATCAGATTTTATTTTTTACTTTTCTTCTCTGTTTTTGGTTGTTATAGTGGAGGATAATTCTTCAATGTGACCAATCTAGCCTCTCCACCCCTCAATTTCTACCCCAAATGCCATTTTGACTCGCTTCCCCAAATAAAAAGTTTGCGTGTGTGATAAACATTGTTTCTCGCTGGCAATTGTTGTACACTTACTGGAATACTTCCTGGTTCAAGCAGGTAAATCAGAACAATAATTCCCGAGAAAGAAGTTGTGGTGCCTGATGGGGAGGGGGAAGAGAAGGTTGAGCAATGAGATGACGACTCCGATAACATGCAATCGGGTTTCTAAAGTTTTGTTTCATAAGGCAGCGATTCCAGATTTGACATACAGTGGACTGTAATGGACTATAACCATTATACTAGGTCTTTTTACATTTAATTAGTTCCCTTTTCATGCAGCGTTAGTTTCATTTTCATTATCATTAACATCTTTATCCTCATTGTCGCCTACGCTTTTAGGAGCAGAATCGTTACCATCATAATTCATACCTGCAGCTCTCAGCTTAGCAGTTTCAGACTTTCGTCACCTGGGCAGGTGATAAATGAAGGGCGAGCACTCCTGGAGTCACAAACTCACATGCGCTCACGTAACGCACACTCACAAACACGCCCACACGCAGTCACTAGAAAATATTTTGTACCTTCATTCAAATTGTAAAGTGATTCTCGTTAGTAGATAACACTGTTTTGAATGATAACAATTTTGGTGATGGTGGCGATGATGATGATGATGATGATGATGATGATGATGACGACTATGTCCTATTAATGACAATTTTATTTGCCGCGAACTGATATGAAAATAAATATTTTGAAAAGAAATATCTTCATCAAATTTGACGGTACTTAGTTTTGTATTCTTAAGACAATCGTCCTATATCGGTTGCTGTGTTTACACGTCACGTATGCATGATATACTTCGAATTCACACATCTCTATTTTCAATGCATTTATACATCTCGAGTATTTTCAATGCATTTATACATCTCGAGTATTTTCAATGCATTTATACATGCTTTCACTGGTTTAACACATCTCGACACGACAACAGTTCATTGGAACTGAGCAACTGTGCTCCGACTAATTCAGCTTACAGTCCCACGACAAACTACTTTATCAATTTATGCATGTATCACTTAATTTCACCAGTTAGAAGAGATCGGCGAAAATGCTGGCCAGGTTAAAATATAAATTAATTAAATAAATAAATTTAAAAAGAAAAACTAAGGTGACGACACAGAGTAGGTTTACAAAGTCATGTGCCTGTTGGCCTGCCGGGTTTGTGAGCTAGTGTCTGCTTTAGGCCTGTAGAAAACACACCAACTTTCAGAAGAGACTCTAGCGTTTTGGTGTCGATCTATACGTGAAACCACTTTGTAATCTTTAGCTGCTTTCGATATAAGACTAATATTACATCTCGCCCATCAAACCTCCCCCAGTTTGTGTGTTAGCTATGTCTAACTATACGTGAAACTACATTGTAAGCTTTTGCTGCTTTCGACATAAGACTAATATTACATCTCATCCATCAAAACTCCCCCAGTTTGTGTGTTAGCTATGTCTAACTATATGTGCGACTATACATGTACGTGCGTGTTCGAGCTTGTGAGTGTGCGTATGTAGGTAGTAACATACCATCAGGTAGGGCGGGGGTGGGGGATTCCCGAACGCCAGAAGTCTTGGGGCTCAAAACAACTGATACAATGGCACTCGATGGCAGAAAAATCGTTGGCGGTCAGAACACTGCTTCGAGCCCCGCTGTGGAAGTTCATAGCACTTCTCCCCTCAAACCCCCAGACTGAAAGGGCTCCTAAGAACTCTCCTCTCCTTCAAGGCTGTTGCCTTTCATTGGTCAATATCGTCGCCTCATTGCGTTTTGTTCTCTTCGTGCGCACTGTTTTTTTTTTTTTTAGAGAGAGAGAGAGAGAGAGAGAGAGAGTGTGTGTGTGTGTGTGTGTGTGTGTGTGTGTGTGTGTGTGTGTGTGTGTGTGTGTGAATAACTAAAACCACACTATCACTAAGAAACACAAACTAACATTCATAGATCTAGGTATTATTTATTTTATGTCAATCTGTGTTTGTTTGTCTGTTCAGTACGTGCGTCTCGCATAATTATATTTCTGAGTAAAGTTCTCAGCTTTCTCTAGCAAGTAATACTTATTATATCAGCTGGCGTCACGCTTGCTGGATAGGGGCGGGGGAGGGCTGAGGCCACCACAAAATGCGAAAAATGCTTATGTCATACCTGGTTGCTAGGAAGCTGAGATCATCACACAACGCTTGCTGACGTCAGAACACAAATAGTGATAAGACGATCATCTTTTGCTATACGTAGGCCTTTCATGTGTAGAAAAGTAACGTATATATATATATATATATAATGTTTTCTAGGAAATAAGCGGATATTAGAGGAATCTGCTTTCGTTTTTCAAAACAAAAGTCAAGAAAGAAAATGAAATAAATAATATAGAACCATCTTAATAGACTAGAAGCGTGGCGAAGTGTGTGTATGTGTATGTGTGTATGCGTGTGTGCATGGGGTGGTAATCATATATAGTCAATGGTGAAGTGGTAATAATAAAATTTTTGGTCAGTGAAGCTTTCTGTTTATTGCTACTGAATTTTCCTTTGTTTGCGCTCTGACATCCAATCTTGAAAAAGAATGAACTATTTGTAGGCCTGTTTTAGTAAACACAAGTATGGATAAATGACTAAGACTTTGTGGTCATTGAACCAGCAGTCCATCAATGCGTGGTCACTAAAGGAGTACTAGTGTGTGGGGTCAGTGAACCAGTACAAATGTGTGTGGTCACTGAAGCAGTCGGCCTATAAATGCTGGTGTTTATGAACTAGTTCAAATGTGTGTAATCACTGAACCAGTAGCCTACAAATGTGTGTGGCCACTGAAGCAGTCGGCCTATAAATGATTGTGTTCATGAACTAGTTCAAATGTGTGTGGCCACTGAACCAGTAAGTCTACAAATGAGTAAAGTAATTCAACGAGTACAAATGTGTGGCCACTAGAATCAGTTCAGATTGCGTATGGTCATTGAGCTGCACTAGTGTGTGGTAACTGAACGAGTATAAACTTGTGTATGATTGCAAATGTATGAAAAGAATTATGTGCCATTACTTTTATTTGTGTTTATTGGACATGGTATATTAATATTGTAGTTAGGAAATGAATGCCACTTAAAAAGATTTGAACGTTAGAATAATTAATTATTTATTTACCAGTTGAAATAATTTTCTACAGGAATAATATATTTTTCTACTGAAATTTTGGTCTGTTGGAAACACATTTTCGTCTTATAAAATATCTGTTGGAATATTTTTTTTTTAAAGTTTGGTCTATTGAAATGTTTCTCAGTTGTAACGATTATTTGACGGAATAAACAATGTACGTTAGCTCGATTGTCTCTTAACATGGAATGTACGCTAGATTCTCTGCCCTTTAGTTGTAATGGTTTCACAGTGGATCAGTTATTGTTGCTTTAAATTGTTGTATGCCTTCATGCTCGCTTGAAATAATTATTTGCTGGTTTGTTTTTAGGTTGTAATGGTTATGTGGTGGCATGATTGCTTGTATTATTTGGATGTCGGTTTATTGTTTGTCAGTTGAAATAATTATGTAAGGCATGATTGCTGATTGTGTTAGTTGAATATCAGTTTATTGTTTGTAGGTTTACATGATTATTTGTTGGAATGATTGTTTAAAGGTTGAAAAGAATGGTGTTGGAATCACTCTTTGTCACGTGATGGTAGTATGTCGTCATGTTTGCAGATGGGTTGAAATGGTTGTTAAAATGATTGTTAGTCACTTGAAATGGTCTTATGTTGACATAATTGTTTATCCCTTGAAATGGTCGGCATGCTTGTTCGTCCTTTGAAATTATTGTACGTCGACATCAGCATGATTGTTTTCCCTTGAAATGGTCGTATATCGTCATGATTGTTTTCCATTGAAATGGTCGTTTATCGTCATGATTGTTTTCCCTTGAAATGGTCGAATATCGTCATGATTGTTTTCCCTTGAAATGGTCGAATATCGTCATGATTGTTTTCACTTGAAATGGTCGAATATCGTCATGATTGTTTTCACTTGAAATGGTCGAATATCGTCATGATTGTTTACCCTTAAAATGGTCGTAATAATACATGGTATAACAGACAATTACTAAATAAAGTTTATGGTATGTTGCTGCATAGCAAATCTTTTCCCTTTACTTGCTCGTCAATTTCATGGAATCCAAACTCACGTGACAATGAAATAAAATTGTTAAATTCTAATTCACTAACTCAGCTTTTCTTATTCTTAACTAAGAATTTCTTAAGCCTTATTATACCTGATGTACAGTTTAGGGTTAAAATATTTAATATAGGCCTATCCGTTAAGACATTTGCGAAGAAAGAGGGTGACATTACATTTCCAAGAGACTGAGGTCTGGTGAGGTGTACCGTAGAAAGAAAATAACACTGTATTTTATTGATAAATGAATGACACACTGAAAGTACCTGCCGATCTTGTGACATTTTATCTGCAAATAGGATCGATCATTTAGGTCAGTGCGTGCATCGAAAAGTCATGTCTAAATATAGCAATATGTTGAATTTATAGTGGAGGTGAGTTTAAAAGGGACATAAATTATTTAAAATAATGCATCTTGCACAGTCATTTCTGCATTAGACTACATCGTCAACCATGAGTAGACAGCACTTAGCCTTACTACATTGTCAGCCATGATCAGACAGCACTTAGCCTTACTACATCGTCAGCCATGATCAGACAGCACTTAGCCTTACTACATCGTCAACCATGATCAGACAGCACTTAGCCTTACTACATCGTCAACCATGATCAGACAGCACTTTGCCTTACTACAGTGGCGCCAGTGACTAGATCACACCAGTTTTGTACATTAGCGATCAGCATACACCAGAACTGCAGATTAACCAATAACTAAGACATGATTTGCATTACATTGGCACCAGTAACAAGGCACACATTGACACCAGTAACAATACACACATTGACACCAGTAACAAGACACACATTGACACCAGTAGCAAGACACATTGACACCAGTAACAAGACACACATTGCGCTCAAGTTCTAGTAAACATGACGTGCTCTTGAATTGTCTGGAAATTATAAATACTAAACATGCATGTATTGTAATTGTATTATACTGGTGTACGACTACGCAAAACTTTACTGCAATTTATCTATAACTAGCCCAATCTGTATTGTAACATTCTGGCCTATGAGTAGCATAAACCTTTATTGTATTATACAGATCTATGAAAAGCACAAAACTTCATTGTATAATATTGGTTTCTGACCAGCATAAACATGTATTAAGTTAATCGGGATTCTTAAATTATATTAGACTAGCAATGACTAGCATTTACTGGATTATACTTGTCTAGGTCTAACATAGACCTTTACATATTATACTTGTCTAGGTCTATCAGAGACCTGTATATATTATACTTGTCTAGGTCTAAATGTATTTGTTTTTAATATTTTATAACCAGTATTATAACAAGTAGCCAGTTTGAGTACCAGTATAAGAAGTCAAAAAAAAACAACAACAACCAGTTTTAAAAAAAAAACAACAAACCCAACCAGAATTTAAAGAGCAGCTTTCAAGGGGTGCCACCAACCCTAGTTATACTAGGTGTATCCCTTGTTCTTCAGTGAATAGAACAGTATAACAGTTACATCCTTTCTTCAAGTCATGCACATTATCACATGTAATGCTCATGTACATCAGCTTATAAGCATAATTCTCTTCAAGTCATGCATACTATAATAATTATATCCCTAATTATCCAGTTACTTCATATTGTATTGCATACTTAAATGTAAGCCCATTTTAGTAGCTGTCCTTGTTTATTAAACTATTTTGTGCAATTCATTGTTTGTTGTTTTCATTGTGTTCATCATTTTTCATTATATTCATCATTATACTTATTACATAAGTATTCATTTGTGTCTGACTCATGTTTGAGGCATGCTCTTTGCAATACACACATTAATTTTAAATAAAATGCAAAGTGTCTTTGGGGTTTCTGATTTGATTACAATGGTACCTTTGGAATTACAGCCTATAAAAGCAAATCATAAGTACAATACTTAGTATAATTCACACAATCAACTGCAATGCACACATTTATAATATATTATTTTATTAAAGCAAGTGTAATAATACATGGTATAACAGACAATTACTAAATAAAGTTTATGGTATGTTGTTGCATAGCAAATCTTTTACCTTTACTTGCTCGTCAATTTCATGAAATCCAAACTCACATGACAATGAAATAATGGAATTTAGGATAACCTGTTATGTTTTCTTTTTGCAAAATGATGTTTCATTAATATTTATATAATAATAATTAGCTTGGAAAAATGCTGCAGAAACATGCTCATCAAACTATTTTCGAAGGTTATTACCAAACCAATATTCCTATAGTCAATAAACAATGCATCAAATTTATATGTATCTACTGACCTAACAATAAATCTCAAAATGTATGAAATGCACAACCAGCATCAGACTTACCTACCTACCGGCCTGTCTGTATATCACAAATATATCTGAATTTTGTCTGTCCTTTGTAAACAAACGCAAAATAGTGGGTGATGTCACTCACTCACCAACTGATAATCAGATATAAAAAAATAAAATAGTACAATTGTCAAGTGGTTTGTTATCAACAAGGAAATGTGAACATATCATTTGTACTTTTTCTTTTCTGAAAAAGTGTTTTATCAAATTAGTAGACATATAAAGTGATTACAAATGTAAACTATAATAATACACAACTTAATAATTAAGTATCAAGACTAAGTAAGATAACTACATTAATGCTAATAAATAAATGAGGGCTTATTTCCTTTGAGTTCAACCACAACAAAGCATAATTACATATGCTCTATTGCAGACAAATATATAAATTAGACTGGTTATATATGAAGAGAAGAGTGAAGGTGTGAATATCCTGCACATGCATATATGTACTGGATCATAGGTATTCAATACACATATGAGTGTAAGTATGTTAATCCCTTTAGCCTTATTCCAAAGCAATCTCTTTCTGTGCATGGCTTCTCCATAGTGTTAATTCTGGGTGAACTTGTCCTAAACATATAGCAAGCATGTGTACTAGTTGAAGGGAGACTATTTCTCTCTCAATAATAAATCTTTGTCAAAGACCAATCTGCCATAAAAAAACAAATTTTAATTATGACTAATTGACCTTGGAAATATAATTTTCTCTGAAGAATATGAGATTGTTCTCCATCCAGCACCACATTTTATTGCTTTTATAACTCAGGAAATATAATTATGACATATCATGTTATTACTATTTATATGAATTCATAGTACACAATATTATTTTTCTGGAAATTGTTATTACATTATTTAAATAATACCTGAACTATTTAGTAATAATTAATGTTATATACTTACATTTTTCAGACCTAATTACAACATTAATTCCATGACTGTGGGGTATATCCAAACATTGTAATCTATGGGCTAAAGGGATTAAAAGCTTTGCTGTTAACAAACTAGTTCATATAAAATATATGAATTTCAAATATCGTTAATAACATCCAAAGCTGTAATATATTTATTATTAAATCAACTGTAAGCAGAATGAACATATATAGTAAATAAAACACAACTAATGTTAACACAAATACTGAACAGTGTTCAGTTCACTAACAATATAATAGTAATAATATACATTACTAAATAAAATACTTGGTGTGTGTGTTGGGAGGAAGTGAGGCTGGGTCAAGGGTGCATTTTAAAACTTAAAAAAAAAAAAAATTTTTAGCAATATGATTTAATTTCATGTGTAACCAATTCAGAATAACACATTACTATTTATATTATTATTTCTGGTGCTGAATAATTGCAATATTAGTTGATCCAACCATGTAATCACCATTGTATATTAATTCGAAATATGATTGCACAAAAGAAGCACTCATTAGATTTTTTCTTTCACTTTCAAATGTTCACATCCATAAAATGTAATAATTCATCAGAACTCACCTAAAACATTACTAATCCCAGGAAATAGCGACAACATTTCATATTTATCCTTTGATTATAATCACCAATCCAAATCCACATATCTAAGATATATGCTTACATACAATGATTCATTTCAATAATATACAGCCCCAAATAATAAAAAATGTATACTTCAAACACTTGAAACAAATGGAAAAATGCAACTTTAGTCTTGAAGAACATACAAGCTGATATGTTATAAAACATATTTAAGATCCCACTCAAATTAATCTAAAAATGCATATTTATGATGAAAATAGTTTTAGTGAGGTATTATAAAACCAATATGAATGAATAGTTCTTTGAAGCTGCAGTCAAAAAGTCATTTTCTGTAAAAGTCAAAACACATTATTAATAATAATATTATACACAAAATTTTACACTTTTCCTGAAAGATCATTAACATTTACTAAAGAGGAGCAGCAAGTAATTCAAATCTGCTTGATTTCTACACTTGTTTGAGGTTGTCTGTTATGGTGCTTAAAAGTACGGATTGAGTAAAATATAAAACCAAACTACCTCATCACTGTGTAACAAAACATACATTGTAATCAGTATGGGCGACTTTAATGCATAAATAATATATAAGTTCATAGATATTTGTAAACATACTCAGCAAATAGAATTAACATATACATAAGAAATCCAGAATCACAAAAATAATGAAACAGTAACCACTGGGGGTAAAAATACTTGTATTATTTTACATTTGTCTCATACATTTTGAATATTCCAAAGTGCTCATTATATATATCATCTTCAACAAAATGGTGCATAAAAAATGGTGATGTGGATTTTTGCCATGTAGTTATTATTCAGCAAAACAGGACCTCGGCCATTATGCCAATGTGTATGAAATTACTAAAAGTCCAAATTATGTGTTGTTTAGAAAAAAAAGGGCTTTCAAACAATTCACAAGATAAAATAGTTGGTCTCTTTTTGTTTGTTTGTTTGTTTAATTTATTAAACGTTGTTTTGTTTTTGCTTTAATTTTATTAAAAGTTAAAAGAAACATACATGATTTTATTAAAATAAAACTTATTGGCACATTTCACATTATTTAAGTACAATGGAATATTTAAAGCCAGTGATTCCTTTTGATTGCAGTTTCAAAGAACCCCCAAAATTAAAGATCAAAAGACAGACGTGTAGACATTTAAATCATTAGACCTTTAATAATTAATATATAGTAAATCAAAACACAACTCTCATTCAATATGGGTAAATGGCGTGAAGAGTAGCAAATACAAGAAAACTGAAATAAACAAAAAATTATATTGAAAAATCTATTACTGAGATTAACATCATTATTTAAGACACTAGTGAAAATTTTAAAAGATTTTAATGCATTAACAGTTTAGAGGTCAATTTAACCATAAAAATAATAAAAGCTGCAAATCATAATTGATGCTTATACACACACTAACCAATGGGATTTTCCATTCTTTATTTCGTTCACTTTTTATCAATAAAAATCTTCAAATTATGCAATATTTGCTTTTCCAACAATTATGGAATCAACTTGTTTCAGCTAAGTGAATAGTACTACACATGTTTTATATCTTTATATTTCCTATAAGCAGTGTACATTCCAATCTACATAAATTTTTATGCCATTTTATTTTCTAAAATATTATTTTTATAATATTTGCTGCATAGAAAGAAGCAGTTAATCTGCAATAGGGGTAATTCATTCTCAAAAAATCAAAAGCTGCCTCTTCAGGCTCAGGAAGTGTACCCCCAAATTAAAAAAATATATAAAAGGTGAATTGTTTAAATGCAAAAGGAATTCAATACATGATTGTCTTATTGAAACATACATCCAAGGCACACCTTAATGCAGACATATTTTTTCTTCTTTTTTCTGACAATATATAACTATAAGACATAACTGGTAGATAATCTATGAATTTTGAAACATACACTAAATTATAAGAACAGATGAGATTGTGTACATTTCCGCACCCTCACAAATTATGTTTTCAGAGGAATGATTTTTCCTTGTTTTATCAAAGTTCAAAACTAGTTAGACATTGGTAATAAACACTAACATTCTTTCATGGCTTGAGTGATTCGAGTCTATGAACTTTCTACATTTCTAACAGTACCTTAAATTACAACAAAGAACCACTTATTTTTTTCTCTTTACTGTAAAACTAAAAGGGTGAGTTATAAATGTACAGAATATATGCATATGTATCCCAAACTGAACATTTTATTATAGTACCTTAGGTTTTTTGAAATATGTCTTTTTTGATTATATAATATTTTGCTACATTTACTTAAATACAGCACAATTTCACCATGCTGCTTTAAATGAATATAAATGTGTTAATCCTTCAAATCTGAGAATCAGGAAAACAAATGGTGAAGGCTAATTTATTCCAGTGATTCAAGTTCTTCCATGCAATACAATTTTATTGTATTGTATTATTATTTAAATTGTTTCCGTACAGTGGGTGTGTGGGATGACAGAATGGCATATTGCAGGGATGGCCAACTAGACTGGAAATATATTTTGTATCTCATAGATGTAGACTGCATTTATAAAGCAACATTATTCTGGGTACATCATGAGAGCTGCACCACAGAATGGCACGAGCTGCAATACAGTCTGTAAATGTATGTCGTAAACATCATTTGTATTGCATTCTTATTACATTAATCATTTAATGTTGCAATAAAGTCAAAACTGTCTACTGCATGATAAAAGTGTTGCAAAAGTCATAAAGCTAAAACAAATAGCAACATTGATCACCTTGTATTCTTCTTTTCACTGAGAAAGACAGACATACAGATAAGAGTCAGATGGAGAGGCTGTGATTTTGACAGGTGAACTTATAGATATGTAGCTAGATAGATACATATACAGACAGACAGAAAGACACTAAGGATAAATATATAGATATTGAATAAGATTTTTTTTCATATATAAAAATTTTCTTTCTATCAGATTCACAATAAAGTATACAGATGTACACCATTGCATTTCTTTTTTAAAAAAATAAAAATTCTAAGTTAAAAATTAATTAAGTTTTCAGTTCATTGTACATACATATTTTGTTGTTCAGTTCTGCTTTCACTCAAGAAAGCACTGAAGAAGAAAGAAATGAAGTACATCATATGATACCAGCAAAGAACCAATCAGTGTTTGCTGTAGTGCTTACATGTGTAAACTTTCTTTTTTACCTTATGTGGAAAAGCAATGTTGCATTAATTTATTTTTAAAAATCTGTCATCATTTAGTGATAAAATTGGATGATAAAACTTTATGAAATCACAAGCTGTGCACATTCAGAATTAAGATTTTGAACTGTACATACATTTCTGAAAAAAATAAAGTATAGTTTTAGTTAACAACTTATACAATCCATACCACTTCATGACATGGTTGTGGCTCATAAAAAAGCTTGAGAAGAATACCAAAAGGTTTATTGACTCCCTTTAATAATCATATTTTATTTTTAATACTAAAGTCATCATTGGATCAACTGCAAGTTTCATTTAAACCACATAACAAAAAGCAGAAATCCTGAGATCCTACAACAATTAAAGATTCATTATCAAGATACATACACAATGGCAAGAGTATTAAAGATTCAAGTATAATCTATTTCTTTCAAAATGTATAAAATCTGTCACATCAAAGCTGTAAACTTCACCTCCCTTAACATCCAATTCACAATACACTGTCTCAATTTGCCTTAATCACATAAAATACAGTCACACATATTCTATAATTAACTTTTTGTGCATCAACCATATTTAGCTGTCCCACATGCACTTTCTCTTTTGATCTACTACATGAGTGAAAGTCAGGCACCTTTTACAAGTTTTGATACCACATCGATAGCTCACAACTTTCCCCACTGTGTCTTGTCCACGGCAATACTTCAGCCCACAAGGGTACCACCCAATGCACATATCAAATCGACATAGGCACGGGCTGTTCACATCCCGAGTGTCCATACATCGAGCATGCTGATCAGGAACACGCTTCTGCATGGCTGACATCATGGTTGCATAGTCCTTGGATAAAGCTGAACAAGAAACATAAGAAATACACTGACCTATGGCCTTCATTATAAAGAAAACTGAAAATAAATGGAGGAGGCGGGGGGGGGGGGTATATGAAAGGAATCGCTTGAATTTAAATGACTAAACCTTTCATTTAAAGTTGAAATTACGCTCAAATTTGTATATGGATAAGCACATACACAAATTAATTAATTATATTATTAATGATACTATTTTGTAAAAATCAATATTGATTAAGAAGGAAAGTAATAAGATTCATGAGACATTTATACTTAAATTTACATTAGATATTTTAAGATTTTCTGAAAATGAAATAGTCCAAAATTTAATTTACACAATAAAATTCCTCTTAAGAATTATTCTACCAGACTAACACTTAAAATGTGGGATAGTATATAAAATGAAACTTATGTAAAAAAAAATGAGCTAATCTCAGAACCAATTAATTTAATATCTTTGCCTTATATTACATTAAATGTAGAAGTAAAAATATTATTTGTTATCTTCTGAAAATAAGCTCAATATAACTGTTTGCACAATTTAATCAATCAAACATGTAAATAACTACAGATAACAATATTCATAACAATTAATGGGGAACAAATTAAAAACATCCCTGATTTGTGCGGAGGGGCGGGGGGGGGGGGGGGGGGGGGGGAATCAAACCTAATGCCATCCTAACTTCTTTTTCAAATTTTTGGAAGGTGACTCAAGAAAAATTTTCATGATGTTCTTTTTTTAAAATACATTTTGTGAGCTACCACTGCCAGCTTGGCGGAGCCCTTATTAGTGCTAAATAATGCAATAAAAGTTTTTGCAATGCTGGATGAGTTATTTTTATGAACAGAAGAACTGAAAAGTGAAATGGACCACATGTTGACACTATTTATTGTTATCTAGGAGGATTAAAAGAAGAAACCACACACAGGTTAATACAAATAATAGGTTGTACTTTTACTTTCCATTGTCAAAAGTGTATTTATGTAACCAATGCACCATTAAAATTTGAAACATTTTATAGGCATACAAAACACAAACAACTGAAAGAGGTGATGCTTTGCTTAAAAGCCTTCATTAGAACAAAAAAATATTTATTATGGCATGAACAATGAACTGAGTAAGCCTACAGATGTGTAAACATCTGAATAATCAGTGGTGACTCATTTCAATTAAGTTTCTTAATATGTCTGTAAGCTTACTCATTTCACTATTCATATATCACTGTTTTTAGTAAATACATTTGACTCTTGCAGTTGTTGTATAACTTTTTTCATTTAAAGCATTTTGAATTTTCATGTTGTAATAACACTTAGCAATCATGCTTTTTATGTTGTACATTTATACAAAATGCATATAAATAATAAATGTTAAAATTACTAATTACACAACAGATGAAATTTTGAAATATGGATGACCAAAAACAATTTCCTGCCCTAAAACATGAAATGTACAAAATAGTCTAAGTTTGGTTCCACTTATCAATGTGATGTTCTGTTATTTTTATTATAAAATAAAGTCAAATTACAGATCCCTGTTTACAGATGTTCATTCTGACAACTGATTATGAATAGGAATCACCAAAATTCACACTGACTGTATTATAAAAAATATGAGAATTAATGTTTTACTATGGAGTATGAGGGATGTTTACAATTAACTTATGCTTAATATTTGTTTTTGTATTTACGACTGATTCCAGATACAAATCGCATTACTCAATATTATTAACCAACCATAATTTTCTAACTATACTAAAATAACAATAATTAATGTATCTGGACCTGAAGTTCAACAATATTTTACATTTTAAAAAATAAATACAATGAAAATTATTTATGATATTTATTTTGCAAAATCTCTTTTTCTTCCAGGTAGATAAAATACAAACAAATCCACAGATTAATGGTTAAAGTGCTCACCAAATAATTTTAAGGAAAGTCTTTTACATGTAAAATAATCTCTTTAATTTACAGATTCTATATTAAGTATTATTAAATATGATGTATTGTGTATTACCTATGTCTACATACCAAACAGCTTGAAATTTTTTGCCAACAATTTTTTGGCATCCTTCACACTCTTCTGAAAACTTGAATGTGTTTTTGGCCACAAAAAGCTAGAGTCTACTGCCTTTAGAATATGAATAACAGTACCTCATTAATTTGAATTATTCTATGATCCAGATCCCTCTCTCCCCACTACAGAGTCAAGATTAATGAAGGCTTCACTGTATTAAAGATTAAAGACAATGGAAAAGACTACTTACATCTAGAAATAGTACGAAGATCATTCTCTGTGAAATAAATTGCATCAACAGCATCACGACAAATATTGTAAATGTGTGGACTGACCACATGACTTTTCTCTAAGTCCACAAGGAGATCATGAGTATAAACGGCTGGACTTTTTTCTTCTTCAGGTGTGCGTATTGCTGTGGGGTTTTTCTAAGGAAAGAAAAATCAATTGCTATCTTTTATTTTAATAAATGCATTATGACTGGCACTAATTTATGAAATAAGTCAAACTTAAGTAAAATGTAGTAAATAAAGCAGAATTAAAATATGTCTATTGCCTATAGTATAATCAGTATCTGTAACAATATTCTATCAAAATGAGGTTCAATTTAGTTTTCAAGAGCCATTTCTAATTTGTGTTGCTTGGTAATACTAATAGTAGTAAGATTCTGAATGCTGTATTCAAGGGCACAATAAGAATACAATTTAGCCTTCAAGAGTCATTTCTAATATGTGTTGTTTAGCAATAAACTTAGGCATATTGTACAAATTATAAAAAAAGGAATGACAAAAGTTAAACCTCAAAAGTTATGGCTACTAATTTAAAGACATTTTAAAGATTTTTGAATATTACTGTAAATGTAAGACAGATACATGTCTAGAAACTAATAAAAACTATAAAATAGACTACTTATAGAGTGATTGAAAATTAGGTATCAGTTTCATGATAAACAAGACTGTTTATTATATTTTAATTCAATAGTAAGGAAATAAACTAAAATATAAATTTAAATAAGTACATAATATTAGAATATAATACAGATTATGCTTGAATATAAGCCATCAAGAAGTGTACTAAAAAATATTTATTCTTCAATCTCATTATATTTAACTCTGATTTATCAAATATCCAATACTGAACCACACTGGAATGTCCCCACTACCGCACTTCTAAACTATGCTAAAAATAGTTTTATCAAACTGCTTATATCAGTTTTGGTTAAAGCAAAGGAGTACTATACTAATCCATATCATTCTAAATATCTAAGAGTAGCAGACATAAAGAACATACAATTATCAGGCCTCTAATATAAGTGCTCTTCTGTTCTGAAATGGTATGGTTTAATATATATTTATTATACACATTACACATGCTCTGGTAACTGTGAAACACTATGATTTTTTGTGATAGCAAAAAAAAAAAAATAAGTATTCTGATATATGATAAGAGTTATCTCCTTTGAATAAATAACTGCCTTAAAATAAGATAATAGCTTCTCATACACAATATATTAAATTTAATATCCTTGTCAGCACTTCAATTGATTTGTTTTTAAAATAAAGCATACTTCTTTTCTTTAGTTAGTTTAACCCCTTCAACAAGTTTCAAACATGCATTTAAGTGTGATCAAAAAGCTGCTTTACAAGCTGAGAAACAATGTGGTTAAGAAAAGAAATTTACTGCTATTACTTTTGCATGATTGTGATGCAGTCAAACTGCATAAATAATAAATGACTACAAATGTTTGAAAGCACTAAGTGAGTTAATCAGTTACGCTCAATTTCCTATGATTTTCATGCTTCAAAATGGCTGCTAGATTCATTCTATCTACTATCTTCAACTGTCTAGGTTTGAATGAGTGCAAACAGACTTATATAGATCTATTGAGATGTCTGGTGCACAACCTATGTTGATTTGAGATTATTCATGGCTAGGCTGCAGTGCACATAGAGTATAGCATATGATTAATGTACATGCTTCAAAGTTCAAGGCAGCAATATATTTTTATAAAGAACATTTTCCAATCCATCTCTGGTATTAACAGGAATAAACATTATCATCATGTTCACTTCTAAGCTTTAAGAAAAATAACCACAAATTCACAATATTTCCTGCACATCTCTTTCTCAAGTAATGTACTAAACTTTTTTCATTTACTTTTTAATCTTGCATAAGAAACTAAGTCAGTCGCACGGTCACTGTTTTAAAATATTACTATAGATTTGGCCCTCGACTAAATAATAAAAATACATCATACCTATAATTTAGATTTTAAAACATATTAGTATTACTCATATTTCCAAACTGAATGCAATTATGGTGGGAATTTGTGCATCCATTTACCAGGCCATTATTCAAAAGAACAAATTAACAATGAATTAGTATTTGAAATTTTGTTGCTGTTCTTTTTTTAAATTTCAATTATATATAATTAAGAAGACACAATTTAAAAAAAGAACAAGGTTCAACTGACGGACACTTTCAATAGTTTCATATTCCAAACTTGTGGTCAAAAGAAATACATAAATCTACAAAATTTATCATCTCTACACACCTGCCTAAGTTTCGACATAGCATCTGAAGAAATGAAGTCACTGTGGCTAAAGCGTGTGACAAAGCATAAAGTCTGTGGTTGTATGTCCCCAAGCTCTTCCTCCCCTGGCATGGTGACACGAAATATCTGAGCTTCCTGAAAATGTTCCATCAAAGAAAGAACATTATTTATTATTTAATTTGCTGTCCAGAACTACAAAATACTGCACATAATTAATTAGTGCTGGTATATCATCTATGAAAAGACCCACTTTTCAAATAAGTATTGCATATTTTTTAAGTAAATTTTTAATTCAAAATACACTGGTATCTCAATATTATGCACCTTGATATATCGCAGACCTGCATATATTATAATGTGGACAGTCTGTGGACCCCTTTATTTTTTACCACCGTGCTTCTTCAAATTACATGTACAGAGTTAATAGCCCTGTATCAAATCAACTGGCTCAAAAAATATCTGACAAATTGATTTCTGAAGATATAGTAGACAAATCTGATATTTCCAGGCAAACTGTACAACATTCAATGAAAGATAACACCATTTTTCAAACCCTTACAAAAAGTATTTCTAAAAATATAAAAGCACTGTAAGAATCACATTCACAATGATAACATTTCATTATTAAATGAATTACAAAATAATCAAATTAGGCTATATACAAATATTACTAACAAAGTAACATAAAGAATCAGCAAGTTGCAATTATGTGATATAAGCAGGAAAAGTGACACTTTTATTGTTTTAATCCTGAATAATCACAAACCCTTGAACCTTCTTTAGTTATTCACTTATTCAGTTATTGTCATTAATCACACTGCAAACAAAAGGTGAGTACAGATTAAAGGATTATAAAAAGTCTATTTTAAAATATATATATATATATATATATACACACATCATCCTTCAACCCGTCGGCTGTCACTGTGTTTTCACTAAGTGATAATTGAATGGGTCAGTGTACTAAAATATAAAAAGTGATTTATTTATGAAGGGATTTTTAAAAAATATATAGTATAGATATGTTTTAAAGAATTTAAAAAGTTACTGATTGGTTTTTTGAATGAATAGTGTAACTGAGAATTAGTGAGCATTTTTGCAGACAGCCAATAGATCAAATATGAATGAAGAAACTGTGAATTATATTTTATGAATTAATAAACAATAAGATCAAAGCAGGTTGCATTCTAATCTATCAATAAACAAGCTGGCTTATTTCCAATATGGCCTGGCAGCCATCTTTCCAACAGAGGTTTACTGTGACAAATACAGCACAGAGACTCTTCATCTCAAGACATTAAACTCGAAGAAGTTCGCATCTTGGGGATTTTGCCTTTGGAAGGAAAAAAGCAATTTGGAACAAAGGAATTACTATTCTTCAAATTTATCATTGAAAATATTAAAACAACTTACTGCATCATAGCAAATAAAAATAATTT
Organism: Sinotaia quadrata; assembly: GCA_028829895.1. Taxonomy (NCBI): domain Eukaryota; kingdom Metazoa; phylum Mollusca; class Gastropoda; order Architaenioglossa; family Viviparidae; genus Sinotaia; species Sinotaia quadrata. The sequence continues at coordinate 135,419,659 of CM054179.1, forward strand.
TGTCCTTACAAAATTACCATTTCCTTTAATAAAAACAACTATTTGAAGCATTTTTCCTTTTTAAATTTTAACATATATATTTATAATTATATCATTCACAATGATAAATGATAATGTCTTGGAGTCTGTGTTTACTTAAAACAATTCAGTAAATTCATATGGCACTTACTGAAATAAAGTTTGGCATCCACAAAAATTTACTCTTTAGCATGAAATTCACATTTTGAAATCTGTCCTGTCAAGTGTCATGTAATTAATTTTGGTAATGAGAAATGAAACAAGCACAAGTATTCAAAACTTAAAAGATATTACCAAATAATCTGAGAGAAATTACATATCACATTTACAGAAAATAAGCATTATCACAATATATAACAGTTGTATTATACACTTTTGTAGTCATGGCATTGTACTACACGTCCATATATATATAGTTTGTTTAAAGTGATAAAATAATTATTTATTTTTTCTAGTTCTACCTAATGTTCACTAGGGGAAATCGTGATAAATACACAATATAAAATGAAGAAAATCTTTGGTAGCAGTTTCAAAATCATTTAGTTATAATTCTTACGGATTTGAAATCGATGAAAAGTGTAATGAGTGTGCCATCTGAGTTAAGATACTCAAGAGTAACAGTATCCGAGGTTGTGTTGGCTTGAATACTTTCAACTATCACTTCTTCCCCTTTGTTCTTCACATTCACAACCAGTTGTCCAAACACAATTGATGAAAGATACACCAGTAGTAATTTGGTCGTGTACTGAAGTTTATGCATCATAGTCAAAGTTAAAATGTAACTGAAAATGTGTTATAATATATAAAAGTTTTCTTCTAAATAATCGTGTTGGGAAGCCATCGTATAAAAATAGATTATAATCTCAAACCAAGATGAATAGCTTTCATTATATGAAAGTGCTAAAAGATATATACTTAAAGTATATATTTAAAAAATATAAAAGAAAAGTTTAAACAAATTAAGTGATTCTTTGTAATTTTTATTCTGAAAACTGAAACAGGAAGATTATTTTAATTTAGAAACGAAAGGGCAGTTAATAATGCTTCCTCTCAGACAATATTTATAATCTACAGTTGTCTACCTTCTGTCTGCTATACAAGTTGTGACCCCCAAAACTGAGGGCTTGTACAGCACTTAGAAATAACCATAACTATCCAGTTTTTAAATCAAGCATGATAATTTAACACAAAATAAACATTTTAAAGAGAAATATTTAGTGCTTGATTAACTGAATATTTGGAACGCAAAGTAGTGGTCAGGTTTTCCTTTAAACCGCTTCTAAATACTTGTTAATCTAGCGTGCACTAGCAAAGAATTTCCGAGACTAATGACATCCACTGGAAATTGATATAAGTGGCATTCACTGGAAATTGATATAAGTGGTGGAAATTGATATAAGTGGCATTTTAGTGTGGAACAAGGTACTCCCGAAGAGGAAGGTGAAATGAAGGAATATTTAAATAAAAAGAAAGGAATCATATTTTTTGCTATGCGTACTTGGAGCCTACAAGTTGGAGGGAAATCCATTGCAGAATCGTAGGCATACCAATGTTACTATTTCTATGGTCATAAGACATATTCATTATTACAACATTCTGGCAGCATTATTGTGTGTGCATCTTGATATTTCTTTTGAAGGAGGAGATCCCACAAAGAACAATCAATTTTTTAGATAAATCTAACGCGGATTTTTTGTGTATGTTGATAATTTGTGGGCTCTAAGATTTGGGACTGTAAAATATCTCAAGTATAATTTGTTTTCTAATTTGTAGTTGTAATCAGTGTGGGCACTCCTTTTAAGTTTGGAGTCGAGAAATGTAGCCTTCATAAATACTCATTTCAGTGATCATTTACGGCACGCTTCTTTCTGCAAAATCAAATTAAGGTCAACACTAAGTTTCAGGCATATTTCTTCTCTAAACTCCTTTATCTCTTACAAACATTCTCAACTTACAAATCCTGCAACAATATTCGATAGCCTGATATACACCCAGCTTAAGAAATACAGCATCGATCAAAATTCACAAGTATAATGTACAATTTAATCAAATTAGTAAACAGAAATAATGGTTCAGTTATATAAGCACTCTCCAATTCAAATCATAGATCAATGGCAAACATGGAAGAAATATTTCGAAGTCCATTCTTTCCTTATCAGTCAGTTAACTTACCATAAGCTAACTATTGCCTTTATGACCAGACATCAAAATCAAAGAAATTAGAATATAGAATGTTCTTCAACAAATTAAAGTTTGCTCTATCCCTATTGGATGAAATAGTTATGAATAAGTATGAGACTAGTCAGAAAAACTACTCATCCACTTGGAATTGGTTTGGATTGCATCAGCAAGTTCTTGCATATTCATTCTCTGAGTTGTTATTTTAACTCTGATATTTACAAAAATACCATACCCGGGATGTCATATCACGTTGACATTTAACAATTTATATAATAATAAGTTTAGAAATAGGGAAAGGCAAATTTACTCTGCCACATAGATAGATAGATAGATAGATAGATAGATAGATAGATAGATAGATAGATAGATACTGAGTTGACTCTATGCACTCAATAATTAAATCAAGGACGATAATGAAGATGACAGTACAATGAGTAATCACATGCAGATATAGACCATTGAAAATTTCTGAATACAGTCAGTAATCTAAAGCTAAGGTAGAAATGCAATTTACGCAAGCAATGTACTGTATTGACAACTGGATTTTCGACTTGCATCTTGTGTTATTATAGATTTATTCATTAGACTAACAATACTCATTAGTGTGGGAGACGGGCTTTGTAACTGGAGCAGGTTAGTACACTCATCACTGATTGTGGGTCAAACTGAACAAGTGCACAGCTTTAAAATGAGCAGTAGTTTGTTAGCTACAGTAGGTATTATTTCTTTTATATTGCTGTAATGTGTGTGCAACCCTTAACCAAATGTAATCTTTCTAGAGAAATTTTTGTTTTAAATGGTGAAAGCTGCGAGACTGGACGTTTTCCTTTGTTTGTGGACGCCTAGATCTGATTAAAGCAGTGTTCGCTTTTTCGTGCCCAGCTGTAGTGTACGTCATAGCAATCAAAACTAGTGTTATTATATTAATCTATTATATAGAACGTCGAGCAATCGATTAAACAGTCGCGAGACTAATTGCAGTACGTCCAAATGTAGATTCAGAACCAACAGCTTCAGACTGCGGTTGGATCAGTAGGCCCACCGTTTTATTAATATTATCTGAGAGCTCTGGCCCATTGCTAATAATAATATAACATCAGTTGATGCCCATTTGGCGGGTTGATTTGCCAGCAGGTGGTCTTGTGATTTGAGACGGGCGCAGGACCGGTTGAAGTTTGTTTCACGTGCTTGCTGTCAGAACGCGACCAACCGATGTCAGTATGCTAAACTTTAAAAAATCTTTTTTTTTTTTTTCTGGAAAGTTCATACAGTCTGCAAACTCAACAGTCGCCATCCACACATACACATACAACTAACTGCCTTACGCTCTAATTCATTCTAGCTTTACTTCTCATTCATTTCTTTCGGTGAGGAGGACGCTTGCGTAAGCCTTGGACTTGTCCGTTAAACAAAAGAAATTAGAAATGTTAGCACAGTATCATTTTAACACCTTTCTCTGAAGAACGTCACGGCTGCGGTTTCTGGATCTTAGAGGAACAAGGTAGGTTCGGATTTATTTAATTAATTTATGAGCTAATATTTTAAAAACTGACGATTTGGACCAAGCGCGCGTGCGCACGCAAGCACACACACAGAGACACAGACACACACACACACACACACACACACACACACACACACACACACACACACACACACACACACACACACACATACAGAGTTATCAGACTGTACATTTCGCAGTGATGAAAATTAAAAGTATACAAATGAATATGTTCACTCGCGCTTATGGTTCCAGATGCGACAAATGTGTGTAGTTCAGTGTTTATCCAAATAAGTATACAGTTCGTCGACCTATCCATTAAATAATTTAAGATAACATTTCACATGACTGGAAAACAAAATGAAGAGTATTAATTAATGAGTTGGGGGTGGGGGTAAGAGAGAAAAAGACAGACAGACATGAAGAGAGAACAACAAATGTAAATATGTGTATGCTTGTGAAAATGTATATGCGAAATGTGGCACATGGATGTGTGTATGTGGCATGGTGGTGGTGTGTGTGTGTGTGTGTGTGTGTGTGTGTGTGTGTGTGTGTGTGTGTGTGTGAGAGAGAGAGAGAGAGAGAGAGAGAGAGAGAGAGAGAAAGAGAGAGAGAGAGAGAGATGGAAAGGCAGACAGAGAATATTAATATGCATATGTGGTATGCGTGAGTGTGAGAATGTATATGCGAGAAATGGTGTGTGTGTGTGTGTGTGTGCGTGCGTGCGTGCGTGCGTTTCTGTGTGTGTGTGTGTATATATATATAATAGAGGAGAACAGCTATTTTTTTTTTCAGATTGGAAGTCAGTCATCTGTAAAATGTAAAAGTCTAAGCTTATGCTGGTTTTAGTTGGACTGACAAAGCCAGTCTGTCAATACCAGCATACTAAAATGAGTTATGAGCCGCATTCATGAAACAAAGACTATTTCGTTAATGCCTATTGCACCCACGTCAACATCTGGCAATGTAGGAAACTGTATACTTCTACAGCGTGATGTCATTCGCACTGTAATGGATGGTTTAAAACGGACGTAGGCCTATACACATGTAATTACTACTTTCAATACAACAGCCTATCAAAAGTAATAAAACATATGATCACTTTATTACACGCTTTTATGCGACTACACCCACTGAAACTGAATCCAACTTGTAGGACAGTTAGAGCCACTGTGACATAATACACAAAGTAGTGATGAATGGGTAATTTTATCGCAACAGTTAAATCTGTTAAAAAAACAGAGACAAGATAGTAAAGTTGTAGGTTGTGATTATTCTGGTTACCGCTATGCCTAAAGGCATTTAAAATAATCAGCAGACAGTAGAGAAATAAACAGATCATTGTACCGCCATTATGAAAGTTGTAAACTGACCTTAAGCCAGTAAAATAAATTATTATATTTATAGCGCAGCACTAAATCTGACCGGAAATGCTTGCAGATCCTGCACTAGAGACACACAACCCATAAAACCATTGATGAACTTGCACTTATAGAAAAGGGCTAATGCAAAAGTTATAAGGGCTATAGACAAGCTTAAAGATTGTTTATGCCGAACTAATAATAATGGCTATAGAAGAGACACATATTGATAATACTGGCTATAGGAGAGAGAAATACTGATGGTTATAGAGGAGATTAATACCGAAATAGCAGAGGCTATAGAAAAGACTAGAGAAGATTAATGTTGAGCTAAAATGGCTATAGAAAAGACTAGAGGAGATTAATGTTGAGCTAAAATGGCTATAGAAAAGACTAGAGAAGATTAATGTTGAGCTAAAATGGCTATAGAAAAGACTAGAGAAGATTAATGTTGAGCTAAAATGGCTATAGAAAAGACTAGAGGAGATTAACAAACTAATACTGTTTTAATATTGTCTGTGTACAATTATACATATATAAGGAGATTAATAAAGTAGTAAAGCTGAGTCATAGTTAAGTATAATAAACTAACGCATAACTATTATATTTATGCATGAACTGTTTGATGAGCTGTGACCTCATGCCAGGCTACAAGTAAATAAAAATAGGTCAGCCTAATGACGCACTGTACAGGAACAAGCATGCACACAACTCATGCTAATTAGATCATTTCTTGTTACACTGTGTAAAAATAATTTAACTCTTTGTTGCCCTTTACTGTCCTTGTGCTACACGACATACGTCAATAAAAAATTAAAATGGCTGTCAGGCTGCTCGTTGATAATTACTTGAAATGCATGCAAAGAACATAATAACAGTAGTTTGATATCTTTATAAGCTTCTTAATTATAAAGATCATAAATGTAATCCTATTCACTAACTAAAAATGTAACTAATTCACTCATTAACTAAGTCACGCACTAACTAGTTAATTAAGAAATTAGCTCACTGAGTCATATTGTCCATTAACTAACTTGTGTGTTTGTTATCGTGTATGTGTTACTTGTATTTCTGTTGAGTACATGAGTGGATGTGTGTGTTTGCAAGTCTGTTTGAATGTGTTTGTACATACTGGTGAGCACGTTCTTCGGTTTGTTTTTGTGTTTGCTTATGCATTTGTTTGCCTGTAGGTTGTATAGGTTTCGCGTTACATTTAAGACACGTGTTGCTCTGTGCTTTTTTTTTTTTTTTTTTTTCAGTCCTGTCATCTGAACTATAAAACAGTGATCAATGAGCGTGTATAGGTTATTTATCAAAACAATATTTGTGAACTTGAATGAGGCGGACATTCAACATACGTTAGAAAAAAGAATATACGTGGATCGTATGGTAAATGTGTTATCAATAGAATATTTTACAACGTGCAGTCCTTACTGATATATTCCGATACATGAAACACACTAGGAACAACACACAGTGTGCATAATGCAATTACTTGACTAAGTTTGGGAATGCAATGCATTTTATTAAAAAATATCATAAATTCACCATTTTACTATTTGCCTAGGCGTCACTCGAAAATTCACCTGCAATGTATATGTTCCTCATATTCTCCTTCTTTTTCTCCTTTCGAAGCAGCTATGAATCTTGAATGACTAATATCTTTAATCTCACGCATTGCACATTTGCATTTGGAATATTGCGATAGCATGGCGTGTCTGCATTCCAGCTGTTGTGTTTTCTCAATGCATGCAATCATCTTGCTTGGTATTGTGTGTATAGTTTTAATTGAAATATTTTCCTACTTCTTCCAACAGTCACTGTTTGTGGAAGTGATTTCTTAACCAATCACAAGTAATTGTTTAATTTGCTTATTGTGTGCTATGCTATTGTTTAGCTTGGTTTTTTTCATCGTCTTTGATTTTTTTCTGGGTTTTTATTTTTTATTTTTTATTTTGTTTTTTTTGTTTCTCTTAAGTTGTTTTTGCTTTACCTCTTGTTTAATTGTTCACAAGGGGACATAACTTTCAGCAGTGAAACAAATGCAATGAGTGTGCGATCTTCGTGTTCGTTAAAATATATTATCAGCTACACCTATCCCCAAAACATTAATTTCCGTATCATTGATTATCATTACACTTATTGCGGCTGTCGTCCTCCTCCTTATCTCTTAGTTTTTGTTATCTTTATGAGAATGTCCTCTAATGTATATATCAATGTGAATTTGCTTTCATTGTTTTATAGATCAATGTGTGTGTGTGTGTGTGTGTGTGTGTGTGTGTGTGTGCGTGTGCGTGCGTGCGTGCGTGTGTGTGTGTGTGTGTGTGTGTGTGTGTGTGTGTGTGTGTGTGTGTGTGTGTTCAATTTGTTTTGTTTTGTTTTTGCAATGTCTTGTTTCTGACCATCTCTCCCTCCCGAAACACTTATGAGAGGAAGAGAGAAAATGATAGACAGCTCTGAATGCATAGACATAGATAGATAGATTATTACTTTCTTGTACACACACACACACACACACACACACACACACACACACACACACACACACACACACAGTGTGAAACACAAAGTGCTAGTTACTAAACTCAGCATATGACAATCACTCGGCCGGAAGTGTGTCGGAAGTTCGCCTTGCATTAGAACACTTATTGTATGGTCGCTTAGGGAACAAACGCTGGCATTTACTACAACACGAAACTCGTACCACTGCCCCTCAGACATCACTTTCCTACTGACTGTAAATATTTCTAATACGAGTTAGAAATGAATATACTGGAACTTTCTATCGAGCTGTGATCTTGCATGGTTTAGTCACAACAGCCAGTTGATTTGTCAGTCTAAATTTCAGTGTGTATGTACAAGACAGCATTATTCGTTAGGGTTTTGAACCCATTATAATAGAGTCTGCCGAAGTGATACTGATGCCAGTGTACACCTCTGGGTGAATGAGAAAAGACTATTTGTATAATTGATTAGTCTACCACAACCACTACCTTCAAATTAAATCAAACATATAAGAAATGCGTTATGGTTGGATACTGTCCAGCTAATTTAAATTACGGTCGAAGGGCAAAATTCATATACATTGTTGATTCAGTCAGTAATTGTGTTTCCAGTTACCATACATTTTAATATTAAAAACATGTTTAGACAAATTCCAAGCAAACTACTTAGTTTTATAAAATTTTATTCCATACTGTTTGCAGTCGACAGCATATTGCTATGGTAGGTCTTTAAAGACATAGGTCTACGTAACGACAGCATATTGCTATGGTAGGTCTTTAAAGACATAGGTCTACGTAACGACAGCATATTGCTATGGTAGGTCTGTAAAGACATAGGTCTACGTAACGACAGCATATTGCTATGGTAGGTCTTTAAAGACATAGGTCTACGTAACGACAGCATATTGCTATGGTAGGTCTGTAAAGACATAGGTCTACGTAACGACAGCATATTGCTATGGTAGGTCTGTAAAGACATAGGTCTACGTAACGACAGCATCGTCATCAAAATCGAAACACAAGAGCAAGAGAAACAAGCAAGCCAGCAATGACTGTAAACGACGAGGGGGGATTCATTGTTTCCATTTGGTTTTAGGAGCTTTTAATCTTTTCATCTGCTCAGAAAGAAAAAAAAAGATCATAAGCCACGTCTACTGCCTTACGAGAAACTAGTGCAATAACATATGTCCTTCGTTTGCCCTTGGAGATTTCACAGCGCTATATGATACGATTATATATATGATATGATTTCTTTTTGCGTTATAATTAATGTAAACAATTATTCAGCTATGCAGACTGAAGACATATCAATTTCCTAGCATAGACCCTTAAAATATGTAAACATGCCGATGTCTTGGGCTTAAAGGCATTAATAAATATGGACTTTCACACATATACACGCACCACACACACACACATCCAATCTTGTATCATTGAAGTGTCGAGCAGCAAGAAAAATAACCGAACAGCAAAACGCAACTGTGTATTCTTTAGCGTTTGTATTTATTTGGAGAACAGGAATAGCACGTTAAGTTGTAAAATTGTTATTATTAAAAAAAATATCCTAACTGCTGCTTTGACTTGAATGGATTAAACAGTAAAGCTAATCTCCAGATTGTAGCTCACGCTAACTACCAAAAAGACCATACGTGTACATGAACTTGAGCGGACAGATGTTATCGCTGGTACACGTTTCGTCGTGTGATCTTCATGATTAAATTTAAATTGTAATCTAGCTGTTCATCTTGCTGGATGGAAAATAAGAAAGTACATTTTTTTTTCTCTGCAGCACTCACGTCATTACACGTTCAGATCTCCATTATGCTTAGGTTTCCAATCTGCCTTTTTAGAAACACTTTGATTTTTTTACATAAAAGTAAACTGGATACTTGTTCACTTTCTGGCGTAAGATAACCTTACTCTCATTACACGATCTGTGAACATTTATTTAACTTCAATGTAACAGTTTTGCTCTGTTCAGCGTGGACACAAAACCCACTTGTAAAGAAGAACTGCACGTTAAATATATGAACTAAGGACAGATTACGCGCTTCCCAACGCCAGACTTAATTCGGGAGTTCATTTCTTTTCTCTCTCTCCAACATCCTCGTGGTACAGGAGATGAAGCTGTGTTCGCTACTGGCACGTTCCTAAAGACACAGCTTGCCAGAGGTAACAACCTCCATTGATAACTTGCCCACGCAATGGGTCCTTCGTCTTCATTACAGGTAAATAAGTGACATTCGGCCACTCTCCTCAGACTTCTTAGATTTGGAACACGTCCCGTGTCTGGTCAGTTTCGAAGAAAGAGAATAGCCAGATAATAATGCTTCGCTAGTGTGCAAGTAAAACTTAAGCGGACGTCAGGGTTTCAAGTGTAATTTCACTCGTGACAATGAGTGACTTTAGTTACGTTGTTCCGTTATTAAATTACGCATAGAGTACTGGAAGCCACAGGGGCAAAGTTTCTCGCATTGTCTGGCCTGCAAATGGAAGCCAGAGAACACGAATGATTCACTTAACTATATATCATATAGCTTAACCTTTCGGCATTTAACATTTTCAGACGCATTAGTAGTCGTACGGAGTCCTTTCGTGTTTCACTTTCACCCTAATCCGGCTTTACTTTTGTCATAATCCGGCTTTACTTTTGTCATAATCCGGCTTTACTTTTGTCATAATTCGGCTTTACTTTTGTCCATAATTCAACTCTACTTCTGTCATAATTCAAGTTTAATTTTGTCACAATTAAGCTCTACTTTTGATCATAATTCAGCTCTACTCTTGTCATAATTCAGCTCTACTCTTGCAATAATTCAGCTCTACTCTTGTCATAATTCAGCTCTCTCTTGCAATAATTCAACTCTAATCTTTTCATAATTCAGCTCTACTTTTGATCTTAATTCAGGTTTACTTTTGTCACAATTCAGTTTTTTCTTCGATCGCATGTGGACCTTATTTTATTTTTTGATCAGGTTAATTTGATGTCAAAACTCCATTATGCATAATCAGCAAACGATCTCGAGATCTTTAATTTAATCGTCAATGAAACGTGGATAGTCACAACGATCTTTAAAGTCACAAATCGTTAGATACAACACAATTTGACTTTTACTTTGCAACTAAAATTTTAATCAGAATTCGACTAACAATTGGATCTATCTAGTTAGAACGCTATCTTGTCTCAACGCAGTCTATCATGTCACAATTCTAAATTTAGGCACAACTTGATCCTACTTAAAACAAACTGAATTGACTTTTCCACCACTTGGATTTGTAGTTTAAGTTAGATATTTGATTTTATCTCAAGTCTTTCTGACTAGTAACTTCTCGACTTCTCGATCGAAGTCACAGATCTTTAGATTTAAGCTGCTCTTGCTTAAACATAGAAAATACATCACCAGGTCATTATCCAGTGGTGCTTGGGTCACGCATATAGTTTAGCAAAGGTCACACATCAACTAATACACACATTTCAATTTTAGTAGTCAAAACATTGTTTGATTCACTCGGTCTTCGCTCTTAGCCAGATCTTGCTCTTGTCTCAAGAATAAAATAATTTTACTAAATTATGAATCGATCTTAGACATAAATTGTTCTTAACGGCATATAGATCTTAGTTAAAACTCTTATTTCGTTACTGATACGTCTTTCTGTTCTTTTTCCTGTCGCGAGTCGCTCTTCATGTTAAAGATTACACAGAGTCACAATTTTAATAATAGACTTGTATATTTTAATAAATACAATCAATAACAATGCGTGCTATATTTAAGCTCTTCTACTCGATAAATTTCTCATTCAAGAGCGTAAGCTTGTCATTTATCATCCCTGATGTCTGGCACTGGTCTTGGCACTTTGTGCGAGACAATACAACAAACACTGGAATCTTTGAATGACGTGAAGTCTTGCAAACACATGAGCACATTGCTGAAAAGTAAGAAACGCTTTAAGAGACGCTGAGTGATATTATCTAACAGAGATTACTTTTTTGTTGTTGTTTTAATCCTCGTCCTACGTGAGCGTAAAGCGACGTTCTCTGATTGGTTATGAAACACCAACCAAACACGAGAGGACAACAGAGAAGCCTAATTCCTAAAGAGTCGTCTCGAACGAACGCAGGGTGATTGTGAAAGGGTTCAAGTCAGTCTAAAGACTAAGCAGGAAGACGATTCCAAGATGAGACTTCTTCACCTTCTCTGCAGGAAAGGCAGGCATGAAACTTTGGCAGGTTGGTCGGTTGGATTTTCACTGTTGACTGTTGTGTAAGCTTGCTGTGGGCATTACATATCTGTGTCGTGCTTCTGCAGAGTGACCTTAACACGTTTGCTGCAGCGATGTAGTACCGTTTAATTCTTTTACTGTCATGTTTTGGAACGCTTCATAAACACTGTGCGATCTTCTTCACTGCTTAAAGCTTTGATTGTTGCGAAACTACATTAGACTTAATATATTTCCTTGTCGCTTTAAAATTAGGCACGCTATATGCGTAAACACTAATATCTGGTTCATGTTGCTGTGTATGAAGAACGGATACTGAAATGTACATATTTGTGTGTATGTGTGTAGGTATGTGTATGTGTGCGTGTATATATGTGCGTGTGTGAACGTCACTTGAAAGTCAAATAGCAAGTGCAAGTTTTTGTAAGCTGAGTGTGAAAATAATGACTTCATTATCGTGATCTTGTGATTTCCTTCTCGTCTGGCCTAGACGCCCAGACTGGGGCATCATTTTTGTATTGCTCGGCTTGCTGCTATCCTATAAAAGGTGGAAAGGAGATGAGTGTTATTTAAGAGAACCAACATATTGACTTTTACATACATAAATTGTTCTTTTCCTTCGGACAGACAACCCTCACTTGGATGTCCAGTCAAACTTGCAACAACTAAAGGTCTACAAGGGATTAAACCCAAGAATGATCTGTTTAACCTTTACTTAAATTTAACGCTTGTAGTTGTGGTTTAACCAAAATCTAGTGTAATGGTTCAGATACCATCCACAACATCTAAGGGGATAATACTGTCACATATTTCTTAAAGTTATCGATACTTTTACACTAAAATATTTTGTCATCGCTTCGAGGACAGTGCTCATATATCTCCATTCTCCAGTCTGTAATTTAGTTTATAGTAGAGCTAATAATCTCAGTTCTACAGTCTGTAATTTAGTTTATAGTAGAGCTAATAATCTCAGTTCTACAGTCTGTAATTTAGTTTATAGTGTAGCTAATACACAGCAGCTATACAGTCTGTAATTTAGTTTATAGTATAGCTAATACATCTCAGTTCTACAGTCTATAGTTTATAGTATAGTTAATACATCTCAGTTCTACAGTCTATAGTTTATAGTATAGCTAATACATCTCAGTTCTAGTCTGTAATTTAGTTTATAGTATAGCTAATACATCTCAGTTCTACAGTCTATAATTTAGTTTATAGTATAGCTAATACATCTCAGTTCTAGTCTGTAATTTAGGTGATAGTAGGGCTAATACATCTCAGTTCTACAATCTGTAATTTAGTTTATAGTAGAGCTAATCATTTCAGTTCTACAGTCTGTAATTTAGTTTATAGAAGAACTAACGTGTCCCCGATTTACAGACTATAATTTAGTTTATAGTAAAGTTATCACGATATATAGTCAGAGCTAAAAATAATATAAACATCTGCATTCAGAAATAAGAACGAAATAATTTTTGTTCTTCAAATCTTTACAATCGCCTCACCTCATACACTAGTTCGCACGGCCGGCTAAAATTTCTCTACTACAAATCTTTACCATCTCTTCACCGCATGTACTAACCCTCATGGTCTGCTAAACCACAAATCTTTACCATCTCCTTACCGCATGCATTTGTTCGCACATTTCGCTATTCGTTCATCGAATCACATCGAATCACATCGAATCACATCGGTCCTAAGGCAGAAAGAGGTTCAAACAGATCTCCGTCGTGTCGACGCTAAACATACACGCGGTTGCCGATAGAACTCGATCTCCGGTTCAGAAGACTTCTGGTTAACGCCCCAGGCCCAAAGCATTTGTTCGTATTGCAAAGCAAAATTAAATATCGCGAAAGTGTTAATTTAATTAATACCCATTTTTGTTGCAAAAGAACTCAATCGCCTATTTTAAGTTTTCGAAACGTCGAAACTTACTGTTTCCATTTACAAATAAAATTACTCACTCTTGATACTGATCAACGTTACATTGGCCAGTAGACTGATTTAACTTTCCACTCGAAAGGAAACTTCCGTGTGCGACATAAACACACAACATGTGAATGAAAAGATGGCGGCTTGAATTAGCCACGTCATCGTTATTTGCCCTCATACGGATATTTAAGTACGCCTGCACCCTATATGCTTCCATTTCAATCTTTATGGTAAGAATAAAGAACATACGAGAGAAAAACAATTTTAATGCCAGAAATAAAAATAAATAAACACTACTGTGGGCTTACTTTCAACCAATAGTAATACTGTGAACATAGCAGTAGTGATATTTCTTCCCGTTGTTCTGAAGTTCTAAGTGTGGGGTTATCAAACGTACTTATGACGAATTCTCTCTACTCTGTATAATAATTAAAGTTTATGACAATACGTCTTTTTCCAGCAGTAGAAAGAGAGAGAAAAAAAACCTAAAATATAAACAAAAGTAGTCATTAATAAATGTGTGAAGTTTTAGATTCCGTGACCTCATAACTGTGCCCTAAATGAATTTCAAATTATCAATCATTCGATTGATAAGTTTCTTAACGAGTATTAGGCCTATCATTTTCTATTTTAATTAGTCAGCAAGACTCCTCTATCCCCACCCCCACCCCGCCCACAAAGTGTAAAATTAAAATTTAGTAACATTCCTTAGAAGTACATTTCTTCAACAACGTTCCTTAGTCTTTTACTTTTTGATAAGTTTGAATGTTCGTTGAATTGTGTCTTGCAGTCCCATCGTGTGAACAGACTTTTATTTTATCAACGCTGATAATGACAAGTCGTTATTTAATCAATGTTGATAATGACAAGTCGTTATTTTATGAATGCTGATAATGACAAGTCATTATTTTATCAATGTTTATAATGACAAATCATTATTTTATCAATGCTGATAATTACAAGTCAAGATGTCTGCATTATTAAGTAGGCCTATGGGTTGTTTGGTTGTAACATTTCCGTTTCTAGAACTCCTTATTAACAACGTAATTGGAAACATTTTCAACAAAACACAAAATTGATGACCTACTTTTATTTGTAGCACACAGTGTTTCGCTACATCATTCTAATGCCGTCTTGCAGGCTAGGCTTTAGGAACTTACTTTATATAGTATTGTAGTGTGTTATTTATTTTTTTATGGACCAGCATTTAAGTGTTTGTATCCTGTATTTTCATAGAGCAATAGTGTATTGTATATCACGTATGCACTAGTGAACAACAAATTGTAAATTTGTTGTCTCAAGTTTGTGCTTTTTTCTTTCAACTTCATTTCATTTGGAAAATAAATGTTCATTTTTTTATTTTACTTTTTATTCTCTGTTCTTTCCCCGTCTGTGTTTGATTCTTATTAAAATGTATTTAGTGGTGTAATTTACTTGATAAGAGCTCTGCTACTTTTAATGATGTCGTTTCTAGACAGTTGACTTCAACGTCCCTGTTTTAATTCCTTTGGGGTCTTTGAGCTGACAGGAACTATCGCACACAACGAACGATATTTTTACCTTAGCTTGAAAATAACCAAATTGATATCTAACATAAAGACCATAGCATTTAACTCTTTATGTATTATCGAATGAATATTTGTTGCTCACTGTTTCTTCGTCAGTCTTTTCATTCAATCTTTCTCTTTAAAAAAAAATGTAATGAGACGGGAGGCAATAGCTATCATACGGGTCAACTGATATTTTAAAAACAGTAAAATATAAAGACAATCTGATAAAACACTAGCTGAAAGGAAAATGTAAAATAAAATTATAAATAAATATATGAATGTTAACAATGAGTGATATGAGTCAAAACTTAATCTTACTTCAACTTATCAACTCGATCTTACTTCAATCAAAACTCGATGTTACCTAAGTCACAACTCGATGTTACCTCAGTCATAACCCGATCTTAATTCAGTCAAACTCAGTCTTCCTTATTTAGTCACAACTCGATCTTAATTTAATCACTATTCGACCTTACTTTAGCCACGAATAAATTTTCCTTAAGTTACAACTCGATCTTACTTAAGTCATAATTCAAGAAACATCTAATTATATCGATTTAACTTTATGTAGTGCTACATCTTACGTTAGCAAGATATACTTCTTTAAAATTATTTCATAGTTATTTTTTGTCAATGATAGGACACATGAAGACACAACTAGTGCTGCTGTTAAAATTATTAAAATTAGATTTAAAAGAATCTCGTACAAATCTAAGAAATGGTAAAGTAAATTTATGTAAGGTCAAAGAAGAAGAAACATTGTTAATCACGATGCATACGTTGCTGGTTTCTTATCAACAATATATTTGTTCATAACAGTTATCACTTATTTGAAAACAGACTAATATTATTTGACGTCATAAGGCTCTTGACCAGAATGCATATGAATGAAATAAGTATTCATTACCTGAGAGTATCCCCCCCCCCCTCCTGTAGTATTCCGTCACAGCCGGTCGTTGTCTTCTCCACGGTGGCCAAGATTTATGTAGTCGGAGATCAGTCTCACGCTGAAGTAGAATGACGGTCGCACACCGTGTCAGTGAGGTATGACACGCCCGAGATTGTCAGGAAATTCCACTCAGCCGTGTCCTGGTCAGAAAGGACGTTAACTTCTCGAGTCCTCACAAGTGTGTGCTCATATTTAGGCGAGAGCTGAATCAAGAAAGACTTAAGACCATGCCAGCGTGCAGCAGGAAAAAGAAACAAAAAACAAAAAAAAACAACAACACAAGACTGAAAAAAGACACACAAACAACACACAACAAATGTCAAAAAAAATACTAAAGGGACACATTTTCAGAACATAGAACAATAACAAGTCCACCCGAAAGATTTCATTTTAATATTAGCATACCTTGCAAATTACGGCACGAACATAATCCATGTTTGAGATGAGATGAAGTGTGTTGCCTATGAATGGCGTCAAGTGCGTGTATGAGTTCACCAGAGCGGTGCATGCGAGCCATAAACTGCGTCCGACATAACACCCACAATTATATGACTCTTACGTCTCGCATAATGCGACACATACACACACACACACACATCCACACACACACACACACACACACACACACAAACACACACACACACACCACACACACACACACACACACACACACACACACACACACACACACACACACACATACACATACACGTACATCTCTTAAAGAAAGTAAGTCACTCGCGCGCCGTTTCAGCGGGAAGTATCAAGTTCCTAGTATACAATTGAAAGCAATGATCACGTTTAATTGCATACTCTTTTTCTATGCCGCAGATTCCGCTAATCAGAAAGAGAAACAAGTTGATGTCATCATGCCGGGCAAAGAGCCAATGAACTTTAGCAGCATCCTCGAGCAGGTCGTCAGACGCAACAAAGTGACGCATGCTGCCATTTTGGACATCCAAGGTAAAGTCGTCGCTGTAACTGCGGGCTGGAACATTTTGAATGACGATGGTCTGGCACTGAAAAGACTGTTGGGCATTTCGCCCCAACGCGACATGTGGAAGTGCACCTTGTTCAAAGACGATTTCCTTTGCATGCACTGCGAGGAGGCACCAACAATCATGGGCCATTCCCAGACCGTGGTGCTGGTGACCCATATGACCCGGAAGTACATAGTTGTCGGAATGGCGTCGCCCAGCACCCCGGGTTCTTGCTTACATGAGATGCAGTTGGTGTGGTCGGAGATTGAAAAGCATGAAAATTAGGCATGTGTTCCTGCTTACCGGAAATGCAGTTAGTTTGGTCAGAGATTGAAAAAAAGCATGATAGAAAATCTGTCAATTGCACTGGTAGTTATATTGGAAATGTTAGCATTGTTCATTTTCAAACCATTTCGGTCCTGGTGTTTGTGTACACCAGAAAGTGATGCATGAAAAAACGGTGAAATATTTTCGGTTGTTTTGTGCTGGGAGGAGTTTATCCCAAATTTACACCAGAAGTTCAGAACATTGCTCAAGCTCACACAACAAAGAACTTCTGTTGAGTTGCTCAGAGATAAAGTGAGTGCTCCGCATCACTGCTCACGACATTTTTATATTTATATTTTCGTATAGAGAATATGGAGTGCGTTTTATTTATTGTTAAGAAAGTTTGTAATTTTTTGTATCGTTATTCGCACTCTACACTCCTTTGTCTTTGGAAACAGTATGCATTGTATAATTATGTCTACTAAGTACAGGCTGTACTTCACTCATAAACATTGTGTCTTTTGACTCAGTATGCACTGTATAATTATGTCTACTGAGTACAGGCTGTACTTCACTCATAAACAGTGCGTCTTTTGACTCAGTATGCACTGTATAATTATGTCTACTGAGTACAGGCTGTACTTCACTCATAAACATTGTGTCTTTTGACTCAGTATGCACTGTATAATTATGTCTACTGAGTACAGGCTGTACTTCACTCATAAACAGTGCTTCTTTTGACTCAGTATGCACTGTATAATTATGTCTACTGAGTACAGGCTGTACTTCACTCATAAACATTGTGTCTTTTGACTCAGTATGCATTGTATAATTAAGTCTACTGAGTACAGGTTGTACTTCACTCATAAACATTGTGACTTTTGACTCAGTATGCATTGTATAATTAAGTCTACTGAGTACAGGAAGTAATTCACTCATTAACATTGTGTCTTTTGACTCAGTATGCATTATACGTACTCATTGAGTACAGTTTGTATTTCGTGCAGAATCACCGCTTGTCTCCCCTGCTTACTAACAATGTCTACGATCACGACGTCACAGTTTTTTTCTATTTCCTGCCCACTCTCTTGTCGTTGCGCATCTTTTCATTTTCTTCTCTCTCTCACTCCGTTGTTTTGTAATATATGAAAGGAGTATTTTAAAAATCAATCGCCTAAATTGTTTTAAGAAGGATTAGTGAAAAATTACCATAAAGCCTAGTTGTACGTTTAGAAAAGTAACAATTATTTACAATTGAAATAAAGAATATTATAGTTTTTCTTTTCTTTAATGGAATAATTTTACTGAGTTACGTCACAACAGTTTCCACTGAGCTAATATTGAAATATTAAAGGAGATGGGTTGTGGAAGGCCTCAAAACAAATCATGTTTAAGAAGTTTTTTTTTTTAAAGTTGAATTTATTGATTAATGCTGGTATTAATTATTCGAAAGTATTTTATAATTTAATTCGTGAAAAAATATTATGGAAGTAATTTAAATGTGAAGTCTAGATTTGTTTTGGCACTAATTCTGTTTCTTTAATCTTTGCTTCTCTCTGGTGAGAATTTGAATTCTTGGCTAGTTCTCTTTTATTTCTTCAATAACGTTGATGATGATGACGATGATGATAAAATATTTAATGCAGTCCATAACCTAGAGCTCTAATAACATTTTGAATTATTACAGATACAATACACAACGGAAACAAACTACTTAATCACATAAACAAAAGAAATCAAACATTCTGTAACAAACTAAATGAACCCCTGTGTCAATATTTAACAAATAATTGTATTTCTACAGAAACTTATAAATGTTTAAATGTGTAGCATTTAAGACTGACCTTAAACCAGTAAATTGAAATCATTACGTGTTATGATATTCGTGGTTTTGTTTATAGTTTGTAATATATATGTATGTTCATTTATTAAGACTTTTTCATTAAAGATGTTGGTTCGACAATAAGGTGGAGGGGGGATTTCTAGCTCTGTAAGCGATTCATTGTGAACCTAACAACTGAAATTCAAGGCTCTACTGTGTAATAAAATATTCATTCACTCAGTGTAAAAATTGAAGAACCACTTGATTAGCGGATTGATATCCCAGATTTCTGTCCTCTGAAAGGAATAAAATTGTCCCACACCTCTCGCTCAGCACCAAAGAGCACAATATTCTCAGATTTCTTGTACACTTAAAGAAAATATTCACTTTACATGAATTTCTTGTCTGTTATCAAGAAACATAATTAATTCCCAAAATATCTTCTCCAATATCAAAAGAACAAAATTTCAACAAAGTATTTGACAGCTTATAAAAAAGCTATTTCAAAAATATAGTTTTCAGTATAAAGAAAATGATTTGTCCTAATTTTGTCTACTACATCAAAGAATAAAACATCCCCGAATTTCATGTCCAGCATCACATAACATAATTATTTCAAATTCTTATCCAGCATCAAAGGAAACATTCTCCTAAAATATCTTGTTAGTAGCAAAGAATTACATTTCCCAAATTTTCTTGTGTACAGTCGAAACGCGATTTTCCAGAATTTCTTGTCCAGAATATAAGGACGTAAATCCCTGAGTTTCTTGCACTGCAAGACAGAACAATTTCTTGTCCAGAATATAAGGACGTAAATCCCTGAGTTTCTTGCACTGCAAGACAGAACAATTTCTTGTCCAGAATATAAGGACGTAAATCCCTGAGTTTCTTGCACTGCAAGACAGAACAATGTTTCCAATTTCTTGTGCAGTATCAAAGAACAAGCTGTCCCGGAATTTTTGTGCGGTATCAAAACTGTTTCGGATCTCTTGTCCAATACCAAAAATAAAGAACCAAAAAATATTTCCAAATTCATGTTTCGTATCAAAGAACAAGAATACCCAGAGAATTTTTGTTTCGTATCAAAGAATAAAACAGTTCAGGATTTCTTGTGCAGAATCAAAGAACAAAACTGTTTCTATTTTCTTGTCCAGTATCAGAGAACAAAATTCCTGTCACATATCAAAGAACAGCATTTACTGGAATTTTTGTCCAGTATGAGTGAGCAATGAATTTTAGCAAACGGTTTTTTAGCCAGAAATTGGCTCCACTTGCTTCCAAAACGCAAACGTAACTCTGAAAGTAAATGTGAATATGTTAATTGTTTGTTTGTTTGTTTGTTTGTTCGTTTCCTGCCAAGTGTTTTACTCGTCAATATCTCTGGAGATTGTAATTAAAGTTTTACTGTTTAAGTAGTTATGTTTAGGCCTGTGGGACTTAGTCACGTGGTACGGTTACATTTACACTCTCCTCATAATTTAAAGGCGTGCTAGTATTTCTTGTATTCTCATACATGGCAGTCGAGAGATGAAAATAAAATTTTACATTTCACATTGCGTATTTACCTTTGTCTTCTCCCACCCATAGTTTTTCTTGTTGCTGTAGTTCTTGATTTTATTATTATTTCTTAAATATCTGCCGTGCATTGTGTAATGAATTATTGTCAGATGTTTGGAGTGGAATTATCTTTTATCAGTGGAGTTAAAATTATAATACAATTGACTGAGATCTAAATGTGATATTAACGTTGCTATGTGACTCAAATGCCTTTTTTTCTTATTGCTTTTTTAAAAAAATGTATAGATGTGCATTTTATTAAAAGTGATTTTAGCGAAATATTTACGTTTACTACAACATGAGCCACGAATCCGAAAGTAATATACAGGCGTAATGTGTCTCGACTTGTCTGCTTGGAATACTTGTAAGTCTGGAATGAGAAGCTGACGTCATCTACAAGAGTACATAATTGATCGCGCACTATGCATCACTAGTATACATGACGCACGTATGCAAGGTCAGACAACAAACACACCAATCACTAGTATACACGATGCATGTATGCAAGGTCAGACAACAAACAATACAATCACTAGTATACATGACGCACGTATGCAAGGTCAGACAACAAACACACCAATCACTAGTATACATGATGCAAGTTTGCAAGGCCAGACAACAAACACACCAATCACTAGTATACATGATGCATGTATGCAAGGTCAGACAACAAACACACCGTTCGCAACACTGGCATGCAAGATGTATGTATGTAAGGTCAGACAACAAGCATACCAATCACTGGCATACAAGATGCACCTATACCAGGTCAGACAGCAAACATAGCAAACACTGGCATGCAAGATGTTGTCTTTGTAAGGTCAGACAACAAACATACCTGATTTCGATGAGACTCGATGTTGCCTCTGGAACGACATTGTTTAGAACACATAATTTAATTAATTAAAATCGATTAGAAAGGGTGCGGGAAGTTTTTCTTTTTGTGTGTGCCCGTCTCACCACCACACACACACATACACACACATACACGCAGGCACGCACGCACGCACGCACGCACACACACACACACACACACACACACACACACACACACACACACACACACAAGGTTGAAGAATTTTGCACTTCAGTAGATAATATCATTACGTCCATCTGCTGCATGCACGCAGTAACATTACACTGCCTGCGTCTTAGTCAATGTACAGCGTCAATACACCCAAACGTTCAAACAATGTTGAAAAGCATTTAAAAGACTGAACGCAGAAGAGCAGTTATCTCATCTATTTTTGAAAGTTATCAGACACTCCAGATATATATGAAAATTCGTATCACCTTAACCAATAAAAACAAAAGCTACAATTTACATATTAATGAAGTATACGATAAGGGCTTTCTCACATATGATGTGATGAATGTATTTATCTGTCCGTTAGACTTTTCGCTAGCGAAGTTAACCAGTGTTGTTTGGTTGTTTGATACATTTCTTTTCTGTTCCATTTTAGTCTCCTAATATATATTACCAACCAGTTATCAATTTTTCTCAAAGTTTAAAGATTATAATTTATGCCTGCTGATCCAACTTTCATAGTCACGTGATCCCTGATTGAGACGTTGTCTGATTGGTGTATTAAAATGATAAATAATGAAATAACGTTGTCTGATTGGTGTATTAAAATGATAAATAATGAAATAACGTTGTCTGATTGGTGTATTAAAATGATAAATAATAAAATAACGTTGTCTGATTGGTGTATTAAAATGATAAATAATGAAATAACGTTGTCAGATTGGTGTATTAAAATGATAAATAATGAAATAACGTTGTCTGATTGGTGTATTAAAATTATAAATAATGAAATAACATTTCAAATTGTACACATTAATCTCACTTTTCTCTCTCTCTCTGCAAATTAAAATTATGGAATCTTTCTCTCAATTTCAAATGGCAGGATTTTTTTTTCTTTTACAATCAGGAATACTCTAGAGTCTAGAGTCTAGAACATGCAAGAGATAATATTTGACCCGCACTCTACCCCACAATTCAGTAACTTTCAGTGGTCCTTTTTATATTTTAATGTCACAGTCACTCTTCTCTTTATTTAATTTTACACAAATATGAAATAATTAAATTAAACACACATAAAGTAAATGTTCAACCCCTCCTAATTTTGTAGATGAAAAATACACGACAGAGACAAAAATCAGGCAAGAATGATAAATCGGTATTCAGTGTGAATAGTATCGGAGGGTTTATTTCCCTTAACGCGTGATCGCGCAAGTGCTTTTTAAGTGATTACGAGGGGCAGACGCTCCAGTGCGCGCGCGCGCGCGCGCACACACACACACACACAACCACACACACACAGACAAACACACATCATAAACACATATGTTTATGCTTTAGTTGTTGGTTTCTTTTTTAGTTTCTTATCACTTCACTTGCTTCAATCTGTATATCGGCCAGGTATTTATAATATACACTAGGATTAGTGTCTGATATGCAAATAAACTCATGGAGTGATTACTCGTATTGTTAATTTGTACCAGACTTTAATTGGGTAAGAAGTAAATACACTTTTCTTTCTTCTGTCTGGAATATTTTGGGGTCCTTTTCAAATCCCACAGACTCAGTCCTAATTCAAAATTTAACTCATGGAACAACCAGGAACAAAAATAATAAACCAAACATCACAAGTCTATGTTCAGGGGAACATGATATCAGATATTCCATTACTCGTTCATAAAAGAGAGGAACATGATGCCTTAGTACAGCATTCTAACTCTTTCAGTAAAGTGTTATATCACTGATAGAGTACGTCTGCACTTATCTAAGTTCATAAAATGAAGAAGTACGCTGTATAGGTACGTCACTAGTCTCTAAGAACGTCAGGTATGTAGATGATTTTCTTGCTCAACAGCTTTAAGCACGGATAAGAAAATGATAAAAAGTAAATATTTATTCAGTAAAAGTTTACAAACACCGTTCTATTAACGATGTCGCTAGCTGAATGGCTGGTTTTAAATTTGAAACTTTTTCCTGGTAACGTGGATTGGGCCGAGGATTTCGACTAATAGAAAAAGATGAGGCTAGTAATTATTGGGTCAATGAAATAAATCATTGTGGCAACTTGGTTTAATTTACAAATAAAGCTGGCTGCATCCCTGAAGCGATTTGAGAACAGTTTTAATCAATAAAATATTAAGAATAATAGAAAGAAGCAGGAGAGAAAAACATAGAGGTGGAGTTAAGTCTTGCTTATTTTCTGCAGTTGCACAAAAATTACCCCATTTGATCCCATTTGTTCATAGTCCTTTGTAATACCTCAGGAAACTGACTCTATGACTAAGCATAATTATATTTAGATCTCAGAGCGTTTAGATCACATAACACTTGTGAAGCACTATGCCCTCTATCACATAACACTTGTGAGGCACTGTGCCCTACATCACATAGCACTTGTGAGGCACTATGCCCTATATCACATAGAAATTCTGAGGCACTGTGCCCTGTATCACATAACACTTGTGAATTATTGTGCACAACAGCATCGCAAGACACTTGTGAAGTAACTGAATTCAGAGCACCTATTTCTATTTGCGTGTTCATCAACAAAAATAAATATGAGGTGTTGTACGCTATGTACGCCAGTAATGACATAGTATTTTTTAAAAAAAAATAATGTGGTATATAAAGTGGTAAAGTACTGTAAGGAATACCAGAGAAAGTAATAACGTAATAAAGTAATAACAATAAGGGCCTAATCAGAATGTTATCCTCATACACACGCATGTATTTAAAGCTCACATCCAAACTTACAACTACACGCATGCACGCATACACGCGCGCACACACTCAAGCACGCAGGCACGAAGATTATGCACACCTATCTAGTAAATATATTTAATTTCTGCTTAGCACTTTTATGAAATTGAATGAATTTACTTTGGCTCAGAAATGTTCCTTGTCAGTCATCAAGTAAGTATTTAGACTTTTAGAGCAATAATAAAATATACTTATATAAATATTAATATTTTCTTGTTTTGATGTTATCTATCATATTGGAATTCATTTCGTAATAATAATAATAATAAATCTCGACAGTTTCTTTAATGTAGTGTTTATATGTTTATTCTTTACATTTCTTAAAGTAATGGCTAATTAACAAGAACGATTCATATATATATATATATATGTGTGTGTGTGTGTGAGTAGGAGTGTGTGTGTGTGTGTGTGTGTGTGTGTGTGTGTGTGTGTGTGTGTATTTTATCCCGAAAACAGCAAAACTGTAAAACTCGTATTTTCTCGATCTGGGAGGCAACTCTTTGCATTAGCTTATTCTTAAGCAGACACAGGAGTACCTTCCCATTAGAAGCAATTTTCTTTTGTAAGATATCTTTATTTTTCTCTTAGTTGTTATTCATAAGACCATCCCACCCACCTCCTAAATTCCGATTTAAAATAATTTATTATTGCAACTTGTTTCTAAATTTCTGACTTAGCACACGCGACCTCGTTATTCTGTTTTATGTGTTTAAAGATTTGTTTAATGATAACGTTTATTTCTTCTTTGTATTGGTGTGTGCTTTAATTGCACTGTTGAAACAAAGAGTGCAGTAAATGAATAATAAACACGAACACGCTAACTCGTGTGTTTCGGAAAGAGAACAACAACCAGTCATATTTAGTGGTTACTCAGCTAAAGTCGTGTGTTTCGGAAAGAGAACAACAACCAGTCATATTTAGTGGTTACTCAGCTAAAGTCGTATGAAGTCTTGTCTTCGCATTTTTATTTTCCTGAATTTTTATCATACAATGAAACACGAAACAGCTTGCAATGTGCATTTTTTTCTTTCTAGTTTTAGACTAGGATTTGATTGATTGAGTGTAGGGGGGGCGCTTCCGGCTTCCGCCGCTTTCGCGCTTTAGACTAGGAGAAGAAAATTCCACCTTTTGTTATGTTTAGAGTTTTACACTATGGGAAGACAACTCACTCATTGTTTACAGGTTTTATACTACGGGAAGTAATCCAGCCTTCGATATGTATAAAGTTTTAGACTGTGGGAAGGCAACCAACTCAGGTTATGGATATAGCCAGTTGACATGTTTGCCGAGGCTAAGGGTAGGCGTGTGGAGTAGACATTATTACTATCAGACTGATTATATAGTGTTTGCCTTTGATTCATTAATTAAGAACTGGTTCTTTAACTGCCCTTTGTGTATGTCTGTGGAAATGATACATCTCTACTTTTATTTCACTTTTAAAATGAAGGAATCGGTTGAGTCTGTATTGAAATGTATATAAGTACAGCACACTAAAGGAGGGTTAATTAAGAAATAATTTATCCATAGTTCCAAGCAATGAATTACATGCATTCTGTGACACGCACTCCACGTATTTAATTAAAATGATCATTATTAAGTAATCTTTCATAACTAATTTCTAGTGATGAGAATATTAATGATCCTCCAGCAGACTCCATTCGTCTCTCACTTGGCGAATAGTTTGGAGTGGTAAACGTTTTCTCTATTCCACGATATAAAACAACCTTTATAGTCACATGACGTCTCTTCTTACTAAAGAAGAAGACAAATCCGTCTTTAATCTAGTTTTAACGAGCCCCCATCCACCCACCTTCTTCTCCTACATAAGTATATGCTTAAGAAGGTCAATAAATTCAACAATAAATTTATTAAAAGAAAAATCAAAATACATATGACATTTACAAATAGATATTTTGACATAAGTATTCCTCGAACCCATATTCAGATAACTATAGTTTACACAGTCTATCACTACATATATGTAATAATAAATTTACAGTTCAACAGTAGAGTCAATACAAAGCACAAGATAGTCCTATCAGTGAATAGAAATGGAGTTATTAGAGACAAGTTATTGTAATATTTTCATTACCGTGATTAATCACTGATTTGACAGTCCTTCCTTTGCCTTTGCAACAATGTCACAAAATGTACAAATGCCTGCATGACAGCACATGTTTCCTACCTTATGCGTAGAAATCACTGTTTCCTCCCAACTAATCTGGCACTCTTTCCGCTGTCAGTTTCTTGAGCAGAACATGACCACATTGATTCTGGTAACTTCACTGTACTGATGTATTTAGCATCCCTTGCTTTGATACATCAAAAGTAGAGGTATAGCTTGCTCTCTTATGCTGACGTACACCACAACAGACGTTCTCGCATTTTCCGGTCGTCCAACTTGTAACCAACAAACAGTTGGAGGGTAACTGCAACCTTGTGACTTGAAGGTTGAAACTCGACACTCAAGGCTCCAACTCAACTCAAAGGTTGAAATTCGAAACCCCAAAAAAGAAGAAGGCATGCTCAATGTAACATATAATAAGGAACACGCCTAAGTTTCTATATAACTCCACTAACTGCAATAGTATTTATTAACACCATGCACTCATTGTAAAATAAATACACATGTCGAACAATGTCACGTATTAGCTCATACATGTGGGCAGCTTAGTTCAATCATTTGTAGTGATAAAAGTAAACTCACATAGTACATCTCTACAAGAACATAAATATAACATATCAATAGTAAATGCATAAAATATTCCCAAGTCCATTCTCTCTCAGTCAGTCAGCTCAACTCACTTTTAATCTAATGACTGCCTTCATGCCTTAATGGTTAGTACATTATTATAAATTCAATATTAGGTCATCATTGTTCAAAATTCCGTCTCTTCGAACTGCTACAATGCTCTGCAGTAGGAATGTCTCTCTTTAGAGTCCAACAGTAATCAGCCATCATGACTGCATCCCAGTTTCCCTGATATCTGGTTTCCATCTCTTTCATATCCTGATGAAATCTCTCCCCTTGCTCGTCGCTCATTGATCCCAGATTTTCAGGAAACCGATCCATATGTGAGAATAAGTAATGCATTTTGATGCTCATGTTGCATCCAAGGTTTTTGAAAGCAGTCAGCATATTAGCAACAAGCTCTGCATAGTTCCTGGCCTTATTGTTGCCAAGAAAGGTTTACACGACCAGAACAAAAGCCTTCCACGCTTCCAGTTCCCCTTCATTCATTGAGTTTTCAAACTCTGGATCTCTAGCTTATGGAGTTGTGGACCATCAAAAATGACAGATTTCAACTTCTCAATGGTCAACCATAGAAAAGCATGGCACGAGTAAGTGAAATAGCCACTATCCATGTCCAGAGCTTTGGTGAACTGTTTGATTAAGCCAAGCTTAATGTGCAGCGGTGGGAAAAGTATCTTGTCTCTGTCCACCAGAGGGTTGTTTATGAGGTTCGTTGCTTTGCAAGGTACCAATTCCTGCCATACGGGCCAATCCTGCTTCGTGTAATGCTGTGCTTTGTCCCTACTACCCCACATGCACAGAAAACATGGGTACTTGGTGAATCCAGACTGTTATCCCAACAAATACTTTACCATCTTCAGGTCAACACAAAGTAACCATCCATGCTGATCATAACAAATTTTCTCCAGCACATACTTCACTGCTTCATAGTTCTCCTTCAGTGTAGTCGAGTGAGCTAGAGGTACAGAGGCAAACTGGTAACTATTGTGTAGCAGAACACATTTCAGTGATCGCTTGCTGCTGTTAATGAACAATCTTCAGTCTTCAGGTTTATACTGTGGCACTCCAAGCTTGTGCAGAAGCTGTGCAATATCTGTACAGTACACCAGGTCTTTCTCTGTAGAAAAGAACACTGAGATACTCTTGATGTCTGTTGCGGTAGAAGGTGATGAGAACACTGTCAGAAAGAAACGTATTTTCCCCTCAATCTGGATGCCAAAAGTTCAGGAGATGACTTTGACAAGCTGAGATCATTTAGCTCCTTTTGCAAAAAAGGATTTGGGACATCATCATCAAGAACCACTAATTCTTCTTCTTCATATTCTTCAACACTAGATAATTTTTCTTCACTAATGTCGGTAAGTTCTCCAGGGACAGGTACCGGAATTTCATCACAATGAGCTACTGGACGACGTGCTGATTCAAGATGAAGACACTTACGGCTGCTCCGGTTATTTCTATTAATGCCAGTCACATCAATCGCGCAGAAGTAGCAGTCAGTGACATGGTTTGTCGGTTCCCTCCAAACCATATGAATTCCAAACTTCAGACAACTCTTCTTACCCTTGGTCGAACGACGAACATTCTCGGTGCATATCTTGCATACCATGTGTGGCGCCCAAACTTTATCCTGATCACCAAGTTTTATACGAAAATAAGCATGATAAGCACACTTTATAAAACATGTTGCTGTATTCCTGTTAGGAACAATGGTGTATTCGCCGCAGATGTAGCAAAATACGTCCGGTTTATTTTTGCAATGTCTTCTGACCGATTCCATTTCAAAGAAGAAAAATATCATTTGTCACAGGAAATGAGGGACAGAAATTATATTTTATTTCATTTTATAAACCGCTAACAAAACTAGTTGAAGTAACCCGAGTTTTGTTATTTTTCGTATGTAGCATGAAAATTCCAGTAACGGTCACCTAAGGTCTCTTTAGTAGACAGACGTTCGTGACGCAGTGTGTGTTAATATATCATATTGAATATATCTATTAGTTTGTGAAGGATATGTATATTAAATGATTGGGACAACTGCGCACTACGAGTCACGTGTTGTTGACGAGAGAAATGGCCAGTGCGCATTAGAATTGACCACAGAAAAGCGTGCATCACGATTACCACTATATATCCAAGGCAAAAATCATGTCACAGGACATAGCTTCTGGAAGTTTTGGAAACCTTCAGTGAAAGCTATATAAGAGACAAAATGAAGATTTACTCTGAATGTTGAAAACGTCGATTCGTCTGAAGCCAGTCTAACTTCACGTATGAATTATCTCATGTACAGAGATTTCATAAAGGAAAGCTGCAATAATCTCTTTCCATCCGTTTTCCATCCGTCTGATGCCATATATTGAGTAACGAGGCAAAATTACTCAGTATAACTTTTGGCAAAGTGGAAAGTTCGCTGTCAAGAAAAACCCATGCATGCGACGCTGGTTGTATGCAGTTAACGACACGAGGGACCAATTTTGTCTTCCCCCCTGTCTGAGTTCGTTTGGCAGTCTATCCCGCAAATTGAGAGGCTAGCACCGAGATTTTCTTACAGATATCCGGATTTCTACACTCAATGTAATGCGACGACACATCCCACTGGACGACTCCACCCGATAATGCTAAACGTCGTTGGGGTGTCCGTTTCCACGACAACCGGTACAACGATAATTATCGAGGCTGACAACAGTCAGCTAAATTTCAGATTTCTCCCCAGTGATAATCTGAAAGTGGTGCCTAGATTCTGCAGAATCTTCACCTGTAATGCGACGCCTCAATTGCGTCCTATCTTCACTTTGAAGTGCCGCTTATAAGTGACGTGTGAGCTTACGTCATCTCCTTGGAACTCTGACATTAATAGTGAGTAATCATTAGCACGGCTAACGCGCACATACTTAAGTCTAGGACTCTTAAGAAAATGAACACTATTATATCATTTGTGAAATTCGAACTGTAATGTTAAAAGTAATGCTTATTTTACATGTCAACTATTGTTAAAGCGGCCCCATTTGCCGCATAAGAATTGTGTAATTAATCTTTATTTTATATTTTGAATTTCATCATTTTCATCTCCCCTTATTTCCCACAGAGTGTATGACATTGGAAAGTTGAATGAATGATTAATCACTGTGCGAAAGAGTAGTGCCCCCTTTTAAATCGGGAATAAATAACCTGATTTAAACATCTTTCAACTCTCTTGTTATTCATAGTTTTTGAGAGGGACGAAAGAATTTGTACTATTGTTTTGCACCGTTCGTCTGTTCGTCCATTTATTCACATTTATGATACACACTCACAACACACACCGCCAATAAAACGTTCCTTGGCATGACATTAATAAATTGGACCCCACCCAAACATCAATGGCGTATGTCATGTGTGTCTATGTAACAACTTGACGCGACGTAGTACTGGCACACGTCACGGGCTTTTCTTGGAGGTGCACCGGAGCAGGCCAAAAATAGACTTCACCCCTTGCATCTCTAACTCAGCTCGGGTCGGCTTGTAACGAGCCATCCCGTTTTGTGACACATTTATATCAATTATTCAAAAATTAGCTTATGTAACCTCTTCATAATTATGTAAAATAAATTATAGTTTGTTTATTTAAAGAAATACGAAATAATTTTACATCATATAAATAGAAAATACCCTTATATGTAAAAAAAAAAACTAACAAAAAATAGTGTCCCAATAGATCAAAACGTTGATCGAAAATAGATTTTTAAAAAGTTGACCTGATTGAACAAAACCGATGTCATTTTTGGATCCAGCACAATAAAACTGTACTAAGTCCTCAAAAAATCTTAGACAGCAAATTAGTTGTTGCCTAGTTTTATCTTTGTGTGCTGCAGTCCGGGCGGGATTAGCAAATTACCACCGCTAGATTAAGAGTTCCCATACATACCCAGACGCACATACAGGTATATACATGCACGAACACATAATATAATATAATATCACGAAATAAAATAGAGTACATCATAAAATGTGTTGCAAAACAGTTTAAAAATCAACATCACACAAACACAATGGCGAAGAAAGTGAGAGTGGTATAAGCCAGTAGATGTTTCCAATTGATGTTGCTTTATTTCTTTTCTTGATTACCGTGGTGTGTGTCTGCTGTGTATTTCTGTGTTGTCATGTTGAGTTGACTGTATGTTGAGTTAGTTCCGTCTGTGAAGTAGTTCTACGAGTGGCGGGTGGCGAATTTGTCGTCTGTGTTGCGGTAATTGTTACTGTACTTTCCGTTATAATTGTGTTTTAAGCCAACCAGTCAGAAGACTTTGGTTATTGTCTGGGTGACTGTGGAGAAAGGTTTCGCCATCTTGAGCGCTCCAGCTGTTTGCTTCCACGTATTTCTGATTGCGATTATTTCCCTTGTTGACTTTGAATCCCAGGAACTGAAAGAACCTGTTGACTCTGATCGCCGTTCTCGTTGTGGTATGTTCCTGTGAGAGCTTGGTTTCAATGAGAGTATCTGTCATGGTGTTGTGGCTGGAGATGGTTAATTTAGTGTCTTAAATGGATCATTTGTCCTGGTCTGTGGCGACTCTCCTCTCTCTCTCTCTTTAGTGTTTAAATTATTTATTTTACCTTTGCCCTAGGTGTTATAGGACGTGCGTGGTGTTTGTGCGGTTGAGGAATGAGGTTATTTTTGGATGAGTTTTTGATTGTGGTCACGTGCGAAGGATAAGATGTGGGTTTTGAAAGGGAGCTACAAAAGTTATTTTTACCTTTTGGTGTGTGTTTCTTTCATCAGTGAATAGGCTACATTGTAGGAGAAAATGCCGGTGTCCTGCAGTGTGTGCATGATGTCTTGTGATTTCATTTGTGTTCTTTATGGAGTTTGTCTAAGTCTTAATTTTATTCTGTTGTGGGATATGCTGGGAAATTAGGGGTGGGTATGGGTGGGCGATTATATATACTTTTTATCTCTAATTCATTGATCAGGATTGGGGTGCAATGTTCTTTCCCGTGTATGGAGCCATATTTTGCCCCCCCCCCCCTTAATACTCTCTGCTGCTTCATTTATGAGATGTTAGTGTAAATGTTTATCCATAAAATTGTAGTTCGGGTTCCTTTGTTTCATAGTTTACTATTGTGTTGATTGATTTGTTTATTATTTGTGGCCTTGTCTGATAGAATGGGTTTCTTAGGTTTTGTATTGATGTTAACGAGTTTGTAAGAATGAGTAGGGTTGTGGTGAGGGTAGATACTCAGACTAATTCTCGAGCTTCATCACTCCAAAACGACCTAATATTGCTCCCACACGAAAATTACCACCATAAATCTTACATCAACTTTGACTTAACCATTAGGCCCAACCACCCATCGCTCCACACCAGCCCCGTACCCACAACGTGCAACTGACTTAGGTTGGAAACATTTTTCTAAATTCTGTTCAGTTCAGTTCAATTGGGATGAGCCATCTACTTTTGTCTGTTAGTCTTTGAGATGTACTACCAGCACATAATTTATGGTTGGAAGCTGTGATGAGCAAAAGGAGTGAGTGACGCACACGAAACCAACATTGTCACATTCATCCACGAATTTTCCAATACATATATGCGTGTGCGTACTATTATGGAAAACACACAAACATAAACACACATTTATAATACGTTAGAGATGCAAAATGAAGTCCTATTTAAGTTTTGTTCATTGTTTATTAAAAATATAACAACACTAAAATAAAACACTTTATACATAGCAGAGTATGTTAATTATTCACGCTTATCGTAGTACGACAAACATCTTGCCAAAATAGAATTGGTTTCAGTAAATCTATGTGTACAATTATTACATTTTATGTCGAATCTTTATTAATACTCAGCAATATTGAGTAAGAGAAACATCTTGCCAAAATAGAATGGGTTTTAGTAAATCTATATATACATTTAATAAAGTTTATGTCCAAACATTATTAATACTCAACAATATTGCTTTCTTTCCTGTAATACAATATAGCAATATAATTCTTGCTAATCCACAATGACAAAAGTTCAGTTACAAAAGTTAAAAAGTAATAATTAATTTCCAATGTCAAATCAGTCTAAAGCAAATGTAGGAACATCATTAATTATTGTATTTGCCATGTGTAAGTCATTAAAAATAATATTGTGTTCGAACGAAAGCATTTTCTTTTCTTTTCTTTTCTTTTCTCTTCCGTTTTGCTGGTGAGTAAAAAGTGTCGTTTCGTTGACATAGTTTTTATTGATAGATTTGTAAAAGAGTATCATTAAATGACTAACATTTTGTGAACAAATATTTGACACACTGCTGTGAGAAAATCATTACTCCTTAATACGAACTTCGTTAATTCATTACCAAGCGTTTTTCTCTTGGGAGTGGTGGCTTGTGATATTTTCCATTAGTCAAATGGCACTTAGTTGAAAATGCAGCTAAATCTCGAAACATGTTGTTGAGAACGAATATAAGGGAAACAAGAAATAATTCGTATGTAAAATTGTGTGAAATTCTCTCCTTCACTTTGCAGTTAAAGCATTAGAATCTAAAATCAGAAAGTGATGATCGTGTGGTAACAGCTAAAAATCTTTGTTCAGCAGCAAACTAAAGAGAGAGAACTGAATAAAAAGAAAGAGAGAAAAAAACATACTAAAAGACAGGAATGACAAAATAGGAAAGAAAAAAATATTTTTTACATGGAACGTTTCTTTAATAGATGCTATTAATTACTTCATCTCTCGACATTTAGATAGGTCACACCAGAGAGCATGTCGCCTTTATTCCTCTGTTTGCACTTAGCACTACTTTGCACTATGTTCAACAACTGTTTACATCTTTAGGTCAAGGGTTATACTTTACTCTATTTAGTGAATGCCAGGGGAAAGAACCGCCTGACTGTGCTTAAACTGATTCTTTTGCCCAATTTGTTGTCTACATGAGAATTTTGCAACAACAAAAAAATATATTTGATGAAAGTTTTGTAAAGTGAAAGAAATATACACCAAAAACAAAAGTATGATACGAAAGCGATAGCCAAAATATAAACTCACATTCAATTTTTATAAAACGAATGTACTATAAAATACGTAAACGAGTATAAAGTTTACAGTTATGCCGCGTATAATTGTTTTAAGTCTAAGTAAGAAGGTAGGCATTGCAATCAAGTATAAGATATAAGGAAATAAATAAAATGAAAGAATTGCAATCGTATATAATATATAAAGTAAAAAGTACAAAATGTAAGCCTTGCAACTGTGTAATGTAAAAGGTAATCAATAAAAATTAGCCATTGCATTCATATGAAACAAATAAGGTAATAAATAAAAATAAAAAATGCAATCATATACGATGCAATATAATAAATACAAAATTAAGCATTGCAAGCATATCTAACATTAAGTTAATAAATGGAAAAATTAGTCATTGCAATCATGTCTAAGAGATAAAAGTAGGCATTGCAATCATGCCTAAGAGATAAAAAATAGTAATTGCAATCATGCCTAAGAGATAAAAAAAATAGTAATTGCAATCATGCAATCATGCCTAAGACATAAAAAAAAGGTAATTGCAATCAATTCTAAGAGATAAAAAATAGTAATTGCAATCATGTCTAAGAGATAAAAAATAGGCATTGCAATCATGTGTAACAGATAACGTAATAAATAAAATAATGGACATTGCAGTAATATAAGATATAGAATAATAAATGAAAATAGACATTGCAATAATTTATAACATACAAGGAAATAAAAGTTCGGTAGTGTAACATTTTAAGTCACCTACAAAAGTATGTAAAAACAATACACTTCGTGAAGATACAAAAAATAGAGGAGAAAAGAGATTACTAAAATCTATACATGACTACAAATATACACATTGTGAAGATAGAGAATGTAGAGGAGGAAAGAGATTACTAAAATGTATACAAGACTAGAAATATACACATCGTGACGAACTAAATTTCGAGGAGGGATATAAAGAATTCTTGACAGGAGATAGTGATTGCCGACTGGCAAATTCATTCTCTACTCCTACCATGGACAAAGTGGTTAAGTAACGATTTTGAAGACTTGAATTAAGACATATTCTGGAAATGATCATGAAGATTTTACTCTAATATGTCAGTGTCCTAGACATTTTTACTCTAATATGTCAGTGTCCTAGAGATTAAAGAAAAGGTAATAATAATACGAGTAAATATTTCTCACAATTAAAACGATCACCCTGTCAAATTCTGGAAAAATTGCTTATGAATTTTAAAAAGAAACAGTAATTTAACAAACATTAGTTTTCTTTTGTATAACGAGCATCGTATTTTGTCTTCATCGCATTTTATAACATTGATTATTGAATTCGTATTTTGTCTTCATCTCATTTTATAACATTGATTATTGAATTCGTATTTTGTCTCAATCGCATTTTATAACATTGATTATTGAATTCGTTTTCTCAGATCAGTAAATGAATTAATTTAACATGTGTACATTAAAACTAGCCACTTTAAAATTTAAAAAATTAAAAAATGAAGAGAACGTGAATTGTGTAGACTACTAAAAGGCTGTCTATTTGCTACTGGGAACTTTATGACAGTATAAATATTAGACAAAATGGCAGCAGGTTATGTTTGGTACAGGAAATCTGAGGTTAAATGTGCTTTTGAAAGCTTGAATATTAGATAAAACTGACAGAGAAGAATGAATTCATCACTTAATGGCATAATTTTGTTTGAGAAAGAAAAGTGTGTCTGTTTATTTGGGTCGGTGGCAAACTTACTCAGCATTTATAAAATAAACGTTTTTAGTTCGCTATATTTAAAAGCCACAGCAAGACATGGTGCCTAATGAAAGACAACAAATAAAACATCTTACTCTCTACTTTCACTTAGGTTTTCTCCTTTCACTTAACACGAAATATTAGAATGACCAGTTACTCTTAAATAAAATATTTATTTGTTTAAACTGTACGCCATAATTTACCACAAATAACTCAATTGCGTGTAATCCATACCTTTTATCTATTCCTCCTGTTTTCATTAGGTTACATGGCTGTAATTTTAACTTCCCCCTGTTTCCATTAGGTTACATGGCTGTAAATTTAACTTCCCCTTGTTTTCATTAGGTTACATGGCTGTAAATTTAACTTCCCCTTGTTTTCGTTAGGTTATTTGGCTGTAAATTTAACTTCCCCCTGTTTTCATTAGGTTACTTGGCTGTAAATTTAACTTCCCCTTGATTTCATTACGTTACGTGGCTGTAAATTTAACTTCCCCCTGTTTTCATTAGGTTACTTGGCTGTAAATTTAACTTCCCTTGTTTTCATTATGTTACTTGGCTGTAAAATTAACTTCTGTGTAAATGACTTCCTCTGTATTTTTCTTTCTTTTTATCTCTTTATTTGGCGTGAAGTTAATTTCAGTGTATACATCATCCTCTTTATCTTTCTTTCTTTTCATCATTTTATTTGGCGTGAACTGAATTTCAGCGTACACCAAACCATCTGGGTTCGTTGTCCTCGTTGACTCAATCTATAAACACATAACCGAAATATCCATTATTTAAATAGCAATATTGTAGTGCTGTTCACAATAAAACGAAAACAGATATATGCACAAACATACATACATGTGTTTGTTTCAAAACTCCACTTACCTATCGCAGCAATTCATCCACTCACATGCAGGCATACCTACACACACATGCGCAGACACAGACGCAGACATTATTGATAATTACTCATTAGTTCATTTTGAGCTTGTAATGCTACTTAATTCATCTAGAAAACAATCAGCTAAATGCAGTTGCAGCAAATAAAAAAAAACCAAGCTTACTTTAAATAAACCAAAGCACAGATGAAACAAGCTTGCAACTTGTAGCTTACTTAGTAACGAGAGAACAACTTCTCACTGTATCTAGTAGATAATAGCATACCATTAAATAGTATGGGGATCCTAACCCCCATGAACATAAATGGCACCGATGCGTTAAACAAATAGCAGAATATATAACTCAGCATACCAAGATAAATCTAATATAACTACATATACAAATATAAAAAACCGATAAAATATCAACAGCAAGAACACCAACAGTAGTGACAGCAACCGTTACTACAACTACCACAAGGACAAAATTTGTGCTGGCAAACAACAATGGACAAACTACCAAAGAGTGCCAGTGTGGACTTTTTAACTATTCTGATTTACACGTCAGACCTAAGCGTGCTTTTTCACCGCCGTGCAGTTACAAGAACCGGCCTCAAGGAATTAAACACAGGCACTTACACAAACAAACAACAAGAAGTACACAACAACAGCAAGAACAATAATAAAACAGGAAACACCAGTAATGGCCAACAAAACCATTGACGGGGGTGGGTGGGTGGTGTTAGTAGAATGGAGTAAACATCTAAGACGTGTGCACTTCTAAGTCAGACATGGTATTCTACTCTCTTGGTCTCTATGATGAAAGTCAGACTTGGTATTCTACTCTCTTGGTCTCTATGATGAAAGTCAGACGTGGTATTTTACTCTCTCGGGCTCTGTGATGAAAGTCAGACGTGGTATTCTACTCTCTTGGTCTCTATGATGAAAGTCAGACGTGGTATTCTACTTTGGTCTCTATGATAAAATTCAGATGTGGTATTCTACTCTCTTGGTCTCTATGATGAAAGTCAGACGTGGTATTCTACTTTGGTCTCTATGATAAAAGTCAGACGTGGTATTCTACTCTCTTGGTCTCTATGATAAAAGTCAGATGTGGTATTCTACTCTCTTGGTCTCTGTGATATAACCCCTCTTACGCCTTCTCTAACGTACAAAGGCTATTATTAGCCACTGCAAAGTGACGAAGATAATAAAGAAAAAGAAGTACATGCAACTGAAGAAAATAAAAATGAATAGAGTCAGCAGAGACAGAGAGAGAGACCGAGGTTCACCAACAGAAGATTTCTTTGAGTCCCATTTCCCACCCACCCACGAAATAGGCATAAGTTGGAAACGCCCCAAATATTAAGTACGATCTTGCAGAAAACATTTATATTGTATTAAGTCTACTAAGAGTGAAATATATACACAGACATATTTATACTTCATACACAGATATATTTATACTTCATACACAGATATATTTATACTGTACCATTATGTTAATTAAGAGTGAAATCTATACACAAACACACATTTATGCTATATGTTTATTAAAAGTTGAATGTTTACACAAACATTAATAGTATAATACCATGTTTATTAAGACTGATATTATACAGAAATTATTAAGAGTGAATTTTATATACAAAACAATCATTTATACAATATGTATTTTAAAGTGGACTATATGTACAAGCACGCATTTATATAATATGTATTTTAAAGTGGACTATATGTACAAACACACATTTATACTTTAGCATGTTTCTGTAAGGAATACATTGTATACACAAACACACATTTATATTGTACCGTATGTCTATTAAGAATAAAATGTAAACACACATGTTTATGCTGTACCGTATGTCTATTAAGAATAAAATGTGTACACAAGCATATAATTATACTATGCCATGTGTCGATTAAGAATAACATTTATACATTTCAACACACTTACTGAATTAATGTTGTCCTCATTTGAACTATCATTTTCAAAGCACTCATTTTCATATTGATCACATTTTGGTAAATTCCTTGTAGGGGATTTATTTCCCAGACATTCTTCTGAAACAAAATAATTATAATAATATACATATATATAATATATACATATATTAGATATATTGGTTTTAAATCAACAAGTAAAGAAGCGTTAAAGAAAAACATGTCATTTATATTAATATTAATACCGTGTATATATATATATATATATATATTAAACAATTGAATATAAATTATATTTAATATTTTACATAGACACATTAAAGCAATCGAGTTATATTGTAAGTTACTGTGTGTGAGAGAGGGTCGGTCGTCTTGGAGAGTGGTCTTGGAGTGGTCTGAGAGTGGTCAAGAGACAAGCGTGGTTGGCGCTATGAGGAAGGGGAGAGAGAGAAGCCTGTTTTGATTCCGCTTACATGATATTACATTATAAAACACAAAGATTTTCTAAAAAGATTTTAACTGTTTGTCTGTAAAGATATTTAAATAAAAGAATATATAATATGTACTTATATATAGGCAAAATGAGGTAACACATATATTTGAGTCAATAATTCATGATATATATTTATTTCTAATTGCTGCTTTCTATGCACAGTTATTATTATATATTTTATGTACAATACTTGAATTCATAGATCTGCACACGCGGAAAATCAGATTTTTCATTTCATAGAATAAGCTAATGTACCGTCGTTTTGTCTATTCATTCAATCGTGCATTCTCTCATCAAATCTAGTCAGTTTCCAATAACTTCTTTATCTTGCCATTTTTTTCACACATGGAATTATTAATAAAGAAGGGGAGATAGATAGAGAAAGGTGTAATTGTGGCATTTATAAAGGGATGTGGGGGTACTCTTACTAATAGTGTAATCATCAGAGAGAGAAGCTTTGGTCATTGTTTTGTGAGTGAGGAGTGCTTGGTTTGTAGTAGTGTGCTTACTGTCGAGCACGCATTGTGTGTACATGTAGTTCTAGAGAGAGAGAGAGGGTTGGGAGGGAGAGAGAGAAATGATTGATAGACTTGGGCGCAATTTGCTGTGACGTATTTGACACCATTTTCGGCTGTGAGATTGTAGATGGAAGATGAGTGCTTGCGTGTAGGACACCACGTAGCATCCATTCATACAAATGTAGAGCATTATATGTCACACAAGTTATCAACAATAAGAACAGAAAAAGAATGAATTCCATGAACTTTAATATTAATAACACAAACTCTAGCGTGCGTGAGGTCGATAGTGTTACTTTATAGAGCACAACGATTTTTTTGAAGAATTATAAACTGAAAGACATGATACTGAGAATACTCACTTTAAATAAGTAGGATGGGACATTTCCATAAACATTAAAAAAGACTATGCTCAAATGAAAACTGATTTATTTCAATAAAGCTTATATAACCTTTCATTATTTTCAAAACCATGACGACTATACATTTGCATTAATGATAAAAATAAATGTATATACAAACTAAATCCAACTAACATAATTAGGGTGTAAAACTCTTGAATCCAAGACTCGACACCGCAACTTTCTCTAGAAAACAGGAGAGATACGCACACAGACAAGCAAACAGACAAATATATAGAAGAACTACACCATTTCATTTGTACATTGGTATATCCACATATGTGATAAATAAAAACGACAAATATTCTAGTATTCGCAACTCGTTTAAGTAAAA
Source organism: Sinotaia quadrata (assembly GCA_028829895.1). Taxonomy (NCBI): domain Eukaryota; kingdom Metazoa; phylum Mollusca; class Gastropoda; order Architaenioglossa; family Viviparidae; genus Sinotaia; species Sinotaia quadrata. Next base: position 135,460,344 of record CM054179.1, read on the forward strand.
TAAATCCACTACTACCATTTCACTGTTTCATCAAATAGGAGAAATATAATGAAGTATATAATGAGCGGCTTATACAGTCGACTGACAGATATTTTGCTGTAAAGACGAAGAAGAATGCCCAGTTCAACAAATAACAGAACAACCTTTCCTGCATACATTTAAAATAGTTCTCTCAAGATGGCTGGACAGTTAACGGCACCAGTAAATATTCAAAGAAAAGTATGCAATACTGTCTCTTAGTACAATACATGTGGGGCATAAGTTTCATCTTCATATCGGTATCTAGAAAACGGACATTAATGGGACAGTCTAAGACATCTTAGCTTTAAACTTTCATCTAAAGGATGTACATAGATTTTTCAGGAAAAAATGTTAGCATACTTACATAATTTTATCAGAAAGGTGATAGCATATTTCATATAATTTGATGGAATAGCTCGTGGCCTGCCTTCCTGTACAGATTATCTCAAGATTATCTCAAGAAACAATAAAATCATTTCCGGTTTGGTACTCGTTTTCAGCATTTTCTGTTTTGTCGTCTTAATGTTGTAGCAAAGTAACATGGCAAGATATCAAAAGCTGTGGCATAAATTATGCTCTAGTGTATTCGTTTTTTTCATTAAAATAAAATAATTATTACTTAAAAATCTAAATTAGTTTTACGTAGTACTCATTTTTTTAATGAAAAAGAGTTCATTTATATAAAAGGTATTTTCCATTTCAATTTTCACGGTTCATGTAGCAAATTATTTCAAACTTAGATGTATAATGCAATGGCATAAAAAAATAATAAAATATTATAAACATTTTAATTCTCAAAACTATTTCCTAGTCAGAAGTATTAAACTGAGCATGCTTATGCTTTCATTAACTGAGAAAATGTTTTATTTGAAAACACATTAAAGGTTCAACATGCAGTACGCTATACTTCGGTTCTAATTTGTCTTAAATTCCCTAATGCAGGTGGAGAAAAAATAAACGATTGGATTCGTGCATAAAGCACCGTTTCGTCAGACAGTATGTCTGGATATCAGAATATGATACTCTTACTAAGAAAAACCTGAAAATTTAGCTATTCCATTTGAAAAGGTAAAGTCAGTGCGAAACTCAAACTCAATGGGCCACATTATTTTAACTGCCTTGACAGGCCAGATAGTGGTAACTGCGTGATTATGCAGGGTCACGTTTAATAGAAGAATGGAAAAATATAATCAAAGGGAATAGAGCATGCATCCTCGAATGCAGCGAGATTTAAAAGATACTGCACTAATGCAATCATTTGTAAGCTGTTTACGCCCACTTGATCATACTGATAGATAGATAGATAGATAGATAGACAATAGATAGATAGCTAAACAGACAGATAGCTAGACGATAGATAGATAGATAGATAGATAGATAGCTAAACAGACAGATAGATAGATAGATAGATAGACAATAGATAGATAGCTAAACAGACAGATAGCTAGACGATAGATAGATAGATAAACAATTGATACATATGCAGACAGATATAGATAAATAGATAGATAGATAGATAAACAAATAGACAGTAGATAGATAGATAGACAATAGATTGAGAGAGAGAGAGAGATAAACTGATAGATAGATAGTTAGATAGATAGACAGATACATAGATAGATATATGTATGCGCACGTGCGCGCACATGCACACACATGCGCACATGTACATGATAAACTGTCGATTAATTACCGTAATCCGTCGCACACAATCTCCTCTTAATAAATCTGTTATTTTTAAAGTCATATGTTATATGCTTCAAAATTAATCGAACTGTGCTCGTTAACAGAATTTTAAGTGGCAATGGGAGGTCACTAGAGTGTGCGATTGTGTTCATTTCTTTCCATTTCCATCATATATATTATCCATCCAAATATTTATAATATCTATAAAAAAAATTGTATTTTCAGACGACGCTTTATAAATTATATGAATTTAAAATTTAACGCAATCACTGATTACTTAACACTGAATTTGCTTTCATGAATTGCTTTCGGAACATTTATTTGTGTTTAAAACTCAAAGTTCGGTATTTGTGACATATAGCTTTCACTATTCTTTCATAATCCGATTTACCTTTTAAATTTAGAAACTTCCACACATCAGTGGGTTCGGCATGTACAGATTCCAATTAGTTTTTTTCTTTGAGCAAATTGTATTGCCACTGCCTTTCTCTTCATTTTAAATAGACTTAACTCCCTTTCTTTGCCTTATGATCTACATTACATTTAGACTTAACTCCCTTTCTTTGCCTTATGATCTACATTACATTTAGACTTAACTCCCATTCTTTGCCTTATGATCTATATTACATTTTTCTTAAAACTTGTAAAAACATTTTTTCCCGCAAGATATAGTATGCATGTGATTATAAGTGTGTGTTAAATTAATAACAATTTTAAAAGTGAAATAAGCTGTTTTGAATTTAACTCTCTTATATTGCAGTACAGACTTCTTGTTTCAAATTAAATTAAACTTTCCTGATTCTTATATCGATAATCCCCCCTCCCCCGATCTTAATTGACGCAGTCCCTTTATGCCTTTGCAACAATAGGTTATAACCCACGGACGAAGGACGTTTTAAGGGTGTGCGCCAAACTGGTGAGCCCTCACCCCCTTCGCCAGCTCTCCCACCCTCCACCACGTCGAACATAAAGTGTGAGCACTCCAGGTCAAAAAAACGTCTGATGACGAAATGATCGACGCAATTTCCAGTGATGACGTAATACTGATTCTCCCCACCCCCACCCCCTTTCGGCTATGACGAATAAACCACTTCTCCGGACGTTCAGCGAAAACAAAGTAGCCATATTTGTCGCAATCTGAAATCTTTTATCTCTGAAATCAGCACAGTCTCTGAAATCAGCCAGACTATCAAGTTTCTGCTGGTGACTGTTTAGTTTAAAGTATAAGCCTGAAAATTTCGCAAGAGAATGGATTCAAAGAGTCGTTTAGATAGAGTCAACTTGTACAAGATCTACCATTACTGTAAAGTCCAGTTTGTTCTTCTAGTTTGTTTTTTCAATTCGTATATAAGAGGTGAGTATGTTGATTAGGTAATAACTTACTACAAAAAAATTTAATAACATGAAAACAAAAGAAATAATAAATAATTCCCTTTGATTTTCTGAACAGAATAATTGTACAGAATGAAAATTAAGGAAAAAAACTATTTCCACTTACATTTGGACTGTTTGTTGATAAGTATTTTAGTTCACTAAATTCATAAAGAGTAATCATTGCACCTTGAAGCATCTTATCTGTATTACAATATTGATGCAATGAAAAGGTGAAAGGTGAGCCTGTAATACGTCGTTCTGAGACTTGTTTTCAATCACTTATCTGGCACAAAATTAAGAAGTACAGAGTTTGGTTTTTTCCGCTGTCTTCTACCCCCTTGACCGAGCCGCATTAAACTTTTTTATCTTCACGATAGTCTCAGTCCTGGTTTGCTTCTGGGAGAACCCCACAGCCTCGCGTTGCGTCTGAGGTGGAGGGCAGGAGGGCTTTCGGAAATGGGTGAAACAGCACCAGTTGGGCGCACACCCTCAACCACCCTTTGTCGGTGGGGAAGTTAAGAAGTTTTGTGTGCGTATTTGGATTGCTCCAAATGTTTTCCCAGAAGGTCTTGGTATCATGAACGTTTGGTATTTGTTGTTCTGTTCTGGAATTTCCTTTGAATTCTTGGTATAGTCTTCCAGGGTTAGTTCGGAATATTTTGTTCTGTTGGAATTGCTGACCTCTTGCAGTCTATCTCTTCAGACGGTGACTGAGTCCTTGAAGTCTTTGCTTTGCATCTTCTATTGCAGTCTTAGTGCTTCTGCAGTTGAGATGGTATTTGGCGACCAATCTTGCCTTTAGTTTTCCATTATTTTGTTCTGCTGCTGTCATTTGGCTTATTTCTCTTCTAGTACACTCTATTTTCTTTTCTATTCTCTTCTTCCATGGTGGTACTGATGGTTTCTGTGTTTGTACTGTGTCTGGTCTTATATATCTTTCAATTACCTTTGCAGTGGCGTATATTAGACTGTTGGTTTCTGTTATATCTTTTGTGGGGATACGTTTTAGTACTTCATTTGCATTCTCAATTGCTGTCCTTAGAGCTTTGTTGTTTTGCAGCCTTCTTGTTGGGGTTCTGCCTTCACGTGACTTATTTTTGTCCATGAAGCTTTTTATGTCTTCAAACAAGCGTTGCTGTTCTTCATTGAAGTCGCATGGAATTTCCCCAGTGAGGTTGTCAAGTGGAATTGACTGTTGTGAGGCTGTGAATTTTTCATTGTCTTCAGTGTCAGTATCGGATTGTAGTGTTCGCTTGTTGCTGTTCTGTCTCTTGAATTTCTAGGACTGTAAGAAGCCTATTTTGTAGTATCGCTCTCTTCTGGTCCATGAGCCGTTGTTCACTGATCATATCTTGTGGATGGTGTTTGAGCCAGTGTTCATACATTCGTTTTCTATGTCCTCTTGTTGTTGGTTGGCTTTGATAGTAAGAGACCATGATTTGTATGTTTTTCTCTCTGGTCCATTATTATTATTATTAATATTATTATGCCTCTTTCCACGACTTCTGTTTGACTGTCGGTTGTGATCCAAGGTCTCGGAATCTTACCAAGATTCTGGGAGATCCAAGGTTTTACGGAGGATGTGGGCACTTCCGAGGAGCGCTGCTTTGAGTAGTGGAGCGATTCTGTGGTTTCCAGGGAGTTTATTCAGGTAGCCTTCCAATTCAGATGTTATGTTCCCCAAGGCTCCTATCACTATAGGTATCACTTCTGCTTTTACATTCCACAGTCTCTGGATTTCTAATCTGAGGTCTTGGTATTTTTTCTCTTTCTTTTGTTTTTATGTTTCTATGACTTGGAACAGCGACATCAATGATTGATACTGTTCTGTTGGCCTTATTGAGAACTACAATGTCTGGTCTTCGTGCAGGAATCACCCGATCTGTTCTTATCTCGAAGTCCCACAGTATTTTGACTTCTTCTGTTTCGGTGACTGCTTCTGGTTGATGCATCCATGCTCTTTCTGGGGTCTGTATGCCATAGTTCTCACACAGATTTCTATGTATGTGTTTTGCCACTTCATTGTGTCGTTTGGTGTATTCCGTTCCAGCCAGAACCTGACATCCAGATAGTATGTGCTCTGTTGTCTCATCCATGGATTTGCAGAGTCGACATTTGGAATCATTTGAAATTTTCATGATTTTCGCTTTGTGTGCTTTGGTGTTGAGTGTTTGATCTTGTGCAGCTCTTATGAGTGCTTCTGTTTCTGCTTTCAATCCTGCCTCTTTCAACCATTTGTACGTTGATTGCTTTGTTGATATTTCGTCGGCTTGTCGTACATACTGGCCATGCAGAGGTTTCTGGCTCCATGTGTGTGCTAGTTCTTGCTTCGTTGTTTTCTTCCATGTTTCTTTGTCTGTTTCTGGGGGTTGGAATAGTCCACTCATTTTTACTGCTTCTGTCAGTGGATCATCTTTGTTGTTATTCCAGATGTAGTCCACAAGGCCACTGACTTCTGCTTCAATGACATGTTTGATTTTCTTCAGACCTCTGCCTCCCATTTTTCGAGATACATAGAGCCTGTCTACGTCTGCTTTGGGTTGTAAGGCTTTATGTATTGTGAGTAATTTTCTTGTTTTCCTGTCCAGTTCATTTATTTCATTTGCTGTCCAATCTATGATACCTCCAGTGTAGCTTACTACAGGTATTGCGTATGCATTAAGGGCTTGTATTTTGTTCGCCCCATTTAGCTTGGACTTCAGGACATGTCTAACACGTTTTTCATATTCTCTCTTAACTTTGGACTTCACTTCTCTCTGCATATTTTCTTGATGTTGTAGTATCCCAAGATACTTATATCCATTATTATTATTATTCAGTCTCTTTCCACGACTTCTGTTTGACTGTCGGCTGTGATCCAATGTCTCGGAATCTTACCAAGATTCTGGGAGATCCAAGGTCCTACGGAGGATGTGGGCACTTCCGAAGAGCGCTGCTTTGAGTAGTGGAGCGATTCTGTGGTTTCCAGGGAGTTTATTCAGGTAGCCTTCCAATTCTGATGTTATGTCCCCCAAGGCTCCTATCACTATTGGTATCACTTCTGCTTTTACATTCCACAGTCTCTGGGGTCTTGATATTTTTCTATTTTTTCTCTTTCTTTTGTTTTTATGTTTCTATCACTTGGAACAGCGACATCAAAAATTGTTACTGTTCTGTTGGACTTCTTGAGAACTACAATGTCTGGTCGTCTTGCAGGAATCACCCGGTCTGTTCTTATCTCGAAGTCCCATAGTATTTTGACTTCTTCTGTTTCGGTGACTGCTTCCATGCTCTTTCTGGGGTTTTTATGCCATATTTCTCACACAGATTTCTATGTAAGTGTTTTGCCACTTCATTGTGTCGTTTGGTGTATTCTGTTCCAGCCAGAACCTGACATCCAGATAGTATGTGTTCTGTTGTCTCATCCATGGATTTGCAAAGTCTACATTTGGAATCCTTTGAAATTTTCATGGTTTTCGTTTTGTGTGCTTTGGTGTTGAGTGCTTGATCTTGTGCAGCTGTTATGAGTGCTTCTGTTTCTGCTTTCAATCCTACCTCTTTCAACCATTTGTACGTTGATTGCTTTGTTGATATTTCGTCTGCTTGTCGTACATATTGTCCATGTAGAGGTTTCTGGCTCCAGGTATGTGCTAGTTCTTGCTTCGTTGTACTTCTTCCATGTTTCTTTGTCTGTTTCTGGTGGTTGGAATAGTCCACTCATTTTTACTAATTCTATCAGTGGATCATCTTTATTGTTATTCCAGATGTAGTCCACAAGGCCAATGACTTCTCCTTCAATGACATGTTTAATTTTCTTGAGACCTAGGCCTCCCATTTTTCGAGATACATAGAGTCTGTCTACATCTGCTTTGGGGTGTAAGGCTTTATGTATTGTGAGTAGTTTTCTTGTTTTCCTGTCCAGTTCATTTATTTCATTTGCTGTCCAATCTATGATACCTCCAGTGTAGCTTACTACAGGTATTGCGTATGCATTAAGGGCTTGTATTTTGTTCGCCCCATTTAGCTTGGATTTCAGGACTTGTCTAACATGTTTTTCATATTCTCTCTTAACTTTGGACTTCACTTCTCTCTGCATATTTTCTTGATGTTGTAGTATCCCAAGATACTTATATCCATTTTCTATTGAAACATCATTGATTTTTCCGATGTCGAATTGCACGCCCTCTTTTGTTTTGACCTTGCCTTTCTGGATGACAATTCGTCCACATTTCTCAAGGCCGAATTTCATGTTGATGTCTTCACTGCAGATCTTGACAGTACTGATCAGTGATGTGATGTCACGTTCATTTTTACCGTATAACTTGAGATCATCCATGTACAGTAGATGGTTGATAACCTGTCCTGCTTTCATTTTGTATCCTAACCCTGTTTTCTGGATCACTTGACTGAGAGGATTCAGGGCAATGCAGAACAACAATGGCGATAGTGAATCACCTTGGAAGATTCCACAATTTATTGCTGTCTGCAATATTTGTGTTGTTGCATGTGAGGGTGGTTTTCCAGTTTTTCATTGACTCGTGAATTAGGTTCTGTATTGATGGCGCTACTTTGTACAATTTTAATGTTTCAATTATCCATGAATGTGGGACTGAGTCATAGGCCTGTTGATAGTCAATCAATGCCATTGCAAGATTTGTTCTTCGTTTCTTGCTGTCAGTCACTATTGCCTTATCAATTGCCAATTGGTCCTTCGTTCCTCTGCTGCCTGGTCTAGTACCCTTTTGTTCATAGTTTAGAATTTTGTTTGTTTCAAGATGAGTCATGATTTTGTTAGCTATAATTCCTGATAGTTATTATTATTATTATTATTATTATTATTATTTTTAATTTATTTTTTTTATTAGGAGCTGATGTCTTCATGAAGTGTCCTGGGGTCTTCAAAGATGGACAGAAGACAAATATTACTTGCACCATACATTTTAAACCAATTCAGTCTTGTATTTTTCCCCCAGAATTTTTTACAATCATATTTGGGAGACAGACACTTTGCACATTTAATCCCGAACAATGTACTCCTATCGGCCTTAATAATACAAAATGTGGTTGCATTGAAAAGAATACAACACATAGTACATACATAATGATTTTTGAAGGAATTAAAATCGTTCACGACAACATGAATCTCCTCTGTGATGCAAGTTGTGTGCCTTCTCCAGGTTCTCCAAAGGCGACATATGAAAGTGCAGGTTGCAGCCCCATGGTGTTTGGTAAATATTATTTTTATACGTAAACAGGTTTACACGTTTTGTTTAATATTTTATATGTAATTTTAATTAACAAACGAATTGGCAAAATGAAATTTCTACATATGATTTTGTTGGTATAATTTAAATCATTTTGGAACTCTTATATTGTGTTGATATATATATTCTTAGTGAATAATAATGTGATATTTAACTAGTAGGAATAATTTGTTTGTAGGACAGTGGCTAATGGTTAAGTCATACATTTCTACTTAAAGCTTTTAGTCAGGTAGATACATTTTCAGTAAGATACCTAAAAATAAATATTCTGGTAGAATAGGGCTGTTATTTTTACGATTAAGTAAAAGGTAAAGATTGTTTACGTTCTTATCAATAATTTTTTTTAAAATGGTCAGCATATTGGAGTTATATCTGTCGCAATCGTGGTGTGTTGTTGCTGGTTTGTTGCTGGCCCCTCTCTCCTCGGTGGGTAGGGGTTTCAGACCAGTTGCCATGATTTGCCGGGATCTCATCGAATGGTCAGATGACAATAACCACTCTCGCACTCAGACACCAACGAATAATCTTGTGGGGATGGGGTAACTTTATTCTGAGATGCGTGGCAAAATGTGAAAGCCGGCGTGTGTCTGTGCGAGCAGGCGTGTGAATGTCATGTGAGGGACGCACGGAACGAACAATCAAACAACTGCACCAATAGGCCATACGTTCATTAGGACCATGCCAGTATATAACACATTTAGCAAACATCTATTATCGTCTATAATCTGATCATTTATTTAACCATTCAATAGTCTGTTGTTTTCTTTATCCAACAAGGCAATTGGATCTCTCTCTCTCTCTAGCTCTCTCTCTCTCGCTCTCTCATCTCTTTCTCCTTTTTGTTTTCTCTCTCTTAATCCGTCTATCTATTTAGCTCATCGGTATGCAAATTGAAAGCAATACTCACCGTCTGTTATTTAATCGAAGGTGTATAATATCAAATAAAATGCAACTTATAGATCAAACAGTGAACGTTACTGCACCAGTCAAAATGCTGGGAAATGTATTTTTGGAATGGAAAACCCTTCACATTATTTATATTATGTGATTCACTCGTCCATTGGAATGGTTGAATCAAATGAGAAACTCAGAAACCTAGGTAATGCAAATTACTATTTAATTCGGCAGATGTCTTCTCAACAAATAAAAGTTAATAGCATAACATCCCTAATAATTACACAATACATTGATGCCTTTTCTATCCTAAGGGTTTATCTGTTACTTTTGCAATATGTCATAACATTACATGGGGACTCACGCCTCACCATGAGCGCGTTTGCAAGAGAGAAAGTTACACTCTTGCATCCTAGATTTCGGACTAGAAGTCACGTCCATCCCTACCTAGAATAACTCTTTGACTCAATCAAATTAAAGAAAATTCCCAGTTCTAATTAATATTTATAACTTTCCTACATCTTCTACACCCACATTTTGTTAACAGGCATCATCTGTCGAACAAAGTTCACAGTTGCATCAATCTAATTTGCATAACCACATAACTAGATCATAAAGAAAGTGGAGATCTAAATCGTCTTTGCTACAGTGTAGATGTCAATGAGATAGATCTCTCATGAACCATAAAAACAGGCCCTCACTCGCTTGAAACAGCTTACCCCCCCCCCCCGCCTCTATTTCTGTCCATCGTTGACTTTCATTTAAGAAATAAACTTTACAGCATTTCTAAATTATACAAATTGCAAATAACATCCCATTTTAAAATTTTAGATCGAAAACGAAAAATTTCTATAAAAAGCAGGTGGAAAAACCTCCCATCACATGACATGTCTACAGTGAATACTTTCTTTCTTATAATGTCCTTAATGATTTCATTACTTGTTTAATGATATTCCAATCATAATTACGTGTATAGAATTCTAGGTTAAACGCAAGAGGTAAGAATGATGTAGGGAGATGAAATGGTGACCGTACGTGTACACTTCTTCAAAACAAAACAAAAGTGTGGGGTGTTGTTGGATGGAAGAATTATAGGCTAGCTATGAGTTATATCCAGTAAAGGGTTCATTTATTTATATCTTTACTAATGGATCTAGAGAGAGGTGAAAATATTATAAAATTTAGTTTTGCTCTTTTCTCGTTACTATTATGTATATTTTTTTTATTCATTAGAATTACTATTATTATCGTTATTTCTATTAACGATTACTATCATTAGTATGTTGACATTTTGTTATATAACAAATTTTCATGTTTTTCTTTCACCAATTGTTACTCATTTATATTTTATCTTGACTTTATCGTGCTTATTCTTATTAAGAATTTCATTAATTTAATTGTAAAAAGTGAAATCAGTATATAAAAAAAAAAAGAATAAAAGAGTTAAATCTCACTATTTTTTAGTTTAAAGTAGAATGATGCTCAATGAACCACCTAACATCTTTGTTTCTCTAAGAGTGTTTTATATTATAGTCTTTAGTGCAGTGGGACATGTAATCCTCATCTTACTAATGTCAGTGCTGTCGGGTGGGCTTTAGCATCCTTAACAGTTGTATAATATTATTTTTTTTTAATTTAGAAATTCAGTTACCTCTTAGTTTGTTCTTTCTGATCCTACTGATGTATATCTTTAAATAACAAGTTCGGCTGTTAGGAGATTCCCACAGGTCTAGGAAGTTTGATAGTATTTATATCCTTGACATTAATAGTAAACAAGAAACAAGAGACCGATACAGTGTAATGCCAGTATACATGAGTGTATTTTGCATTCCAGATTGCTCATATATACCATTCAGACATTTATTACTGATTATATTTTGATATCCAGCAATTTCTTTAATCCGGAGAATATGTGTAAATATTCTATTATAATTTGTTCACTCTGTTCAACTACACCAATAATTGGAATCCCAAGTATGTACAATTACATTTTCCAGTTGTTTTCCATCAATTAATCAAGGAAGCAAAGTTGATGTACAGCAAGGATCAAATATTCATTTATTTAAACAAATTATTACCTATGATATTGAATGTAACCTTAAACATTCGCAGGTTTGGATTAAAGAAAGCTCTCTAGGTAACATAAATCATTATTGTAAATATTTATAACTCTATTTTGATTAAAGGCCTACATAACACAATAATCAACACTCTAAATACTGAGAGCTCTATTTAAAGAAATTTTCAAAGATTGCAGGAATTTCTGTAAACATTGACCGATCTGGTTTAATGAGTTTCAAAGATATCAGTATTTAATACTGTAAACATTGACATATGTGGTTTCATGAATGTTTCAAAGACAAGAGTAATTAATATTGGCCAATTCGTTTTCTGTTAAATTCTGTTTCAGAAAGAATTGCAGGTGACGTCACATCACACAGAATTGCGGTTCCGTTGGTTTTAGTCTACGTACTTGTGATATATTTATTTATGTAATATTATTCCATGAAAACATGTTTTCACTCACTTGCAATGGATATATTATGGAATATATTTATTTTGTTTTACTTTTGATGTGTATGTTATAAAGGTCGTATACCAGTACAATTCTAAGAAAGGGGGAAATGAAGAGGCGATAAAACTTTAAAAACACACAAATTTTTTTTTAACAATTTCATATTTGTGATGTACTATAATGTTCATGTAATGGTGTTCTTGCAATTTCACATGAACAATAGGTATTTAAAAACAATGTTATAAGCCGTACGTTCATTAGGACTATGCCAGTATATAACACATTTAGCAAACATCTATTATCGTCTACAATCTGATCATTTATTTAACCATTCAATTGTCTGTTGTTTTCTTTATCCAACAAGGCAATTGGATCTCTCTCTCTCTCTAGCTCTCTCTCGCTCTCTCATCTCTTTCTCCTTTTTGTTTTCTCTCTCTTAATCCGTCTATCTATTTAGCTCATCGGTATGCAAATTGAAAGCAATACTCACCGTCTGTTAATCGAAGGTGTATAATATCAAATAAAATGCAACTTATAGATCAAACAGAGAACGTTACTGGACGAGTCAAAATGCTGGGAAATGTATTTTTAGAATGGAAAACCCGTCACATTATTTATTCTATTATGTGATTCACTCGTCCATTGGAATGGCTGAATACTTAAACAGAAACAGAAACATAGGTAATTGAAGATCCTAAATTTAATGCAAATTACTGTTTAATTCGGCAGATGCTTCTCAACAAATAAAAGTTAATAGTATAACATCCCTAATAATTACACTATACTTTGATGCCTTTTCTATCTAAGGGTTTGTCTGTTACTTTTGCAATACGTCGTAACATAACAGGGGGTACTCATGCCTCACCATGAGCGTTTGCAACAGTGAAAGTGTTACACTCTTGCATCCTAGTTTTCTGACTAGAAGTCACGTCCATCCCTACCCAGAATCACTCTTTGACTCAATCAAATTAAAGAAAATTCCCAGTTCTAATTAATATTTATGACTTTCCCACATCTTCTATACCCACATTTTGTTAACAATCATCATCTGTCGAACAAAGTTCACAGTTGCATCAATCTAATTTGCATAACCACATAACTAGATCATAACGAAAGTGGAGATCTAAATCGTCTGTGCTACAGTGTAGATGTCAATGAGATATTTCTCATGAACAATAACAACAGGCCCTCACTCGCTTGAAACAGCTTACCCCCCCCCCCGCCTCTATTTCTGGCCATCGTAGACTTTCATTTAAGAAATAAACTTTATACAGCACTTCTAAATTATACAAATTGCAAATAACATCATTTTTTTATTTTAATTTTAGATCGAAAACGAAAAGGCAGGTGGAAAAACCTCCCATCACATAACATGTCTACGGTGAATATTTTTTTCTTATATATGATGTAGGGAGATGAAATGTTGACCGTACGTGTACACTTCTTCAAAACAAAACAAAAGTGTGGAGTGTTGTTGGATGGAAGAATTATAGGCTAGCTATGAGTTATATCCAGTAAAGGGTTCATTTATTTATATCTTTACTAATGGATCTAGAGAGAGGTGAAAATATTATAAAATTTAGTTTTGCTCTTTTCTCTTTACTATTACTACTATAATTCCAAAATTATGTATATTTTTTTATTCATTAGAATTACTATTATTATCGTTATTTCTGTTACAATTACTATTATTAGTATGTTGACATTTTGTTATATAACAAATTTTCATGTTTTTCTTTCACCAATTGTTACTCATTTACATTTTATCTTGACTTTATATTTCTTATTCTTATTAAGAATTACATTAATTTAAATGTAAAATGTGAAATCGGTAAAAAAAATAAAAAAAAAAAGAATAAAAGAGTTAAATCTCATTATTTTTAGTTCAAAGTAGAATGATGCTCAATGAACCACCTAACATCTTCGTTTCTCTAAGAGTGTTTTATATTATAGTCTTTAGCGCAGTGGGACATACAATCCTCATCTTACTAATGTCAGTGCTGTCGAGTGGGCTTTAGCATCCTTAACAGTTGTATAATATTATTTTTTTTAAACTTATAAATTCAGTTACCTCTTGTTATTTCTGATCCTACTGATGTATATCTTTAAATAACAAGTTCGGCTGTTAGGAGATTCCCACAGGTCTAGGCAATTTGTTGGTTTCCTGCAAATTCGCTGCCAACTCGTAGTTTGGATATTCGGGATTGTTCCTGTTTAGTGCCAATTCGTAGTTTGGATATTCCGGATTGTTCCTGTTTAGTTCCTAGTTGTAGTTTGATATTCCGGATTGTTCCTGTTTAGTTCCTAGTTATAGTTTGATATTCGGGATTGTTCCTGTTTAGTTCCTACTTGTAGTTTGATATTCGGGATTGTTCCTGTTTAGTTCCTAGTTGTAGTTTGATATTCCGGATTGTTCCTGTTTAGTTCCTAGTTGTAGTTTGATATTCCGGATTGTTCCTGTTTAGTTTCGTTGGAAAAAAAGAAGAAGCATGTTTTACCCATCGATCTATAAGTGGACATCTGCCTTTTGCTAGTTCTGACTTGTTTCGACAAATTGTATCTCTTTGTTTTCTAAGAGGTACACCATTTTTCTTTTCCTGTATTTATACTCTTAATCCACAAGAGACCGATTTTTCTAGTTAAATAGCTTATGTAATGGTACCCGCATTATGCTTTATCAGAAATGTCATTATCTGGTATATTTTTATTTAATGATACCCACATTATGTTTTATCAACATTTTTATTATCTGGTATATTTTTATGTGATGGTATCAAAATTATGTTAATTTCATTATCTTTATGATTTACGTTTTTAATGTGTCTTAGTATGATATAGCTAATGTCTGGTCTTGCTTCATTGTGATTTTGGAGTTCAGCTTCGGTTGACTGAGTTTTGAAAATGGATCAAAACGTACTGTTGAAATGTTGCTCTTTTATTTTAAAGAATTTGTTAGAATAAATTTGAGAACAAGTCATTCTACTCTTACTTAGCTATTGTAAATATTCAAATCAGACAATTGTTTGGACACATTTCTCCGTGAGTTCATACAATATTTTTCCATTGGATGATAGAAAAGTTATGTATGCATAATATTATTAAAAGCTATTTGCTCTTTAAATTAAAATGAATGAATATTGCCAAAAGTGGACCTGAAAACATGTAATGCAGCAACAGTAAAATGCATCAACAAATTTTATTTTTAATTCCGCGAGTTCCAATACGTAGGATTGGCTGGAAAATTGTATATAACCCAGCAACATTTCATTCCTATGGATCCCCAGCCACAAGAACATATCGGGATTTGAAATAATCGTCAAAGGGCGCAACATAAAGTGCAAAACACGGCAGACAGTTATACGCTCATATACAAATCGGAAATTCGCACACAAATAAAACAAAACTATTATAGGCACGTTACACCAACACCTCCCAACTTTCCAATAACTTGCCAAACAAAGAAATAATCAAACTGTAGTCCTGCTCAACACTCCTAGTATACAGGAACACATGGCAAGTAAAGTCGTGCACTCACTGTCGAACAATAAACAATCTATAAATCTTTCTATTGCACTGCCCCCTTATACAATGATGAAGGAAAAACATTCATATAAACCAGGTATTTGCTGCGGGTCCCCTCTCCTCATCCTCGATACTCTCCTCACAGCCGCACGATGAATACTCTATCCACGATGTTACGTTTCCAGTATTTCTTTATAGACCCTGCCTAGGATTTTAAGGACTTTAAAATGATTAGATTTAATTTAATTCCTTCTCTCCATCCTATACAGACTGGTTGCTCAAATTATCATTCGACTAAACTCAAAAATGTGTCTTTGTAGTGAAGACGACAGATTTACGAACTGACAACTTGCGTTCAAAAGCTGGCTTGGAGTCGTTAAATTCCTCTTAATTAATATGCATTCATTACGTCATTTAGCTCAGTCAGCCCCCATCCAAACCATGTGATTAATTAGGTGTATTATGCATAAAAATTTACTACGAAGAGGTTTAACAATTAAAAATAAGATTTAATAAGATTTAAAAGTTAAATACGAGCGCGAAGTCTAATTCTACTCGTGGCAAATAAACGAGTGCTATTAATTTCAAAGTCAATTGTTCTTGCTTTGTGAAATATTGCTCAATAGTTCTTTTTGATTTTTGATCTTTTAGATCTACTTAGCTTCGTTCATGATGCCTCGTGGTTCCAAACCGGTCCAAACCAGTCCACCTCACTTCAATCACCGCCAGCCAATGCACATAACATATGTAGATAACTGTCTCTCAGTTATTACGCTGGATGACGAATGTAAGTGTAGACAAAGGGATGCGTAGACCTGTGCGCCGACGCACGTTCCCAGTAATGACGGTAGGGATAGGAGGTAAAAGTAGAAGCTAGATCAAGAACTGAAATCGAAACTGAAGTCGAAACCCGACCTGGAGACAAAGAATGTTTTCCATGATCGTTCTGCGTTTTGGGTTCGCCAACCTAAGCACGTTTTCACATTTAAATGCACTGAGTTAGAATCTTCGACTAACGCGTTGTTTACAATTTATATTAAAGATATAAAGTGATTTTCACGTATGTTATATTTAACAGTACATGACATACGAATTACCAAATATTTACAACATTAAAATTTAGAATTCATACAAAGGAACAATTCAAATCAAGCAAAGCGCTTCACAATTTAGAATTACAAATTACACGCAACAATTTGAATTATAAGGAAATTTTGTGTCATGCACAGACGCTCCTGGCTCTAGTGAATTTAAGATTAAATTAAAGTTACAATGGAAAAGAGTTACAATGATTTATATACAATAACTTATAGGTTTTGTCATTTACAAGCGAACTATGTGCTTAGGCTAAAAGTAGCAATAAATGGCACAAAATTACATACATTGATTCAAATGCAAAATAGAATTAATAAATGCAATAACATTTGCAAGAAGTAGATGTGTTACCTTCAAAGCAAATAAAGCAACAGGTTTTCTCTTAGCATGACTCAACTGATGCGGCGGACAGGTAGACGATTACTTGTTGTCGCTGCCGGTTCTGGATCGTGAGTGACGAATTTACCGTGCGTTATCGTATTTATCAAAACTGCATAGAACGCGTCACGTGACGGATCACGTGGTATGTGGTCGGTTTGAGAAGCTGGACAATGGCCTAAAGTTATATAACATCCTGACCTCTTTGCTAGAAGCTTCTCGATACTGGTGTATCATGGGAGAACTTTAACAAAGGTCCTTTTCAAAATTTGATTTTTGAAAAACAGCAATTGGGTTAAGAGGTCGTGACACAGAATTTGTCAGACTCTGTAACACACGAACAAACACTCAATATTTGATTCACATACACTCATAATACTCCATCCACATCCATACACTCATTTCTCGACCACAACAACACTACCCAATGCTGTGTGAGAAAGCTGATGGATTGTACACTCCCGTACATAGCGCTAAACTGGCAAGTAGATACCAATAAAGAAAATAATGGTGCTCAGTCTGGATAGCAGAATGCTCTCAAGTAATAAAACCAAAATAAATTACCCTAAATTGAAGATAGATGGACTAGAAATAGATTTCAGTAATAATCTTTCTTGGAGTAATATAGCAAGACAAGTGCGAGTGGCATGAGAGATAGAGATGGGTAAACCTCATGAAATCAGCATCTAAACACTTTTGGGAGCAAATGTTCAAACAATTCTATGACACAACACCACCCTAGTTATTGGTTAGTAGTAGTAGTAGTAGTAGTAGTAGTAGTACTACTACTATTACAGGGGAATAGAATCTTAATTTAAGTTATTAATAATTCTCTAGAATATACTACTTCTCTCTAAGTACTCTTACTTAGCAGATAAGCGGTCGCTGTAAACGTTTGCTCTCTTCCACAACATTAAAGATATTTACACAATATTTATGTATTTTTTACAAAATAAGAAGACAAGTCCGTCTTTAATCTATATTTAGCGAGCTTCCATCTACCCATTTCTCAACAAAATATGGTTATGAGTACGTAAGAAAGTCAATAAATTTAACAAGAAATGCATTAAATCACAATTAAATATACTTTTAACACATACAATGAAAAAATATATCGGCATCAATATTTCCACGAAACCACATTCGAATAATTTCAATGTTTATACAGTCTTATATCCTAACACATAATTCTGCAATCATGTCAGTGTCAATATAAATCACATTTTCCTTCTTATCAGGGAACAGAAATGGAATTATAGAGATAAGAGATAATAGTTTGTACATAGCCTTGTCAAGACGATACCACAATAGTCTTTCATGTGTTTTTGTAGCAATGTCACAAGTTTATTGTTCAAAATAGAAGTGTCAATTATTCACATGTTTCTCTAGTAAGGTGTAGAATGTTCCATGAGCCGCTGTTCTCTCCAAGCTAATCTGGGCACTCCTTCGCTATATTAGTTTCCTCAAACAGAACAAAACTGTAGCAATAGTAATTACTTGATTATGTAAAGTCGTGCTTCTTAGATAATTGGGTCGCAAAAGGAAGAAACTAAAAAGAACCTTTAACAACAAAATATGCATTAACAGTTAATGCCCTCCAATGTTGCAGCTGGGTCATCTAGGTAAGTGAGCTGTATTATTTTAAATGTCCTAGATGTCTGACACAGACATACTATATAGGCAACATCCGATGAGATCAGTTTTGAAACAGATTTTGAAAGAAACTAGACTTTTATGTAAAGAGAAGAAAAAACAACATTCTAGAAGAATGAACTCTATGGTAAAAAGGCAAACAAACCAATAAGAGTGTAAAAAGTAGCACTATCCGTACCAAACTTAGCACTGTACAAGAAACAATGACAGGTTAGGAAAGACACCTGCAGAGACAACAAATAGAAAATGCAGACATACCAATACAGAGTATTTTTTTTAATAACTGCATTGGCCTTAAATCCTCTAATTCAAGTCATCCAGAAAACAGTATTAAAATCAGGAGTGGTTAGCAATTTACAGCAGGTCAACTATCTCAAACTTTAAACAGTAACAATGAACATTACATCAAATCACTGGTCAATACCATGGCTTGGAAGTTTGAGAAATGTATCAGAAAAGGCTGAATCAACATTTAACCCCTGCACGCCTAAATTCACGTCGGTATCGTTGGGTGTTACAAAGTATCAAAAACAAATATAGCAAAGATTATTACTCACAAAAACCGTCTACGAACCGTCAATCCCAACTTGACGTAATAGACGAAGACGAACAGTTAAAAGGAAGAAAGCAAATACATGTAGCATACATATAGCTTAAGGGATCCTTACAGTTATAAAGCAGTGGTGAAAGAAAGATTATCAAAATGAAGTGAGAGCGTTCGATTTATGCATAGTGTCCACTGTATTGCTGTATGTCACTTATGACTTGTCGGGGCTGGCTGTTAGTTGACTGGAAAGGGCTTGGATAGTTCGCTCAATAGACCACAAGGAAGTGGAAGTTACTTGGTGTACAAGGTCCAATAGAGTTCCAATCTTGAAACACAAATTTCTCTTTCCTCTAAATGTTATGCTGACGCTAAAATAGCAATGGACGTTCTAGACACATCATTCATACATAAAAATGGGAGGAGACATATGGTTAGAGATGAATGAAAGAATGAACACAAAAGAATGAATCAAAATAAGTAAAATATCTACACATAAATGCACACAAATCTAATCATAGATTATGTATATGGTTGAATAATAAGTTCTGACCACAAAAATCGTTTTTACCAGTATGGAAAGCTCATCGAACTTTGTTCTTGGGTAACGGCAGGAATAAACTCTGATCTTTGATTTTGACATGCACAAAGACGGGTCAGGCTTGTCGTATGGTCAGTAGGGCTGAATATCTGCCAAATTATGACACCCTGACCTGCTAGGCTGTTCGGATTGTATAACATCGCTAGCGATCGCCACACATGAGGCCAACTACCGAAAAATACGAAATCTAAGGGTTGGACCTGTTTGGATGAATCTAAGTGTTTTGAGGCCCGGGGAAACTTAGGATGTTACATGTCGTACCATTGTGAAAGTTTGCACTGAAGACATTATCATAAAATTAGGCCATCAGAAATATGGAAGAATCTGGATCAAAACAATTGAAGGCCTACAATTCGACATTAAAAAATTCAAAGATATTTAAATTGTTAAAGGGATATAAATATATGTGGATAGTACAATATCAAGAAAATAAGCAGAGTGACTAAAGTAAAGGTAAAGGAAATAATGAAAAATTATTAGATAAGTCCTAAAGTCAAATCTAAGTAGTGCTAACGAAATACAGATCTTGAATGCATAAGCAGCACCTGTAATCAACTACACTTGAAGGAATCGTGGATTGGAAAACTAATGATATAACTGATCTGAACATTAAAACAAGAAAACTACTCCCAACACATAACGCCCTACAACCAAATGCAGACGTAGATAGACTAGGAAAATGTGAAGAAGATAACAGAAGAAAATAAAACATGTCAGTGCAGGAATTGTCATTGACCTCGTGGACTACATCTGAAATAGGAACAAGGATGTGCCAATGATAGAAGCACTGGCGATGAGTGGATTCAGACCAAGAAACATGGAAGTAAACAACGAAACAGGCATTAGCAAAAAGAAAAACTTCTCAGTGGTCAGTATGCTCGACAAGCTGATGAAACATCAACAAAACAATCAGCATACATATTTTTGAAAGAGGTAGGTTTGAAAGCAGTAACATATGCATTAATAACAGCAGCACAAGATCAAGTATTAAGCATGAAATCAAACAAAACCATGGAAATCTCAAAATATTTCAAATTTAAACTCCTCAAAGTCATGGATGAAACACAGAACACACACTATCTGGAGGTCATTTTCTGGCTCGAACTGAATACACCAAAAAGACAACGCGGTGGCACATCTCCCACACAGTAATCTATGTGAGAACGATGGAGTAAAAATCTCAGAAAGAGCATGAACCAAACGCAATCACCAGAACAGAATCTTAAATATCGTGAGATATGAGATAAGAACAAATATTGTAATTCTGGTATGTGTTACAGAATAGCAACAGTCATTGATGTCACTGTTCCGTGTGCTAAAAGCATCAAAACAAAAGAAAGAAAGAAAAAATAACATGATCTCAGATTAGAAAGCCAGATACTATGGAAAGTAAAAGCAGAAAGCAGAAGTGATACATGTAGTGATAGGATCTTTGGAATCATAGTATCTGAGTCGGAAGTCTATCTCAATAAACTCTCTGGAAACCACAGACTCGCCACACTATTAAAATCAGTTATCCTCGTAAGTACGCCCAATTACTCCGTAAAACCTTAGATCTCTCGTATCTTGGTAGGATTCCGAAATCTTTGTTCACAACCGACAGTCAACATAAGTCGCGGGAAAGGGTGTAAAAATAGCGTATCATTGATGTTATCTTTGAATAAGTGTGAAATTAAAAAAAAATTGCGTTTCAGTTATTATTTGCATTTTATATTTGAAATCTACGAAGGAATGTCGTTTGGTGTTGTAAAGATAATTTTCTGATTTTGCTGTCAGCATGAGACATCACATTTCAGCATTGTCACATATCGTTTCAATTCAGTTTTTATTGCTCTTAGAAAATATTTGTGTCACAATGACCAATACAGCTAAACAATTTGCACTGATCATACTGGCAAACAAAACAGTTTAAGAAAATTGTTATTTCTCATGGGACAGTCTGTTTTTTTTCCCCAGGCACCATGAAAATTTACATTGTAACTCAGTAAACTTTGACTTTGCGTAGGATTTATTGTGCGCTTGAATACCTATTACTAATGCTAGTTTTCTTTTTCAAGCTTAGTTAATTTGTTTATGATAACTGTTGACTTGGTGCATGCGTGTAACTGGTAGTAAAGTACATAGCAAAACAGCATGGATGTCTGAAAATATATATCCTATAATAGGTTTTACCAAAGTACACTTTGTAAAGGTGTATTTACTCAGAGTTGAAAATAACTTACAGAGTGAGATTTCTTAATAATGTTATATCCATTATTAAACCAGTTGAGCAAAAACCAACAATTAATTCTGGTTAAATAACCCTATCAGCACCATACATTTAGGCCTACTAATAACTATAGCTATGCCAGTTGAATATTAAATATACATGCTGGTGAGTAGATGAAAGTTTCTCAAGTTTTACCAAATCTATTCATTTCGTTATTTTACAGGCTGTTGGTCTAGATAGCCGTTGAAGGCCATTAGCCGAAATATATTGTTGGATGTTGTGTAGTGTACTTTTGTGTGTAGTTTGGATTTTTCTGTATGTTGTGCTGTGTACTTGTGCGGGTTGTGCATGGTTCTGTGCTTGGTTGCATATTGAGCACCACGGTCAGCTGTCATTTTTCTGGGACGTCTGTGTGGCTAAGAACCATTAATAATGTCTGCCATAGTGTGTTTGCCTTTGTTTTGGCTGCATGGACTACCTAGAAGTAGTTTTGTATTTCACGATTATTTTATAGTCTTTGAACACTGTACTTCAGCGTTATAAAGAAAACAATACTATAGTGTGATTTTTGTTTTGTGTATGTGGGTAATGAGATTGGGGTCACGCTAGAATGTTTGAACTTGTCATAGATATACAATGGTAGATAAAAAGAATTCCAGTGAATAAATTATTTTTAATAGGATTTTGTCAGATCTGTGTGTAGTAGATCTTATGAGATAGTGACGTCAGAACGTCGCGAAAGCGACGCGTCGGCTCTTTATGGGCGTGGCCTAACCTGCTGTAAGATGCCGTGTTGTCATTTGTATTTATTCCTTAGTTATATTTTTCACTGTCCTTTGAACTATTTAGAAGTTAAGTTTTCGGGGCTTTAATAGAGAAGGGGTGGATGATGATGAGCCACTGGGCATAAATTCAGTAGGTGTTACTATAAATCATCTTGTATACTTTAATTAGAATTAAATCAGTAAATCTAGGAAACCAGATTTAAATATACCCCCAGTAAAAAGGCATAATTAACTTTTCAGAAACTACTATGATGGAAAAATTACTAGTACCTCAGAATTCAGCTTGAAACATACTTTTTAAAGCTCAGAACGTACAATTGAAATCTCCAAAATGGCAAATAACCGTTAAACGTATTCAGTGGCTGTTTACAAAGCTGTGTGAGATGTTGATGCATTGTGGACTCTTTTAAAAAAAAATCTTATACACATAAACAACAGTGTGTGTTAATATCGAAAGAACAAGTCTTCGTGCAAACTCGCTACGAGGGTTACATCTGTAACACGACCATCAATCTCAGTCTACAGTGTGCTGCTCATTAACATCAACAGTTCGATCATCAGGCTGTCTATTATTTTATTCAATCTTCTATATTTGTTTAGGTTTCATTGATTTATTGTTGTGTTAAGTCAGGTATTAGCATATATTAGTAATTAATTTGTATCACTTTATTCCAGTGGTATTTAACTTAATTTATGTATTTAGCTGCTTTTTAAAAAAAGTAAATCATCGACCCATTCATTCTACTCCCCCCCAAAAAAAACAAAAAAAACCCCAACAACAACAACTTGATTTGGTTGAACTCTCGAATTTATATTTTAGAATTGTTTCTCAAATACCATATGATATCAATTTAATATAAAAGTATACACATTTTACTTTATCTGCAGTGATATATACATAAACAAGAAAGCTGCATCTTAACATTTGGCCAACACCTTAAATTCATGTAATAAACCTATTAAATTAAAAGCAGAAACAATAAATAAAATAGAGTGTAGCAATGTAGTAATATATAAATTAAATAACCAAATGTTTTATTATAAAATATTTATTACAAAAGACCAAGCCTGAACTAACAGACGCATATATCAATGATCGCAAACACATAGCCAAACCATCAGCGATAGACAAAATGAACCAGGCAGATGGGAGAAGTTTAATCACTGTCTTCAGATAGCGACAGCAGAGGTGTTCTTGAAACAAAGGCAAAATGAGAAATTCACTCTCAGCGCCAATACTGTCTAAAGTCTCAAAAAAACATGGTGAAATCCACCACAACATTACAAAATTATCCTGGAATTCAAGGTGGCTAGACAGAAATATCAACACTCCCCCAAAACAACAAAAGCTAAAAACTAAGACAATTAAAGAAAACAAAACACGCAACAAATTGGCCAACAAAGCCGTTTGGCCACCAACAAAATACAACCATAACAAATATGGAGTCAAAGCAGAATGTCCTACACGAGTCCTACCTTAAGAAATTGAAAACAAAAATCAGAATCTACAAAAAAGCGCAATGACGGAAAGTTGGCAGAGAGGACTCTACTAATAGCCAGATTATTGAATCTGCTTTAACCACCCAGTTATAAGTCCAGTTTATGTTGATCTCCACCATCAATTTATAGGAGACAAAAAGTACGGTACCATCCCAGCGGGAAATGCAGGGGTCAGTCAAAAAGCAGTGAACAGAAATGTGTACACAACGTATTCCAAACAAAAACCGATGAGATTACGAGCAGTAAACACTGAAAACACAGACAAATAAAGGATAACAACACCTGCTGTGTTTGTGTGTGTGTGTGTGTGTGTGTGTGTGTGTGTGTGTGTGTGTGTGTGTGTGTGTGTGTGTGTGTGTGTGTGTGTGTGTGTGTGTGTGTGTGTGTGTGTGTGTGTGTGTGGAGGTGATACCCGTCTGGTAAGATTTGGTGCGATACTATCCTGGGCTGTGACAGTTATTCCCATCGACCCCCCCCCCCCCTCTTCATTGCTACCCTTCCATTAGTCAACCTTAGAGTAAACGGCCAACGGACCCAAAGAGCCATTTCCATGCCTTTCTTTAAACAGATCTTTAATGCATATGGAGCAGATAGTCGGTAATACCGTGGCCCCTCCATTATCATACAGTATACTCTTCTGGCTTTGCTCTAATTCACCATCTTGACGCCCTCTTCATACAGTATACTCTTCTGGCTTTGCTCTAATTCACCATCTTGACGCCCTCTTCATAGCGGCGCGCTTGCGCCTGTGCGCAAAATCAAAGAAAACTGGAAACAGCTGTCATTCTAAATTTCAATACAGTCTGTCATCTTTTCGTTATGTCCTTATTTCTAACAGAATGAAAGAAACGCGCCTGTTTACTCTAGAATTCAAGGTATGATAGTATTAAATATATGTATATGTCAGTGTATATGTTTACATATTCATGTGGTACGAAACGTCAGCGCTGATGCATCAGGCCGGTGGATTTTGTATACCTACTTAGTAAAAGTAGGAAGTGCTTCTTCAAAGTCACATTCTCCAGGATTCTTATTACTTGGGACGACACTTTACATTTGGTTTTATTAAACGCATAATTTTGTTTTGTCCAGCATTTCGTTAAACAATCCCCATCTGACTGGAAATAACTGTACACCTGGATCCTTCTTACCCAAAACATAGATCGATTTTTTAAATTCATCCTCATATGTTTAAGTAGGGACATCACTCGAATCGGACATATATGTTTAAGTAGGGACATCACTCGAATCGGACATATATGTTTAAGTACGTACATCACTCGAATCGGACATATATGTTAATGTACGGACATCACTCGAATCGGACATATATGTTTATGTACGGACATCAATTGCCTATCTGCATTAGTTTCTTTGCTTGTCTGTCTGTCCATAAACATTTCAGTCTGCCAAGTAACAGAACTCTGATGTTCCTGCCCGCTCATTCGGGTACTCAAAATCTTTTCTATCAGATTGTCTGTGAACATGCACAAGATAGAAACCATTTGCGCATCAATGTATTGATCGATAGTAAGCCTTGATAAATCTTGAAATAGCTAACAAAATGTACTTAGTGACGTATTGTTGTATTTATGGATACATAGTTCGATTCTATTTTCTAAAAACATTCAATAAGCACTGCACAATTTGCAAATTATTTTCAAATAACTGATTAAAAGTTCAAGATTCGAGTCTAACCACTTCTGTTCAGTACGTTTAATTGTTTAGCTTAGTCAAATCAGAGTAAGTGATCTGTCATAAAGTTGTAATCAGCGCATGTGATCTGATGAAAAATGATATAATTTGTGTAGGTGACATGTCAAAAATATATAATCAGTATAGGTGATATGTCAAAAAGTTATAATCAGTGTTAATGATCTGTCACAAATGTATAATCAATGTAGGTGACGTCAAAAATATATAATCAGTATAGGTGATATGTCAAAAAGTTATAATCAGTGTTAATGATCTGTCACAAATGTATAATCATTGTAGGTGATCTGTCAAAAGTATATATTGTACATAATTTGTCAAAAATGTATAATCTGCGCAGGTGATTTGATTTGACTTAAAAATGTAAATATAAGTTAAAATTGTCATTTGATTAATATTTGAATTATCCAGTTAGAATTATGCAAAGCGTGTGTTTAAAGAGATTGTTCCTTAGGAGGAGTGCAGTGTTAAATTATTTATTAGTAATTAATTCTTATTATTTACTTGAATTTAATCACATCATTAAATATATAAAGCATAATTGCTATTGCTGTTTTGAATTATATTTGTGTCTCATGTAATTATGAATGTAAGGCAAGATAGATAGATAGATAGATAGATAGATAGATAGATAGATAGATAGATAGATAGATAGATAGATAGATAGATAGATAGATAGATAGATAGATGATAGAGAAAGCTTTGTAACAATTATTCCTTCCCTCGAGTGGTACACGGAATCGAGAGTTACGTAATCTTGATGGAATCCTGAAATGCTCAGTATGGAGTAACACATGAACAAATGCATCATATGTCACTGTCATCCTTCAGAGATAATACAGCCCTTAAAAACTTAAGAATCCCTAGAGAACGTTTACTATTTTAAAGTGTGATAATTTGACATGCTGTTTACTTCTTTCGTGAGCAAACTCTCGTTTTCACATGTACGTAATACATAGCCGTTCTAATTTACTGCGTTGAAAGTACATCTCACAAACATCAACTAGTACTATGTAAGAAACAAAAGAAAAATAAATATTTTTATTCCATCAGTCGTGAACTATATCAAAGAAATGCACACACATCAAATAGTATATTTAAGAAATAACAGAAAACTAAATATTTTTATTCCGTCAGTCGTGAACTATATATTACTCTGTCAAAGGAATGCACATATTCAGTTGACGTCCTTTAACGCATATTTAGCGACTTACTGTTGTAGGATGTCAAGTCTTTACGTGTGCCCTTAAAACGTTAAATAAAAATAAATAGAAAATAATACGTACTCGTTTATAAGCATGAATAACAATTTTTAATCATTGAAAGACGTGGCTTTGAGAATATGCAAACTGAATAAATGGAATAGGTTATCTGCCATTCGATCTATAGCTTTTTAGTGCTGCAAGAAAGCTCACTTAATGAAAGTGAACATAATATTTTACCAAGTCTTGATACAGCCACCCAGTTTGTTCTTTAAATCTTGATAGTGTGCCTAAGTTAGATAGATAAACGATGGATCAGTAGGGTGTTTATATATATATATATAGCTAGGCAAATGTTTAGAAACAGAGACAGACACAGAAATTGGTATATAGATAGAGAGAAGTTTGATAAAATCGCCATTAGTCTAGTTTTATATAATAAACATGTCATAATTTTACAACTATATCTAGTAAAATAAACACAATACTCACCCTTGGTAGATTTATTACAGGTGAATAATATGATAGAGTATATAAGAAAAAGTTTGTACATTCTTCTCCCCAAATGATGGTGACAAAGTTAAAAACAGTACTGATAATGAAGTGCTTACTTTCCTACACAAAGTTACCTCTTAACTGTGAACCGCGTGCACAGTTCGCTTTAATAAATCCAAGCCTGTTACAACACACTGCCCAGCACGAGACTTGGTCGGTTTATGTTTAGAATGGAAACCCCGTCGCGTTATTTATGGTCACGATGTGTCTAAACACTTCCAGTGCCTGGATCGGGTGATATAGTACATCTAATTTGCACGTGCAAGATGCGGAACTCAAATGTCATAACGCGTGATCCTTTATTTTATTGTTGCATCGATACCCGACTGTTCACTTCTGCGACAGTAAAGATAAAATTTAAGCGTCATACCATTAGTTGTCATTTTTACGAATATGCAGGCCCTTTAATCATATTTTCTAGTAGGCATACTCTAACATATGAGACTTATAATTACGTGATTTTATTCTAAGAAAACTGTTTAGAAATATTTGCACAGAAGAAAATGAAATAGTTAATGCATGTTTTATTTTATTAATTACGATGGCTTTCAATAAGAATTAGAAATTGATAGGAATTAGTGTATGTTGCTTTCAAAGAAGAATCTTAATTAGTGGAAAGATAACTCTAACACAGAGATGATTTCAATGTAGGCGTGACGTTTGATTTAGGAGAGGAATGGATGATAGGTGACGATATTGTGTGGACTTACGTCACGTGCACCGTGCAACCTTGAATCGACATAGAATTATACTCACTCGGCAGATGACACGTGACAGTCAACGTATTCAAAACAAAACATTGCAGGTGTCCTAGGAAAGGTCATGCACCAACTTTATAACCGGGAGATTACGCCACATTCTGAAAATTGTGGTTTTACCTTCTTTACTGTCAGTTTCTATAGAGTATTGTGTTATGAGATTTCTTTGTTTAGAAAGATATTAACCATTTCTTTAGAGTACTTCAATGTCAGCCTTCTGTCTTAATGAGGTATGCTGGTCTTTTCTCTTTATGCAATGCTGGGTTTCTGTATATAGAGGAATACTAACATTGTCTGGAGGTATTACATACCAGGCTTCTTTTGTTAAGAGGATACTGGACTTTTTTTTCTGGAGTACTGCAACGCACCAGGCAATGCTCCCAACCGTAACCCTTTTCGCAGCGCTTGTCGAGTATTGCAGAAGTGATTATTCCCCCCCCCCCCTCCCAATTTCACTTTTCTAGGTCATCGTTATACAAAAGAAACTTACTGTCCTCCTTTAGTGAAATGTTACAGTACACAAGTTAAGATCCTGGCTGTGCTGGAACGAATGGTTGTTTAGTTTAATATTGAATAGTTCATTGAGACTTTGAGGAAACTCACTGAAACCTTCCAACAGAACGTGTGTATAGTACAAGCAACACGATTGCTAAATGTTGAGTATAAACCTTAAAATGTATACTAATGTAATGCTAATATAGAGTATAAACTTTAAAAGTATATTAATGAAATGTTAATATAGAGTATAAACTTTAGAAGTATACTAATGTAATGTGAATATAGAGAATAAACTTTAGAAGTGTAATAATGTAATGTGAATATAGAGTATAAACTTTAGAAGTGTAATAATGTAATGTGAATATAGAGTATAAACTTTAAAAGTATACTAATGTAATGTGAATATAGACTATAAACTTTAGAAGTGTAATAATGTAATGTGAATATAGAGTATAAACTTTAAAAGTATACTAATGTAATGTGAATATAGAGTATAAACTTTAAAAGTATACTTATGTAATGTGAATATTCAGAAACTCTTTAAAGTTATAAAAAAATAGAACATTCTACGTTTTTTCTCAATGCACCTCATCAATACAATTAATAACAATAGTTTTGAACGCTGACGTAAGTTTACTAACATGTAATAAGCCTAATAATCGCCGTCAATTAATAACACTAGTTATGAACGCTGATCGCCGTCAATTAATAACACTAGTTATGAACGCTGATCGCCGTCAATTAATAACACTAGTTATGAACGCTGATCGCCGTCAATTAATAACACTAGTTATGAACGCTGATCGCCGTCAATTAATAACACTAGTTATGAACGCTGATTGCCGTCAATTAATAACACTAGTTATGAACGCTGATTGCCGTCAATTAATAACACTAGTTATGAACGCTGATCGCCGTCAATTAATAACACTAGTTATGAACGCTGATCGCCGTCAATTAATAACACTAGTTATGAACGCTGATCGCCGTCAATTAATAACACTAGTTATGAACGCTGATCGCCGTCAATTAATAACACTAGTTATGAACGCTGACGTAAGTTTACTAACATTTAATCTGCCTAATAATCGCCATCAATTAAAATGAGTTTAAAATGTTTTAATAGGCCTGCTTATTTCGTTGATCATATTGTAATTATTGTTTAATAAATGTATTGTCCATTTTAAGACTTGAGCAGAAAGTCGATCAATGTTGTTTTGTGTTTTTAGTACGTTTTCAGCGTTTAAATGTTTGTTGCACTCGTTTGTCCGTATAATTGAAAATGTTATAATTTTGCTTATGTAATGCTCTTTTGGAATTTAACAGATATAGGAAAAACCTTGTTATTACTAAAAAAAAAAAAAAACAAAAGCAAAAAACATGAGAACATCTATTGTTAGCAAAAGGAATGTTTGCGCTAAGGAGTCCATAGGTCACACTATGTTAAGTTCGTGACAGGCTGGTTAACGATAATTGCTTGATTATGCAGAGACCTGTTCCCCAGACCGTTGTGCAGTGAAAGGAAGGAATAACAAAGCACTCTTTCAGTACAGAGT
This sequence comes from Sinotaia quadrata, assembly GCA_028829895.1. Lineage (NCBI taxonomy): Eukaryota > Metazoa > Mollusca > Gastropoda > Architaenioglossa > Viviparidae > Sinotaia > Sinotaia quadrata. Next base: position 135,490,646 of record CM054179.1, read on the forward strand.
CCCCATGATGACTGATGAATAAATTAAGGGTTAATGCCCAACTTACTCACCTTGACATGTTTTTCACATGCATTGCACAAGTTCTTGATACAAACACTTGAGAAATTAAAACTACAACAACAAAAATAATTGAAATGCAAACTGACATATGTCCACTTCATACTTAGGGAATGTCAATAAATGTGTTGTATACTTGGCATTTTATCTACCACATATCGGCAATTCGTTGGTACTCCTTCTTCCTCTATGAGTCACCGATTGCTCAGGTCACGGCCGACAACGCCCTCTTAATTGACGCAGACAGACGCAAATCTACAATCTGCACCTCATGTCTAGCAGACAGGGACGCGAAAATCGCTCATCGCCAACCATAGTGATCGCAGCTGGGCAAGACTAACAATGAAAATATGCATAAACTCTTTTCAGCTGCATTGTGGGCACACAGACTTAAATCTTCAACATTAATGTCGCACTCGCATCATCGTGATTTAATTTCATTATAAATCCTTTCCGCCATCATTACTGTTTCCTATGAAGTTATTTTGTTTCATCCCTAAGGTAATTGAGTATTTGTGTTTCATTTCCTCATGCTATCTTTGTGGGTCGGGATCAGGGGTCTCGACATAGTCGTTTTATAATTGAAATGTTTTAAATATTATTTATACTGTAAATGCACGTGACACCTGACACTACTGAAGTGTGAGTGGACTTGGGGTTGGCCCGTTAGGGTTTTAACCTTTTCTATAACATATTTCAGAAACCGTAAGCCACATAGGCGACAAATATATGGACGGGACAAAAGTATACACACACCATTCACATGATCAACTGGCTGGCAAGACTGGAAGTGGGGTGGAGGGTACATGTACCTAATTACGTAGATAATAATCTCAGACTGCATGATTACACCTCAATTTTCACAGCACAAATGATGGCTATTCTGACTAGTATCCCTCAGGCAACGAAGAACAAATTTGATTATAACAAATGTTTCTAGCCAATGACTCACTTTGCACTCCAAAATCAGAGTAGGGGGAAAGGGACCGGACATTAATTATTTCATACTAAAACAAACTTAAAAGAAACTAAATACAAGCGAAACGACATTAAAATAGTATGGATTCTACCATATAATTATATTGCAGGCAAAAAAAATAATGATAAATTACTTAAAAATAGCGCTTATACTGTAATACGAATATAAATGTATTTCACTAACTGTTGCCCATGATTGCACAAAAAAATTAATAATAAATCATGCCAAGACCAAAGAATGGAACACAATTGAACTAAAATACATGAAACAATTAAATAATTCAATTTACTAATAGTAAGCATAAAAAGTAAAGATAAAACCAGTTGGTAAACACCTGGTGGTAAACAACTGGTGAAACAAGCAAACGAAAAATATTTTACGACGAATTATCATCAAATACCAAAGGTAGCAGTCTTGATGGCATAATAGTAATAACAATAGTAAAACTAATGATAGTAATACAAGTATTAATAAACAGCTGAAACAATAAAGACAGCAGAATCAACGAAAATTAATATAACATTTTCACCTAATAATAATTTAAGACAAATAAATCCCAAAATATTAAAACCAATACATCCATCATCAGGCATAATACACTTTTATCCCAAAATGGTGACCTTACCCACATCCATACCTGCCACAACACACTACCAAGGTTCGATGCAGGCACGAAATCAGAGTAAGCTGGAAGGGTCCCCCCCCCACATTTAATCTGACTGATTGACTGACTGACAGTCAGTAGATTTGTCTGTCCCTATTTGCGTGACATAACCTTCAGGTACTGTTTGTTTTGTAAGTACCAGTGTTAAAATAACAACTCATGAATAGAATGTGCTAGAACTCGCTGATGTAATCTAAACCGGTCTTATGTGGATGAGTAGTTTTTATTATCCAATGGGTAAGATTTACGAACGCGACCAGCCGATGTGCTGATATCAAAGTTTACTTGCTGGAATATTTATGTGTTCTAATCACTTTGAATTTGGTGTGGCTGAAGTCCAGACATAGAGGGAGGCCATTAACTTAATGGGATGAAGCAACATTCCAGAATTTCTAGAATTTTCAGGATAGCAGAAATTTAAAAATGTTCAGGATAGCAGAAATTTTAAAATGTTCTATAGCTATCTGAAATTTATTTTTAAATTTATTGACCTTCTTACGCATATTGATAACTATGCGTATATGGTCTATAAATGATGGTTTTAATTCCTTACTTTTATCTTATTAATAGCATATAAATAGTTTCTTAAGAAAGAAATAGACCACGGAGAGGCTGTTTTAAGCAAGGTTGTTTTCAAAATTAGAGCCATCCACAAATCTACTATATCTTGAGATATTCTACAGGTTTAGGTTGGTATTTAACTTGATCTAGAATCCTGCTGATCTTTCCAAACAACCATACTCTCATTCCGAAGTTGTACTTTTTTTTTTATCAATTTCTATTTTATAAACTTCTTACTAATTAATAAAAACATCCATTTTATTCAGCAGAAATAAAAATGTTAGTCTGAGGTAAACAATTTTATGTGTTCAAGAAGCCACTGCTTTAATACATGTAAAAGGCAATAGTATAAAGACCATCCTTTCTCAAAACTATCAACTAGATAAAATTTATGAAATTGTGCATTTTAAGTGTGAAGATTTTATGCAGTGTTAAAAACATTTAACACAGTGAAATAGCTTAGCACCGAAGTAGTACACTAGTAAGTACTTTGTTCTTAATTCATACCCACCTAAGTTTTAAACCACAAATGGAATGAAGAAAAAATAATTTTCTGATACTTGGAAATAATAATGTTATGTCACCAGTCATACGTCTATTGAAATCCGGGGGGAAAGCTCGTTGTTAATGAGAAAAGTATGAGAATATAACTATTCTGCTAGCAAAAGTAATATTGTACAAAAAAGTCCACAGCCTACACTATATTAAATTCTTAAAACCTAGATACAATCGCTTTATTATGCAGGGTCGTGTTCCACAGAGAACAGAAAAGGGAAGCAAGAAGAAAGGATCCTTCGAGCAGAGAGGACTTATTCATAAATTTGAATTTAATGCATCGCAATTGATGCAGCCTAGTTATATTGGGCACTAATATTTCAAGTGTCCTAATTTTCAATGGTCTAATGTCTCAACTCAAGAGTCGTACAGTTTTAAATTATGTGGTCAGTCCCTAAATATTTCTTGATAAAAACAGATCTTCTTTTCAAAGGAAGCAAGAATTCGTAAACAAACGAAACAAACTCGGCTTTATATAAAACACAGGTAATGAAAGCTATAATAATACTAGTGTGATGGGGTAGGTCCTAATCTTGCAGACCAACGGGCATCAGCTGTGACAGAAACGCAGGAACACTTCTAGCAGCCTTTTCATTTCTTTATTCGGCTCATGTAGAACACTTCTTTTCCAGACAGCCACACACTGACCCGCCTAAACTCATTCTGTCCTCTTTTCGTGCTGCATGACTCTGTTCTTCTTCACGCGTTTAACAGACTCGAAAATACTAGTACGTATTTGACCCTGAACTCTCCCACACTTGTCTTCTCGTCTTGAACGCATATACGGATTCTGAAACAGTCGCAATTTGAATTTCAGTTTATCAATCGCAGTCACGGTAATGAGCTTGGTATGTATTTTGTTTTTGCTGGCTTCTTACGACAATCCTGACGTCAACGAATGTCAGGAGTTCATGAACCATAACTATGTTATTGTATGATTGGACAAATTGTCTAGGGGTTCTTGCATCCACTCAGTAACAGACTGAGAAATAGATCTAAATAGATATGCAGACAAGCAGAGAACAAGACGATATAAGTGTATATACTATCACTACAATTTACTACAAACAAACAAAAAGAAGTTACTCTTCACTAAAGATACTCGATAAGGAAACAACAAAACTTCAATAAAGGCAAAGGTTAACAATGACTGAAAAGAAAATAAATTCCTAATACAGCCTAGGAATGGCCTTCATCGACTCCTTAAACATCGCCAAGTGTTGTCAAATCCTGCCAATGTTTTCTGCGTTATTACCAGCATCGCGAAGTCAACGTTATCGCCAACATCTCGAAGTCAACGTTATTGCCAACATAGCGGAGTTCTCGCTATCTCAACATCGCGAAGTCAACGTTATCGCCAACATAGCAAAGTCGACGTTATTACCAACATAGTGAAGTCAACGTTATCGCTAATATCGCGAAGTCAACGTTATCGCCAACATCGCGAAGTCAACGTTATTACCAACATCGCGAAGTCAACGTTATTACCAACATAGTGAAGTCAACGTTATCGCCAATATCGCGAAGTCAACGTTATCGTCAACGTAGCACACATTGCCTGGACCCTCAACACGAAGCTTAATATTGTAGCATCCAGACCAACCGCTGTTGTGTTTGTTACTTTGGTCGACAAACTATATTCTGCGTTTGGTTTCAAATCGAAATTGTGTGCATGTCTGTCTCACTTGTGTAATGTACTGTGTTAAAAAGTTACATGTAAATATTGAATGAATGACGTAATGGTACGCCTGTGCAGCGTACAAATTTGAAAAGTTACATGTAAATGAATGCCGCCATGGAACTCATCAATTGTCATTTGTAGCCTACCTCATTGCTGGTACGAATCACAATCTACAGTTAGAACTTATGTACACGACACGCTAGCGTTGTTTTTAATTCAATATAATGAGTGCGTTGAGCATTTACCCCACCACCATACTATTTGCATTTCCTAATAGTTCTTTTATTTCCTAAGCGGCGAATTTGCCTGATCAATCGTCGTAAAATTATATATGCTAGCAACTTGGTAAAATAATCAGAATTTTGCAGAGATAGTTGCCTTCGAAGACGACCAAGATCGTCTTTTGATGTAAGTGTTCCCCTGCCGAAAAGGCGACAGACATAGTAGAGCATCGTAAATTATTCTAAATCATTACTAATTAATTCGGCTCCGCCGTAATCTGCTCGAGTTTGAACAAAACTCAAATCTGAACATACTCTAAGCCTACGTTTCCTTTCTAATACTATCGAAAAAGTGAAAGACCAACAGAGCTTTGAAATTACTCTATCTCATTATTAAATTCATAGGCTTCATCTTAAAATGGCGATCAAAATAGTCTCCTTCGTGTCTATGTTACCCAGGCTGAGATAAAATTTACCTGTTGAAAAGATGTGTATTTTCTAATTAGTTTGAAGATGGTGTGTCATAAGTCTAGTCATCAAACGCAGCCTTTAGCTTAAATGTGAGTAAACTGATTGAGAGAAAATGGACTTAGACATATTTCACGCATTCTGCTATTGATATGCTTGCCTATTATGTAGAGAGGTATTCTGTGAGTTTACTATTATTTCTACAAATTAGGAATAAAATACTTGCGTGAAGTTTGATAAACAATTGACATTGTTTCTAGTGAACATGTTTATAACTATTATGTTGTATTTATTATGCTATATGTGTGTGTCCGGTTAATAAATACTGTTGCAGGAAACTGTAAGTTTAGACTTGAATGTTATAAAGAATAGAGAAGAATAAACTGGAAAACTTAGTGTTTGTCCACTGATTACAATTTAAATTGAAAAAGCAGCCTATTACATCTTTTCCTAGAATCTTTAGAATTTCTGAATAATTTCTAGAATTTCCTGGTTTCCTGGTTTATAAACTGCTACGACGAGTGTAGATTCGAGAAGTCACTCCACCCAGTATTTAAGTAAGGATACACTGCACTCTGTTAATGGATGAAGGCAATTAATGCTTGGCTGCATCGAGCAATTTCTGATATAAGGAAGTTATGGTAAATTGCTACATTGTGATTCTGCTTGAGGTAGCTAATACGGAAAAGGATCACACAGATTATACTCCAGAGAACAACACCTCATAAAACATTCTACGTAATGCTAGAGAACACGTGGAGAATTGACAATACTATTGTAAACAATAAACTTGTGACATTGTTATAAAAGTTCGTGAAAGACTACCGTAGCATAGTCTAGATATGGTTAAATACAAATTATTATTACTCATCTCCCTATCTACAAATGTTTTAACTAAGCTGCCTGTATGTAATGTGCTAACTCTTGACATTGTTTTGATATCCTTTATTTATTATGTTATTCATGGCGGCACAATACCAGATTCTCTGTCTCTCTAGAGTACATAGCTCTCTGTATGCATACAACCAAATAAGCATCTCCCTCTTCTTGACACACACATGCGTTCATTATACTCAGACAGAGAAGAGTGAAACTGTGTTAACTGACTCTTCTGTGCTATCTTTCTTTGGTTTACATATAATTTACATATAATTTACTCCTAAACTACTTAGAGCTCTATAATGCTTTTACTATCCAAGAAAACTGCACTAAATAATCTTTAAGCACAAGTATTTCTTACCATATAATTTACCTGATAAATTATCAAATGAAATAAATAATTTTATTCATGTGATGGAGAAAACCATGCACATACACATAAATCCTAAAATACACAAAGAAATTAATATAACTAGCCTATAAAAATATATAAATACAAACTGCAATCCATTTCAACTCTGAATACGCCATACATAACGAGTTTAGTTAATAAATGCATAACATAGTAAAGGACGATTAAAATATGCATACTAACACAACATTGTACATTAGCACTGACAAGTTTACTCAGTGCAGTGTGCGCAATTTAAAACAAAGTGAGCGGCCATGTTGACCTAATTTTGTCAAGTGAAACAAACAGGGCTGTACATAGTATAGACACACATTCCACAATATGTTAGAGAAGAAAGAGGGTGGATGGGAGCTAACTAAATATAGATTTAAAGACAGATTTGGCTTCTCCTTTAGTAAGAGGTTTACCACATACAAACGAGTGCTAGGCATGGCAGCAGAGGAACAAAGGACCAATTGGCAATTGATAAGTCAATAGTTACTGACAGCAAGAAATGAAGAACATATCTTGCAATGACATGGATTGACTATTAAAAAAGGCTACCACGTATTCTCATATTCATAAATAAGTGAAACATTAAAATTGTACAAAATAGCACCATCAGAACAGAATCTAATACAGGAATTAAGGAAACACTGGAAAACTACCCTCATATGTACCAACACAGAAACTGTGGAATCTTTTATGGTGATTCCGTATTACCACTACTGTTCTGTATTACCCTAAAACCTCTCTGTCAAGTGATACAGAAAACAGGATTAGGATACAAATTGAAAGCTGGACAAGTCATCAGCCATTTACTGTACAAGGTGATCTCAAGCGCTATGGTAAAAATAAATGTGACATCACATTGCTGATCAATACTGTCAAGATCTGTACACAGGTTTAATGGGACGGAAAGTCAGAAGTCCATTGTTAATTCTATGTGTGAATGGAAGCTTGGATGCAGCCCTGCCCTTAGGTCAACTGAATGATTCACCGACAAATATGTGCCCTGACAAATGTGCACCCCAACAAGTGCATGCTGACAAAATCGCGATGGACAAAAGCGCGACGACGTGTTCTGTCCCTAACCCTAACCCTAATCCTAATCCTAACCATAACCTTAATCCTAACCCTAACCCTAGCCCTAACCATAACCTAACCATAACACTAACCCTAACCTAACCCTAACCCGGTTCACCGACAAATGCGCGAACAACAAATGCGCGCCGACAAAACCGCGATGGACAAAAGCGCGCCGACAAAATCGCGCTCTTTGAAATCGACAAAATCGCGCCGACAAATGCGCGCCGACAAAATCGCGATAAACATCACCAAGTAAAGAATGGCAGGAAGTGTTATCTATGTTCGCTCTATTACGTAACTGCACGCATTGCAGGAGGGAGGGAGGGAACCTCCAAGGTAGAATTCAATAGACCTAAGTATGTTAGGAGGCACCGACCTTTAGAGAACCGTCATTCAACCGTGACTATGCAGACAAAGGGGAAAAGACTAGGGAACTAATTATGTCACAGGGGGCAGATGCTGATTTTTAGCGCCATTTTTTTTCAGCGCGATACCAGCAAAACCCTAAATCATTATTTACAATCAGAGATTTAACTAGACCAGACGTACCTCTACGCTCTTTTGACCGCGGAATTTGTCAGTATCACAGGACTTTTCCTTTTAATCAAACTGAGTTACCTAAGCCATGGATATTATTACGTCACAGAAAGGAAAGGTACAAATGCTTTATGAAGGGTATCGATATCGTCGCGACAAGCTCAATCAAGATGGATCGTCTTCATGGAGGTGTGTAAAACAACAATGTGCCGGTAGACTTAAGAATACAGACGGGACGCTACAAAAGAGTACTGATCACATGCACGCTCCAGACACCACTAAAAATGAAACAGAAAAGGTCAAGGCCACTATACGAGAACGCGCTGCAAATGGAGTGGATAAACCTCGTCAGATTATTGTGAACAGCACAACAGCTCTTAATGTTGATCTTTATGGTAAAATTATTAAGAGTTGATGTATGCTTCATTCTTTTCATTGCATTAGTGTAGGGATTATTTACACGTAGTATTGATCTTTATGGTAAAATTATTAAGATTTGATGTATGCTTCATTCTTTTCATTGCATTTGTGTAAGGATTATTTACATGTAGTATCTCATAATAGTGATCTTTAAATAAAATTATTAAGATTTGATGTATGCTTTTCATTGCCTTATTTTGAGGATTATTTGCACTCAAAGTCGATCGCGATTTTGTCGGCGCGCTTTTGTCGTCGCGCTTTTGTCCATCGCGGTTTTGTCGGCGCGCATTTGTCGTTCGCGCGTTTGACGGGTCACTCCCTAACCCTAACCCTAACCCTATCGCGCATTTGTCGGAGCGCGCATTTGATGGGTCACCAACTGAATAGCCTTTAAATAGGTGAGTAAACCCAAGCCACATGGTTTTTCCCACAATGAACACATGCCAGGTGTGTAGCAGAAACCCAGATTTCGATGTAATGTAAATCTGAAAGTTTATTTGAATGATAAGCCAAAAGGCTTGAAAAAAGAAAAATATGAAAACTTGGCTATTTATTGGACATACACACGTGCAAACGTATGCGTGCACATACACAAGCACGTATACACTAGACTTTCGGTTTCAGAGTCACTCTTTATTTTGAAATATTGTTAACATATCTATTGGGATATTGGATAATTGTTAATCGTATTGCGATTGTTAATTTTAAATAGATAAAATAGGAGGTAGATCTCTTACAGAACTTTCATTAACCTATTTTCATTTATATGTACAGTGTGTGGGTGTGTGAACATATATGTACTTTTCCAATTCAATAGTTAACTTGAAATGTTCGCGAATCGATTGGAATATTTGGATAATTGTTAATTGTATTGCGCTTGTTAATTTTAAATAGCTATCGGAGGTAACTCGCTTATAGAAGTTTTGTTAACCTATTTTCATTTATAAGAACATTGTGTTATTATGTGAACATATGTATACTTTCCAATTCAATCTTTCTATTTATTTTTTAAATACATAATTTGCAGTTTAAGAAAATATTGTATAACTTAAATGAAGTTAGAATTTATTAATGTAAATAATGCAATCGGCAGATTACTCTACACTCTTTACTGTCATGATGAAACTCATAAATCTACTTGATCAATTATTGTTTGGGTACAGACTGCACAAGTGGTAGACATTTTTCTGAACATTTATCCTCATTAGCAGTATAAGTGTATGCTTAATCTTTAACTGTATTTGTTTGAATGCAATGATTGTTGATTAACAAATTTATTGTTAACATTTTATTACCCTTTTTACGCATACTATTTAAGTTGTATGTTTGGAGTAATAGTGGGTGGATGGGGGTTCTATAATTTAATTTTAAAAGGGTTCGAATTACTCCTTTAGAAAGACGTTTCACATGCGAATAGGAATTATAAATTATGTGCTAGTAGAACATATATATATATATATATATATATATATAACCCTATTTCCAGCGTTAGGTAGACCATGCTTAAAAACCAGCATTAGGTGGACACAGTGTATATCCCATAATAATAATAAAATTAACATTTTTTTTTCACATTCTGCTTTTAGACATCACTAATAGCAAACGTACTTAATTTGAAGAAAAAATATCAAATAACAAAAAATATACATGTTTTGTGGTCTGCCTAATTCCTATAACCCTAAAACCAGCATTATGTAGACAAACACATACACTTAAAAACCAGCATTATGGGACTCGTACTTAAAAACCAGCATTATGTGGACACTTAGTTAAAATGGTCAATTTTATAGTTGTAAACAAATGAATCTTTTTAAAAACCATGACTCTGCATAAATAAATGTATAGGTTATAAATATAAATCAAAAGTAGAAGAATACATTTGCTTTAATAGATATTTGTATAGATGTATCTCATTTTATAATCTAAAAGTCCACAATTTGGTATGAATAAAAATATATTGTTGAGTTTTTATATTGATTTATTACGATTTAAATCAGGATATACATTTAGAATCATGTTAAAGGACTCCAAACTCAATTAAATCTTGAGTTTGGAAAAATATATGTTTATACTTAAAAACCAGCCTTAAGTAGACATCATTTGCTTAAAAACCAGCCTTATGTAGACATCATTTGCTTAAAAACCAGCCTTAAGCAGACATCATTTGCTTAAAAACCAGCCTTAAGCAGACATCATTTGCTTAAAAACCAGCAATATGTGGACATATATGTCATTCTAATAAATGAAGCTATATTTCATTATTTAATGCCATTGTCTCATTATTTAATAAATTGTTCAAATTTAAAAGCATGTTAAAAGGTCCAAAATTTAATTTGGTATTAAAATTGGAAAGTAAATGTTTTAAAAACAGCCTTAGGTGGACATTATGTGCTTACATACCAGCAATATGCAGACAACATATATGTTACTCAAATAAATAAAGGAAAGCAAGGTTTCCTTAATTTATCACTATTTCATACAGGTTTAAAGTCAAAATTAAATTAAAGGACCACAAAATCAATATAGTGTTGACTTACAAAAATAAAAGCTTTTTTCTTTTAAAAACAACCTTATGTGAGCATAATTTGCTATTAAAAAATTAAAAAAGTAATCATACCTGTAAGTTAATTTTGGAAATAACTTGATTTTTCTATATTTTTTCTATATTTACTATTAATTTCTCACCATTTAAAAAAAGATTCAAACTCAGAATCATGTTTAAGGACCCCAAATTTAATTTGGTATTAAAGTTGGAAAGTAAAAGTGTTATGCTTATAAAACACCCTTACTTGTACAATGCAAACTTTGAAACCAGCAATGCAGCAATATGCAGGCAACTTAAACATTATTGTAATAAATAAAGCAACGTTTCTTAAATTTATTTCTATTTAATGCAGGATTCAAATGCAAAATCATTTTAAAGGACCACAGTTTCTATTTAGTGTTGAATTTGTGAAAAATAAGTGTATGCTTAAAAATCAGCCTTACGTAGACATTATTTGCTTAAAAACCAGCAATACGCAGACATTATTTGCTTAAAAACCAGCAATACGCAGACATGTATATGTCATTCTAATAAATAAAGCTAAGTTTCTTTATTTAACATTATTGTATCACTATTTAATAAATTGTTCAAATTTTTAAAGTATGTTGAAAAGTCCCAAATTTAATTTGGTATTAAAATTGGAAAGTAAAAGGTTTATGCTTTAAAACCATCCTTTGGTGGACATTAAGTGCTTAAAAACCAGCAACATGCAGACCGCATACATGTCACTCAAATAAATAAAGTAATGCTTCTTTAATTTATCACTATTTAATACAAGATTTAGATTCAAATTCATGTTATACGAGACACTAAATCAGTAAATGTAATTTAGTGATGAGTTTGGAAAATTAATGTTTAATGCAACTAGAGGTACGTGGACAATATTTGCTTAAAACCAGTGCTATGCAGATAAGCATATATTATACTCTAATAAATAATGTACATGTTTCTTTATTTAAAATTATTTTCAATAAACTAAAGAAACATAGTGTGTAAAAAGTGTATTATCATTTTGGGGAAGAGTTCGCATATTACGTTTAATATAAAACGATCCGAAATGTAAGGATTTCACCAGGTTCTTGAAGTGTTATTCCAAAATAAACATTATCGGATATGTTACTTATTACTGATCCATGAGTAAGGCCAGTAAGTAGTTTAGTGATTATATTTAATTAATTATTATACAATTGTTGCACAAACCAAACAGTAGACAATGCGGTGGTTGATAAAATATTTTCACAATTTAATAAACATCAAAGAACTAAAGCCGCAAACATGTTGGCTGGGCTTGGCGGTGTTGTAATACAGTGTAACCTAATTCGTGATATTACGTCACTCGGGGTATTATGGGACAATGTGTATTATCGTACAAACAAATAAAAATTAGTAAAAACTATTTAACGCAAAGTAAAAACCTATAGATATTATATCCGTCCATTATTTTGAATATATCTTAATAATGCATTCCATTTAATATTCGTCCCATAATAACCCAACCTTTTACATTAGACATGAATAGACGTATATGTTCACAGAAAAAAGTCAAATATTGTAAAAAGCCCACTATTAATGCAATCCGATTTTATGGACCCCAATTATCGCCTTATAGCGATATTTCACTGTACTTAGATTTATTTATGTAACAGCGGTGATGAATTAAATTATAACTATAAAGAGCTGTCTTTAAGTACGATTATAATTTAGAACGATAAGGCTTGGGGCGACACTTGTTTATGGGTGAAGGCCGAATGAACACGTAAATTATACTGTCCATAGATAGAAACTGTCCAGTGCTCTTGCACTATAAAACAGTAAAGTCGCAAGTCTAAAATAAAAATTGAGTAATGTAGAATGGACTCCTCAAGATCCATTCTGTTAAAACTTATAAAATGAAGTAGATTTTGAATTAAAATTTCTATTTAAGAAATACTCTGTCATAAATTGAAGGACTTAATTAGTGTCTGAAGCAATATTATTGAACTGAAGGACAACCGCAAAGGCACAGCAATTCTTGCTTAATTCAGGGGCTGAGTTCGATTCGTGCCAGGATGGATAGTGTGATTCTTACCCCATCCCCAGATAAGGTTCTAGGCTTTGTATCTAGTCCATCAAATAGGACAAACAAAATGGTTAATTTACTAAAACAGTACGTTTACTAAAGCTCGTGCAAGCCTGGCAATTAAAGAGCGAAGAATGTCTCCGTTGGTTACTCACTGCCTGACATAATTGCACATAAAATTGATACCCCTCCGCCTCGTAAAAGATGAAGAAAAGAACAGAAGTATTTGCTCTTGCCATCAATCAGTGCCACCGACTATTTCTCTCTATTAAGAAAGCTAACATGTAAATGATAAAGTAATCAAAATAAATGATCTCTTACCTTATTTTGTAGACAGTACTGCAGAGATTAGCTGAAAAACATCGATCTGCAGTGTACATGCTTTCTGTTTCAGAAATAAGTACAGTCACAGATCCTTTATCTTTTTTTTTTTTTAAAGTGTGAGAACTGAATGATGAAAACCGCTGATCTTCGAAAGACTGGAAATAAAGTCTGATAAGTTCGGGTCTACTCAGTCATTTTCTCTTTTTTTACATTCATTTAATGCCCTCCCTATTCAGAGCGAAACATGATGACTAATTTAAACTCCTTTATCTCACCCTTTCCCACAGACTCAGATGAGACTTTTAGAGAGAGAACAGATAGATCGTGGTAACAATTAAAAAGAAAGGTGTGGTTTGGATGGAACAAAGGTTCACTGTGCATTCAACCATCAATCAATCAATGCCAAATCCCTAGGACTGAAAACGCCTGAATTTTATTGGTAGGTATTGCTTGGTACTGCGGACTGGATAACAAAAGGATGTATAGTTTGAAAGGAAGAGAAATAATAGCATGGAGTTTAATTGTTGAGTTTAAGCCCAAACTCTGGTATATCGTTTTCTCTTTCCGATTTTTAACTATCAAGGGATCATCAGCGTGAGTGGTACCACTCGGGAAACAGTTTATTGTTTTTATTGAATTATAATACTATTAAAAATATGAATGAATTATAATTTTATTTGAACTATGAAACTTGAAAATGCAGATATATACGAATATAGACTTAGTTATATTAAGTTGTCTGTGTTGTTTATGAACGGACGCGTAGTTCCTGTTAGCAAGTGAACGCATAAGGATGTGAACTGTAAAGCATGCCTTTAGGGATTAGGGATTAAGATTATTGGTCTTTCGCGTTGGCGTGCTGTTCAAGACGCTGTGAAGCGTGAACAGAAGGTACTCGGACAAAGCAGAGAGTAGGACTGATTGATTGATTGATTGAGTGTAGGGGGGGGGGCGCTTCCGGCTTCCGCCACTTTCGCGAGCGTAGGCCTGAGTGTGCCTAACTCTACATCAAAGTTATACAAAGTACCGCCAGCTAGACTTGCTACCTTAGGTGATTGTTGACACAGAAACTTAGATAATCAAAGAGATTAGATTCTCTCTTCTCTTGTTAATTTCTTTTCTGTCTCTGTCTTTTTGTTCTCTCTCTCTCTCTCTCTCTCTCTCTCTCTCTCTCTCTCTCTCTCTCTCTCTCTCTCTCTCTCACACACACACACACACACACACACACACACACACACACACACACACACACACCATAACTTGCCCATTTGAAACATATTCACGTTTTCACAGAATGAAGTCTTAGGAAATAAAGTCACAATGAAAAATGTCACCGGAAGTAAAGTCACAATATATGTTTAATATAAAGTCGTAAGTCAGTGTGATTGTGTTATACTGTTTATTAACTGTAAGTGAAGGACGAAATGTCACGGAGGTTAACAGCTCGCTGAAGATGTGCGTGGTTCAAATACAGTTCGGGGTGAAAAAACGTTAATAATTATAATGTATGCGTGTATGTCCGCTATTGTCTTTGGTGTGCACGTGCGTGTATTTTATATACCGTATAAATGCATTCTAAATCATACATTTAGTTCTGTTTGTATTAATTTTATTTGTAAGTCCATATATATGTTCATTATTTACTGAATAACAGTAAAAGGAAGTAAGCGGCGGCTCTGTTGGATCGCGGTTCGATTCTCCCTCGGGATTAAATGTGTGTGTGTGTGTGTGTGTGTGTGTGTGTGTGTGTGTGTGTGTGTGTGTGTGTGTGTGTGTGTATGTGTGTGTGATTTGTCCGTCGTATACATTTTATAATCCATATTATAATTCACAATTTTAATAAAATGATTTATTCATACATAGTCATGTTTTATGCATGTAGTCCATAAACACGTATATTATTGACTGAATAACAATAAATGACAGTTAGCGATTGCGCAGATTAACATATCTCCCAAGAGGATCGTGGTTGTGATTCTCGCTCAGAGTAAAATATGTTTTATTTTGTTTTTGTTTGTGTACGTATGTTTGAGTGTGCTCGCGCGCGCGAGTGTGTGTGTGTGTGTGTATGTGTGTGACTGTAAATTAAAAGAACGTGCCTCTTATCTCTCCGACACAACTTACATAGTAAATATGACTTAAACTTTAGCAGTGGATATTACTGACAGTAATAAGAGCGGTTCATAATTGTGCTTCGATGAATTTATGTATACCAAGCATGCAGCTCGCAAAACCAATGTATTCCTTTTTTTTTTTTTTTTTAGAAACTTCAATCTGACGTGCATTGTTCGACAACTCTTTACTTGTTTAATACATACGGCTGGTAACTGTGAATAAAATGTTCTTTAAAATATCACCTAACAAACATTACCAACAGATGTTTAGTGTGATATGACTGCTTGAAACATGATTTCATTGATACATTTTTATTTAGTTTCATTTTATGTAAATACGTCAGATTCTTTTCACTTCTGGAAATTATTTCTCGATCGAGATAAAAGAAAATTGAACTGTGTTAGCCGTATTATTGATAGTGTTCTATTGTTCTTGTACTAGTGGGCGATTATAAAGTTGAAATATATAGTACTAATTGATCAAAACGGTCGGCATATCTGTAAGATATAGTAACTATAAATTTGAACGGTGACATGCAATATTAATAAAACTCACCTACCATACAACTATCTAACATGTTTATATTGCATTGAATGCTATAACCATATGATTGCATTGGTGTCTTATTTTGTTTTAGCGTAGTTCTTTGGCGTTTCTTGGAATTACACTTGTAGTATTGGGTTACACATAGAGCTATAGTTTAAATCTTATTTACTATGTGAGTTGTGTCGGAGAGATTAGAGGCAGATTCTTTTAAATTACAATCACACACATACACACAGTCTCTCTCTCTCTCTCTCTCTCTCTCTCTCTCTCTCTCACACACACACACACACACACACACACCCACACACACACACACACACACCCACACACACACACACACACACACACACAACAAAACATCTTTAATTCAGAGAGAGAATCACACCACGATCTTCTTGGGCGAGAGGTTAGTTTCTGCACAATCACTTATTTCCATTCACTGTTATTCTATCTATAATTTACTTGTTTATGGACTTCAAGCATAACAATATAACTAAGTATGAAAAAATCATATAATTAAATGCGTGAATTATAATATGTTCCGATATACAAGTCACACACACACACACACACACACACACACACACACATTTACCCCAGAGCGAGAATCGAACCACGATCCTAATGAGCCGTCGCTTAATTCCATTTACTGTTATTCACTCAATAATAAGCATGCATACCGACTTACAATGAAAATTAATTAAAACAGAACTAAATGTATGTATTACAAAGCATTTATACGGTATATAAAATACACTTGAATCACGCACATATTGAGCGAGCAGTTAACCTCCTTGCCTTTTCCTGCTTCACTCACTGTTAATAAGTATTATAAGATATACACTCTGACACTTATGACTTTATATTGTGAATTTATTTCCTGTAACTTTTTCCTTGTGATTTTATTTCCTATGACTTTTTTCCTGTGACTTTTTTCCAGTGACATTTTTTCCGCTCACCGTTGATAAGAAGCGACTCCATACACAACTCTCTTGTTTTAGGTTAGAGAAAAAATATGAGGGAATTTTAGAGACAGTTTTGTTTTTGTTGTTTTTAGAGAAATGTTAGGGTTAGGATTAGCTGTAAATAAAAAAAACACAAATATAAATATATTCTAAAACTTTTTTACTTGTATTCCTGATTTAGGTTTTGTTTCTGCTAAATTTTGTGTTTTAATGACTTAAATATTGCAGTAAAAATAGCATCGAGTAACACTTTGTATCTAAATGTATGTCATATAACTTCTGTCCTTCGATATACGTATAATGACCCCTTTGTTTTTAAACACGACAATTGTGTATGGAGCTGTTGGGTCTACCGTACACACCTTTGTGTACATAAATGCCTGCAGTGTTGATTTGGTGGAAGTACGAAGGAATGCGTAGCCATTCACTAAGAGTAACATT
This sequence comes from Sinotaia quadrata, assembly GCA_028829895.1. Taxonomy (NCBI): domain Eukaryota; kingdom Metazoa; phylum Mollusca; class Gastropoda; order Architaenioglossa; family Viviparidae; genus Sinotaia; species Sinotaia quadrata. The sequence goes on from CM054179.1 coordinate 135,508,143, forward strand.
GCTAAGAAAAATAGCAGGACTTCCGACTGATTGCACAATAATCGCCAGTCAGTAGTAAAGATCGGTACTGTTGTTCTCACGTGTACGAGTGTAGACGAGGAGGAAGGATTAACTTTTGATATAAGCCGCCTGGCTGTTAGGAAGGAGACAGGGGTCCGGGGTGTTTGGAAACCCACTATAAACCGTTAAGATGAGAACAATAGGGATGGTCTCTTTGAGTTGACAAAAGAAAGCCCATTATCTCCTCTATGACAGAGTTGAGGAAAATTAACTCTCCACGTGACAAAAGGGGGGAAAGTAAGGAAAAGACAAGAAGGGTGTTGGATATATTGTTTGTTTTTTAAAAAAAAAATAATTAATAATAATAATTACCCGAACAACAAGAGCTCAGAGACCTAGAAAATTTTGACGGGCCAGACATGAGGTAATGAGTAAACAGTAAAAACAACTTTGCGGACAGCTGACCATTTGGAAATAATAGATAAAAACTAGGTTGACATAGCCAGGGGGGTAAACCACCCCTCCCTTTCCCCCACAACCCCTCCACCCAGAGCAAAAGCGGCGGAAGCCGGAAGCGCCCCCCCCTACATTCAATCAATCAAATCAAGTTTTATATAGAGGAAAAAAACTAGGGCCAGTGTGTTATTGCATTTGTAGTGGGGAAAAGTCACAGAATGAAGTCTTAGGAAATAAAGTCACAAGGAAAAAAGTCACAGGAAATAAAGACACAATATATGTTTAATATAAAGTCGTAAGTCAGTATGTATGTGTTATACTGTTTATTAACTGTAAGTGAAGGACGAAATGTCACGGAGATTAACAGCTCGCTGAAGATGTGCGTGGTTCAAATACCGTTCGTGGTGAAAAACATTAATAATATATGCTTTTGTCTTTGGTGTGCAGGAGCGTGTATTTTATATACCGTATAAATGCATTCTAAATCATATATTTAGTTCTGTTTGTATTAATTTTATTTGTAAGTCCATATATATGCTCATTATTTACTGAATAACAGTAAAAGGATGTAAGCGGCAGCTCAGTTGGATTGCGGTTCGATTCTTCCTCGGGATTAAATGTGTGTGTGTGTGTGTGTGTGTGTGTGTGTGTGTGTGTGTGTGTGTGTGTGTGTGTGTGTGTGTGTGTGTGTGTGTGTGTACGTACTTGCGAAGATTCGGTTCTGCGGTACATTGCTTTATATGCAAGTTTGGCTCTGACGACTGTAAAAGTTACTGGAGTCCTTTCAAGTCTTCTATAAATGTTTCAAACTTGTTCTACCAAAATTGATCAGAGGCTCCCACTTTATACAGTTTATCAGCTATTAATTATTCACTATGTTAAATTTGTAACCAGAAAACATTGTTAGTTTGCCTTCACTCGTGCGTATAGTCCAGCTAATCAAACGTAGGCATGACATTTTAAGGAGTGTGGCATCTTGGAAGAGCAAAGAGCACTTACTTCGCGATCAATCGATTCACCGCACTCCCTCAAAGGACTATGTGCTCTGTGTACATAGAAGCCTACATAACTTTTTCTTGTTTTCAGTGTTTCAAGCCGTAAGTAAGAAGGAAATACGCAATGTAATAACCAAACTGAAACTGAAACAAGCAAACTGAAACTTACTTAAAATCATGTGAAATATTGAAACTCGATTTGACAGTTATTTCAAAACTTTAATTAAACTAGTTTATTTGATATTAGGAAAAATATTAAAAGTTTAAACTAGTTTCATATATCATCAAATAATAAGAAAGCTTCAATTAATAAACATTTCTATATGTGCCTTTGTACTTAGTAAGAAGAAGTGGCAGGAGAATGACCTGCTGTTTATTAGTCATATGCTTGAATCATGAATCTATTTTTATTAATGCTATCATCCTTTTAGTTCATTCATATGTAATGCTTGTCTGTAAATGAGGTCGTGTGGTTTGCGTGGAATGTGTACACGTTAATAAAACAAACAGATAGAGAGAAACAGAGTAGTAATTTACTAGATTATATTGTAATAATTCAGTGAATACACAAATGCGTTCATTTTTAAAGACACAAATGACATATTATCTTGCTAATCAGTATTGGCATACAGCTTAATTGTCGCCAAACATTTTTATCTATCTCTCTATTGATTTCACGTTAAATTGCTCCTAACAGTGAGTAAGCAGATGCATTTCGATACGTGAAGAAATTCATTTAAAAAATGTATAGTTTGTTTGTTTCCATTCTATTGGTTATTTTTTCTTTTTTAAGGAAGATTAAATCGGCAAACATTTTTTTGTTTCTAAAGTGAGTATGGAATTTTTTAATAAAAAAAAGTCAAGAGAATGACCTTACAATAATTTTAGATAACATTTTAACTTTATGCGCCCAATTATGAAAAAACATCATTGTCTTCTTCTGCTTTGGTTTACAGAGTGACCAATAATATTTTAAAGATATCAAACGTAATACTAATTTACACCATCTCTGTTATAGAAAAATAAATATGGAAATACAGAATCTGAATACAGTGAAACACGACTAAAAAGAATAGAGTAAGCGATATCTTTTATACAAATAAAAGTGATCATTGCTTAGAGAAACCTCTTAAAGGATTCTAAAAGGAAATAAGCATTATTTAAATTTTTATTATGTTAATTAAGTAATTGATTTAATTAAAGAAAATAAAGGCACTCTGATAGGTTAATTATTTTGATTTGTTGATTCTGCTTAACAATATTATTATTTTTAAAATCCTCCTGCTTTTATAGAAAGCAACGCTAGCGAATTGCGTATAACGTACTAGCTAGACTCGCTGAGATCCTACATTCAAACAAAGCGACAACCAGTACGAATAATATAAAAACAATCAGATAGACGAGTATATATGGATAGGTAGATTGGTAACTAGTAAGATAAATAGATGGATAGAATTTGGATGTGAGAGTAGACAGTTCCATCGAAAGACAGATGCACGTACAGATCGACAGACAAATATGCAGAAAGATAGATAGATAGACAAACAGACAGACAGACGGGTGGATGGATGGATAGAAAAGAAAAGGAAAGAAACAGATAGACGGGTGGACGGACGGGCAGGCAGATAGAGAGGGGATTTTGACATTGATAGGAGACAAATATATAACGTTAATGATAAGAATAGATAGATAGATAGATAGATAGATAGATAGATAGATAGATAGATAGATAGCGTGGACTACTCGCTCTCAGAATTGGAATGCATTCATGCAGAGATTCATTCTGTTGTCGTATTTTTCCAACATCACTTTCACGCCTTGTGTACCACTTAAAATCCTTAGACAAAAGACGCTGGCTAAACAACCCTTCCTTGGTGTGAGTGAAATCAACTTTCAGTAAAGAAGAGACTTAGTGAGCTTGGAGGGAGGTTTCTCGCTGGCGGTACTTTGTATAACTTTGATGTACAGTTAGGCAATGCAGCTTGAAGAACAGCACGCCACGCGAATAATCCCCAATCGTCATTCCCCCCAGGCATGCTTTTGCATTCACTTACTGACAGGAACTACGCGTCCGTTCATAAACAACACGGACACCTTACTATAAACTAAGTCTTATATTCGTATACATCTGCATTTTCAAGTTTCATCAGTCAAATAAACAAATAAAATTATAATTCATTCATATTTTTAATAGTATAGTTCATTCGAAGTGAGCCTACTTCATGACATAATATACTCACAGTTACCAATCATAGTTATCAAACAAAAAAAACCCTGCTTTTAAAATAAATAAAGCAATGAGAGCCTTGTTTAAAACATACAATAAAATAGTACAGTATTTTCAAATACACTCAACAACATTAGCAAAACATACCTGGTAAATTTATGAGGTTTCTATATCTGCATAATTAAGTTATTATGTGCTATTGAACACCTGAAGATTCTAAGATTTAAAACAATTTTCATTTACTTATGGTTACCATTATGCGTTTGCTAGGATGATTTATGAATGATTTTAGTGTTTGATATTTTGTTTCTGATAAAATATTCATGATTAAGGCGAATGTTCCAAACGACTCCTCAAAGAAAGTATGGCTCTATATTCAGAGTTTCTTGTCGGGCTAAACACAAATTTTGAACCGCTCTTATTATTGTCAATAATATCCATGGCTAAAAAATTTCTCTTTTACAAAACTCACATATAAAATTAATGTTCTACAGTGGTACGGTCGTGCTCCCACAGTTCAAATTAACTACACCGTTTCGCTTCTCTATTTAAGTAAAAGATGTTTTTATTTTGTTTGTGAGTGTGTGTGTGTGTGTGTGTGTGTGTGTGTGTGTGTGTGTGTGTGTGTGTGTGTGCGCGCGTGTGTGTGAGTGTGTGTATGTGTGTGTGTGTGTGTTTGTTTGTAATTTTTTGTGGTGGGTGGGGTACAAGGATGTTGATCCGTCGGGAAGTTCTAAAGTTATATGAATTTCCACATTTCCTTATGACTCAGGAATTATTTCTCCTGCGATCCACCAGGTGTGTCCTTTTTCTGATTTGCAGTTATTTAAATATGAATTAAAAACTAACCCCTCCCTCTACCGTTAGCTAAGAGTGGCCCTTTGATCCCCTGACCGCTTCCTGTACCCTAGCCCATAGCTCAGTGTGAGTCTATCAGTTAGCTACAAGTGACCCTTGGATCCCTAACCATTTCCTGTGCCCTAGCCATGTGTGGTCAGTCTTGTATAACTCTAACATCCTGCTAATGTCTTGGAGTGGTTGGTCAGTCTTGTAATTTGTGTCTTGGTTGAATGATTTGAATGTGTATTTTGTGCTATTGTTCCTATACCCCTTGTGTATCTATATTTTACTATTTTAAATTTTTAATGTTTATGGAGTGATGCCGGGCTAAGTTTTGTTTTCGCCTGACACGCACTTTGGGCCGATTTGCGAAATTGGGTCATCATGATTACCGTATTGTTGCGCGCGCAGTTATGGACATACAATTATACACTTAACTTCTGGACGTAGTCCGTAGATTCCTCTTTCGAAATCATCCCTGAGAACGGAGCTGAGGAGTAAAATTACGAGGTTGTAAATTCATTATAATTATCTCAATGCAATAACTTTATTGCAACCATATATTGAATTTGATGGATTCAGATGGATTTTGTTGTTTAAAATATATTTCACACACAAAAAAATAGCAGGATTGATCATTGACTGATAAAAACGACTTTCTAATTAGGGTCAATAAATATTCTTTATGCATGAACTGATTAATATTGCTTTCTAAATCAGAGTAACTATTTCAGTTGTTTGATAGTGTCTTTTTATATTAAAAATATGTATAAAATTCTATTTACAGATATAAAGTCAAGCAAATAAAAAATTGAAAAAAAGAAATTTGGGGGTCAGGTGCACGAATTTTATTATCTCAAGAGATATTGCGAATATCCGACTTTTTATTTTATATTCAGAGTCACAAATTATTTTGCTTCATGCCTACCAATTTTAGTCCTTTTCTAACAATTAGAGGAGTAGAATTACAGGTGACCACGGCCATCCGAACGAGCTAAAGCGGGAAATGGGCCATTTTAAGTAGTTTGAACCTAATTATTTCCGACATGGATTACTCTAAAAATACTCAATAAATACAGATCATAGGACCCGTGGTTGTGCATTAGGTACCTGAATTCAATGCATGTAGAGTAAAGCGTTCGTCAGATAAAAAGTCAAACGCTTCGAAAAATCAAGAAAACTCAATTTTTGCAGGAGGGTTGCAGGAACAGGTTTTTCTGTAGAGTTCTTTGGAATATCAGACTTTTTATTTTACATTCCGAGTCACAAAGGATTTAGTTTCATGCCTACCAATTTTAGTCCTTTTCTGACAATTAGTTTTGTAGAAATTCAGCTTTTGTCAAAATGTCAACTTCAGTTAGCGCCTTGCATTATTAGTAGGTAAAGTCGATTTTTTGAGACAAAGAAATTTTGGCGCCAAATCGCGTTTTCTACTAAAGTCGCTGAAATTTTGATAGATTTTGCAGGATAGTACAGGAAGACTCGTGGCTTATTTTGAAACGATAATATTTCATATTTCTCGAAATATGAATTTTTTTGTGAAAATTTTATTTTTCTAATTATGCGCATTTCTCTTAAAGTACGAGGAATTTAATAAAACTAACTTCAGATTCGGGTTCAGCACACGCGGATACAGTTTATTTGTTCAAAGAGGTATTTGTAATATTGCGCCAATTTGTCAGAATTGACGTTTGGATATTTTCGCACCTTTGGCCGATTTGCAAAGTTTGGTCATCGTGATTACCCTATTGTGGTGCGCGCAGTTATAGACATACAATCATACACTTAACTTCTGGACGTAGCCCATAGATTCCTCTTTCGAAATCATCCCTGAGAACGGAGCTGAGGAGTAACATTACAGGTGACTGTGGCCATCCGAACGAGCCGAAGCGGGAAATGGGCCATTTTAAGTAGTTTGAACCTAATTATTTCCGACATGGATTACTCTAAAAATACTCAATAAATAGAAGTCATAAGACCCATGGTTGTGCATTAGGTACCTGAATTTAATGCATGTAGAGTAAAGCGTTCGTCAGATAAAAAGTCAAACGCTTCGAAAAATCAAGAAAACTCAATTTTTGCAGGAGGGTTGCAGGAACAGGTTTTTCTGTAGAGTTCTTTGGAATATCAGACTTTTTATTTTACATTCCGAGTCACAAAGGATTTAGTTTCATGCCTACCAATTTTAGTCCTTTTCTGACAATTAGTTTTGTAGAAATTCAGCTTTTGTCAAAATGTCAACTTCAGTTAGCGCCTTGCATTATTAGTAGGTAAAGTCGATTTTTTGAGACAAAGAAATTTTGGCGCCAAATCGCGTTTTCTACTAAAGTCGCTGAAATTTTGATAGATTTTGCAGGATAGTACAGGAAGACTCGTGGCTTATTTTGAAACGATAATATTTCATATTTCTCGAAATATGAATTTTTTTGTGAAAATTTTATTTTTCTAATTATGCGCATTTCTCTTAAAGTACGAGGAATTTAATAAAACTAACTTCAGATTCGGGTTCAGCACACGCGGATACAGTTTATTTGTTCAAAGAGGTATTTGTAATATTGCGCCAATTTGTCAGAATTGACGTTTGGATATTTTCGCACCTTTGGCCGATTTGCAAAGTTTGGTCATCGTGATTACCCTATTGTGGTGCGCGCAGTTATAGACATACAATCATACACTTAACTTCTGGACGTAGCCCATAGATTCCTCTTTCGAAATCATCCCTGAGAACGGAGCTGAGGAGTAACATTACAGGTGACTGTGGCCATCCGAACGAGCCGAAGCGGGAAATGGGCCATTTTAAGTAGTTTGAACCTAATTATTTCCGACATGGATTACTCTAAAAATACTCAATAAATAGAAGTCATAAGACCCATGGTTGTGCATTAGGTACCTGAATTTAATGCATGTAGAGTAAAGCGTTCGTCAGATAAAAAGACGAACGCTTCGAAAAATCAAGACAACTCAATTTTTGCAGAAGGGTTGCAGGAACGGGTTTTTCTGTAGAGTTCTTTGGAATATCAGACTTTTTATTTTACATTCCGAGTCACAAAGGATTTAGTTTCATGCCTACCAATTTTAGTCCTTTTCTGACAATTAGTTTTGTAGAAATTCAGCTTTTGTCAAAATGTCGACTTCAGTTAGCGCCTTGCATTATTAGTAGGTAAAGTCGATTTTTTGAGACAAAGAAATTTTGGCGCCAAATCGCGTTTTCTACTAAAGTCGCTGAAATTTTGATAGATTTTGCAGGATAATACAGGAAGACTCGTGGCTTATTTTGAAACGATAATATTTCATATTTCTCGAAATATGAATTTTTTTGTGAAAATTTTATTTTTCTAATTATGCGCATTTCTCTTAAAGTACGAGGAATTTAATAAAACTAACTTCAGATTCGGGTTCAGCACACGCGGATACAGTTTATTTGTTCAAAGAGGTATTTGTAATATTGCGCCAATTTGTCAGAATTGACGTTTGGATATTTTCGCACCTTTGGCCGATTTGCAAAGTTTGGTCATCGTGATTACCCTATTGTGGTGCGCGCAGTTATAGACATACAATCATACACTTAACTTCTGGACGTAGCCCATAGATTCCTCTTTCGAAATCATCCCTGAGAACGGAGCTGAGGAGTAACATTACAGGTGACTGTGGCCATCCGAACGAGCCGAAGCGGGAAATGGGCCATTTTAAGTAGTTTGAACCTAATTATTTCCGACATGGATTACTCTAAAAATACTCAATAAATAGAAGTCATAAGACCCATGGTTGTGCATTAGGTACCTGAATTTAATGCATGTAGAGTAAAGCGTTCGTCAGATAAAAAGACGAACGCTTCGAAAAATCAAGAAAACTCAATTTTTGCAGAAGGGTTGCAGGAACGGGTTTTTCTGTAGAGTTCTTTGGAATATCAGACTTTTTATTTTACGTTCCGAGTCACAAAGGATTTAGTTTCATGCCTACCAATTTTAGTCCTTTTCTGACAATTAGTTTTGTAGAAATTCAGCTTTTGTCAAAATGTCGACTTCAGTTAGCGCCTTGCATTATTAGTAGGTAAAGTCGATTTTTTGAGACAAAGAAATTTTGGCGCCAAATCGCGTTTTCTACTAAAGTCGCTGAAATTTTGATAGATTTTGCAGGATAATACAGGAAGACTCATGGCTTATTTTGAAACGATAATATTTCATATTTCTCGAAATATGAATTTTTTTGTGAAAATTTTATTTTTCTAATTATGCGCATTTCTCTTAAAGTACGAGGAATTTAATAAAACTAACTTCAGATTCGGGTTCAGCACACGCGGATACAGTTTATTTGTTCAAAGAGGTATTTGTAATATTGCGCCAATTTGTCAGAATTGACGTTTGGATATTTTCGCACCTTTGGCCGATTTGCAAAGTTTGGTCATCGTGATTACCCTATTGTGGTGCGCGCAGTTATAGACATACAATCATACACTTAACTTCTGGACGTAGCCCATAGATTCCTCTTTCGAAATCATCCCTGAGAACGGAGCTGAGGAGTAACATTACAGGTGACTGTGGCCATCCGAACGAGCCGAAGCGGGAAATGGGCCATTTTAAGTAGTTTGAACCTATTTATTTCCGACATGGATTACTCTAAAAATACTCAATAAATAGAAGTCATAAGACCCATGGTTGTGCATTAGGTACCTGAATTTAATGCATGTAGAGTAAAGCGTTCGTCAGATAAAAAGACGAACGCTTCGAAAAATCAAGAAAACTCAATTTTTGCAGAAGGGTTGCAGGAACGGGTTTTTCTGTAGAGTTCTTTGGAATATCAGACTTTTTATTTTACGTTCCGAGTCACAAAGGACTTAGTTTCATGCCTACCAATTTTAGTCCTTTTCTGACAATTAGTTTTGTAGAAATTCAGCTTTTGTCAAAATGTCGACTTCAGTTAGCGCCTTGCATTATTAGTAGGTAAAGTCGATTTTTTGAGACAAAGAAATTTTGGCGCCAAATCGCGTTTTCTACTAAAGTCGCTGAAATTTTGATAGATTTTGCAGGATAATACAGGAAGACTCGTGGCTTATTTTGAAACGATAATATTTCATATTTCTCGAAATATGAATTTTTTTGTGAAAATTTTATTTTTCTAATTATGCGCATTTCTCTTAAAGTACGAGGAATTTAATAAAACTAACTTCAGATTCGGGTTCAGCACACGCGGATACAGTTTATTTGTTCAAAGAGGTATTTGTAATATTGCGCCAATTTGTCAGAATTGACGTTTGGATATTTTCGCACCTTTGGCCGATTTGCAAAGTTTGGTCATCGTGATTACCCTATTGTGGTGCGCGCAGTTATAGACATACAATCATACACTTAACTTCTGGACGTAGCCCATAGATTCCTCTTTCGAAATCATCCCTGAGAACGGAGCTGAGGAGTAACATTACAGGTGACTGTGGCCATCCGAACGAGCCGAAGCGGGAAATGGGCCATTTTAAGTAGTTTGAACCTAATTATTTCCGACATGGATTACTCTAAAAATACTCAATAAATAGAAGTCATAAGACCCATGGTTGTGCATTAGGTACCTGAATTTAATGCATGTAGAGTAAAGCGTTCGTCAGATAAAAAGACGAACGCTTCGAAAAATCAAGAAAACTCAATTTTTGCAGAAGGGTTGCAGGAACGGGTTTTTCTGTAGAGTTCTTTGGAATATCAGACTTTTTATTTTACATTCCGAGTCACAAAGGATTTAGTTTCATGCCTACCAATTTTAGTCCTTTTCTGACAATTAGTTTTGTAGAAATTCAGCTTTTGTCAAAATGTCGACTACAGTTAGCGCCTTGCATTATTAGTAGGTAAAGTCGATTTTTTGAGACAAAGAAATTTTGGCGCCAAATCGCGTTTTCTACTAAAGTCGCTGAAATTTTGACAGCCTTTGCAGGATTATGCAGAAATACGCGTGGCTTATTTTGAAATGATAATATTTCATATTTCTCGAATTATGATTTTTTTTGCGAAAATTTTATTTTTCTAATTATGCGGAATAGTACGAGGAATTTAATAAAACTAACTTCAGATTCGGGTTCAGCACACGCAGAAACATTTTATTTGTTCAAAGAGGTATTTGTAATATTGCTCCATTTTGTCAGAATCAGAATCAACAAAAGAAGACAATTAACCTATCAGAGTTCCTTAATATTCTTTAATTAAATCAATTACTTAATTAACATAATAAAAGTTTAAATAATGCTTATTTCCTTTTAGAACGCTTTAAGAGGTTTCTCTAAGCAATGATCACTTTTATTTGAATAAAAGATATCGCTTACTCTATTCTTTATAGTCGTGTTTCACTGATTTCAGATTCTGTATTTCCATATTTATTTTTCTATAACAGAGATGGTGTAAATTAGTATTACGTTTGATATCTTTAAAATATTATTGGTCACTCTGTAAACCAAAGCAGAAGAAGACAATGTAGTTTTTTTCAAAATTGGGCGAATAAAGTTAAAATATTATACTAAAGTTATTGTAAGGTCATTCTCTTGCCATTTTTTATTAAATACAAAGACGACATTCCATACTCACTTTATAAACAAAAAAATGTTTGCTGATTTAATCTTCCTTAAGAAAAGAAAAAATAACCAATAGAATGGAAACAAACAAACTACACATTTAAATTTTTTTTTCTTCACGTATCGAAATGCATCTGCTTACTCAATGTTACGAGCAATTTAACGTCAAATCAATAGAGAGATAGATAAAAATGTTTGGCGACAATTAAGCTGTATGCCAATACTGATTAGCAAGATAATATGTCATTTGTGTCTTTAAAAATGAACGCATTTGTGTATTCACTGAATTATTACAATATAATCTAGTAAATTACTACTCTGTTTCTCTCTATCTGTTTGTTTTATTAACGTGTACACATTCCACGCAAACCACACGACCTCATTTACAGACAAGCATTACATATGAATGAACTAAAAGGATGATAGCATTAATAAAAATAGATTCATGATTCAAGCATATGACTAATAAACAGCAGGTCATTCTCCTGCCACTTCTTCTTACTAAGTACAAAGGCACATATAGAAATGTTTATTAATTGAAGCTTTCTTATTATTTGATGATATATGAAACTAGTTTAAACTTTTAATATTTTTCCTAATATCAAATAAACTAGTTTAATTAAAGTTTTGAAATAACTGTCAAATCGAGTTTCAATATTTCACATGATTTTAAGTAAGTTTCAGTTTGCTTGTTTCAGTTTCAGTTTGGTTATTACATTGCGTATTTCCTTCTTACTTACGGCTTGAAACACTGAAAACAAGAAAAAGTTATGTAGGCTTCTATGTACACAGAGCACATAGTCCTTTGAGGGAGTGCGGTGAATCGATTGATCGCGAAGTAAGTGCTCTTTGCTCTTCCAAGATGCCACACTCCTTAAAATGTCATGCCTACGTTTGATTAGCTGGACTATACGCACGAGTGAAGGCAAACTAACAATGTTTTCTGGTTACAAATTTAACATAGTGAATAATTAATAGCTGATAAACTGTATAAAGTGGGAGCCTCTGATCAATTTTGGTAGAACAAGTTTGAAACATTTATAGAAGACTTGAAAGGACTCCAGCAACTTGCATATAAAGCAATTTACCGCAGAACTGAAACTTCGCAAGTACGTACACACACACACACACACACACACACACACACACACACACACACACACACACGCACACACACACACACACACACACACACACACACACACACACACACACACACACTCACACACACACATTTACCCTCAACGAGCGAGAATCGAACGAGGATCCTAATGAGCCGTCGCTTACTTCCATTTACTGTTATTCACTCAATAATAAGCAAGCATACCGACTTACACTGAAAATTAATTAACTAAATGTATGTATTACAAAGCTTTTATACGGTACATAAAATACACTTGAATCACACACATTTTGAGCGAGCAGTTAACCTCCTTGCCTTTTCCTGCTTCACTTACTGTTAATAAGTATTATAACATATACACTCTGACACTTTTGACTTTATATTGTGAAATTATTTCCTGTAACTTTTTTCTTGTGATTTTATTTCCTATGACTTTTTTTTTTTCCTGTGACTTTTTTCCTGATATTTTCCCGCTCATTGCTCACCGTTGATTAGAAGCGACTCAATACACAACTCTCTTGTTTTAGGTTAGAGAAAAAATATGGTTAGGGAATTTTAGAGATAGTTTTGGTGTTTTTTTAAAAGAGAAATGTTAGGGTTAGGATTAGCTGTAAATAAAAAAAAACGAATATAAATTTTAGAATATATCTTTTATTCCTGATTTAGATTTTGTTTCTGTTAAATTTTGTGTTTTAATAACTTAAATATTGCAGTAAAAATAGCATCGAGTAACACTTTGCATCTAGATATATGTCATATAACTTCTCTCCTTCGATATTACGTATAATGACCCCCTTGTTTTTAAACACGACAATTGTGTATGGAGCTGTTGGGTCTACCGTACACACCTTTGTGTACATAAATGTGTGCAGTGTTGATTTGATGGAAGTACGAAAGAATGCGTAGCCATTCACTAACACTGCTAAGAAGAAAAAAATGTTTGCACAACAATCGCCAGTCAGTAGTAAAGATAGGTACTGTTGTTCTCACGTGTACGAGTGTAGGCGAGGAGGAAGGATTAACTTTTGATATAAGCCGCCTGGCTGTTAGGAAGACGACAGGGGTCCGGGTGTTTGGAAAACCCACTATAAACCGTTAAGATACGAACAATAGGGATGGTCTCTTTGAGTTGACAAAAGAAAGCCCATTATCTCCACTACGACAGAGTTGAGGGAATTAGCTCTCCACGTGACAAAAGGGGCAGTGCAATTCGAATGAAAACTTTTAATTACTATTCGTGCAAAACTGACACAAGAAAGTTCGTAGCACCTATATGACAGTGCTAAATGTTGATAGTCAAATAATTTGGCTAAGAGAAAAAAGATAGAAAGGAGTATTCTATTTTTCTTTCATTTTTGTGCGAGTCAAAAACCACAAGGAGAAGTATTTTATTTATCTATAAAAATAAATCAATTTTCATTTCATTCACAATGCTCTATATCTTTTCTATTTCACTTTTAAACTACCAGTATAAATATTACTTTAAATACTACCACACAGTTTTGAATAACGTTATGGACTGCAAAAAATAGCACACATTGTCATTTCTTTTTGTAGTGAAATTAAATCTAACTATAGTTTCCACATAAGTTACTCTATTGCATCAGCTACTGTAAATACACAGTCTTGAGACTAATACAGTTATTGTTCATAGTTGTAAAGGATTTGAAGAAGTAAAGAAATATTCATTGCATCTCTGTACACAGTTGTGTTTCCAATCATCCTAAACTTGAACCGAATTGAAATTTTTCTTTTTACTTTTGGATGAAATAATACTTGCTGCACACCCTTACTCTAAATTACATTTGAAATAAATATATATGTATATACATAAGTTATATTAATACAGTACTAGTTTTTGCAGCTAATTTAAAGAAAACATTTAGTTTTCATAAATGTATAAATCAATTATAGCATAGTGATCCATAGAGCAAATTAAAAAATATAAGATTTAAAAAGTTTCTTTGTGACCAGTAGAGATACAGCCACTTTAAAATGATAATTATTGTTTTAATTTCTCATGTAGGCATATATTATTAATAGCTCTCATGTATCTTTTAGTTTATCCAATGTGCATATGTAAGATTTGAAATGCTGAACTTGGCATTTTTGCTAGTGAATTTTGTTGTTTAGTGTGAAATTTTGTAATATACTATTATTATTATCAATTTCTTATAATCAATTCATATCTTAGAACTGGCATTCTGGAACACTAAAATATATTCCAAATTAAATTATTATTTATTTGTATATTGCTGGATATCCTTTACATTAAAATACATTATATCTGTACCTCATCCCTCATTAAAGTCACTAGCGTAATAATAGTCTCATAATCCAATATGTGTCAGTTCTACTATTAAGAAAATATTTCATATGTATTTGCAACATTACATATTTTTAATAGTCTCATAATCCAATCTGAGTCAGTTCTATTATTAAGAAAATATTTCATATGTATTCACAAGATTAGTGATTTTTAATAGTGGATCAGTGAGTGAGAGTCTAAAGTGTTGTATACAACACAAGCTGAAAACATAATGGATTTGTCACTTTAGTGCTACTTTATTTGCTTCATACAATGCAACAATCTTATTATTTATGTTTTATTTTTTTTATTAGTGTATTTAACTATTAACTGAATAACTGAATATAAGGTAGTTGTCTTATTTCAGGTTATCTATTATATGTCTGGTAGTATGTTCTATTATTTTTTAACAACTTTCCTAATCCATGATCATTTTGTAGCTATATAAGCTGTATTAACTGTATATAATATTGCCCTGTAACTTTCAGTTATACATTATGAACATGTTAACTATCACTATCACTATTCAAACAGTTTTGTTAAATGGAAACAGTAAATATTCAGTTTTTCTATTGACATATCTTTCTTCAGTTTCTTGGACTTCAGTATTATTACTACTGTTAGAAATTATTATATTTACATAGCAGTAATAATCGCACTCCTGCTATAAACATAGCAGAGTGTGTTTTTTCAAGACCTGGAAATATATAAGAGCTTAATAACTGAGTAGTGCATCTTACAAGCTGAATGATATTTACGTATCTATAATTTAGTATAATAATCAAATCCATCATTTCACAGTAAAATGAATGATGGAATGTATTATTATGGTGCAGAAATGGATTTACAACATACATCTATAAATTAGAGAGCTTAACAACTGAGTAGTGCATTTTACAAGCTGAATGATATTTATAAATTTATGACAATGTATAACAAGTCAAATCCATCAGTACACAGTTAAATGAATGGTGGAATGTATTATTATGATGCAGAAATTGATTTACAAACATGCATGTATAAATTAGAATTAATTACAAAGAAGTGGGATAGCTATTCTTGTTGGTAAGAACATATTATCTTGAAAGGAATTTTGAATATTACACAAGTCTCTCACAATCCTCCTTGGAAAAGTCAATATTTAATAAAAGTGTTGCATAGAAATTAATTATTTTTTCCAAATAAATACCAGTTGGGAGTGTATTTCAGAGGCAAGTAATATCCACTAGGAAAAATGTCATCTGCTGTAAACAAGATTTCAGAGTACCAAATGGGTCTGACTTAATGAAATCTGCAGTGTTAAAATTATACTAATTAATATATTATGTATAAATCTGAAAAATATTTCAAAGTATCACATGGTTTAATTTTGTTTTGAATAGTAGTTTTACTTCTAGTGCTTTCACAATTCTTTAAATGGAAATAACTTGTATTACAAGAGTATTAATTAGATAGACATATAAAAAAATAAAAATAAATAGTTAATGTTACATTTAATTCTATTGTTCATATGATGTTGATTTATAAAATCTAATATATTTCCACAACTTATTTAATCAATAATTTTGCAAAATCTATATAGCTAATGGTGATTTCAAGAAAATAAACTCTGAAAATTATGCAAATAATCCTCTACTGATTTCTAAGCAGACTTTTTAATGTAAAAGTTTATTCGTTTTTGGAAATACAATAATTGTTAAAATTTAAACCAAACAATTAATTTGCTCTTTGTTGTTTACATGCATAACTAATATAGGCTGTCATTGTACATTGAGATCGAGTTCAGAATAAAATACTTAAATAATGCTTCTTAAACTGTGTAGCTTTTTCCTTTGAGAAATTAAATATCATTATTAATATCAAATTTAAGTAAGCCTTTAGCCTTTATTTTAGTTTATAGTTTCTGTGCAACCTACTTACACTTACAGTACTAGACAATCGTAAGCCGCCATTTTGAAAAAAATCAGTTCTTCGATTGAGCGAGTTTAAGCAATATTCTAATCTTTAAACCACAAAAGCGGCATTCTATTTGTTTATAATAGATGTAAAAGTAATTTCTTGACCTAGAGAAAGGCCACTTGAATCGTTAGTTTAAGCCAGTTTGTAGAAAATAAAAATATACATTTTGGGGCCTTAAACAGTGATACAGGAAAAGGGAAGCAATCCAATTTAACGTGTTCGAGTCGAGTTACAAAAAATATGTTTTAAAATTATTTTAAAGTGTATGGAGATTCTAATTTGATTATTATGACTTTAATATACACATTATATCAGCCGGTTTCAGTTTTACCTTTCCAGAGCATTCTTTTCACTTCCATATTGTGTTTAATTAGGTACGTAGTGTGACCATAAAATCGTTGTCAACAGGGTACTCTAACCTCACGCTTAATTAAATGTAGAAATAAACTGAATTTAGTAAAATTAATCAGTTATATCGATGAAAGACATTCTTTTCTAAACGATGACATTTAGGAACTATATAGTATACACGCAAACTACATAGTTACAACCACTTTTTCAACGGTCTACATAACTCTGGATTTTAAGCATATCAATAATGCCCGAAGTATACAACCTTCAAAATCGCACCCGAATTTCGATGAAAACTCACAGGAAAAACTATTAAAATATGAAATTTAGTGGTTTATGTCAAAGATAATAACAACAAAGATAAAACTATGAGAGAAAAATGGCAAAATTAAGCTTTATTTATAAGAATGAACAATCTGAAACTTAGGCAGACCAAGAGGCGGTCTGCCTATTGCTGTAGGTCGACATAAGTCTGGTTTTTAAGCTTATTTGGTCCGCTTAAGTCTGGGAATAGGGTTATATATATAAGTGTGCGTGAGCGTATGGAACAAAGAGAGGTAATCCAGTTCCAACCTTATGCCATTTATTAGCAGTTATGTCCCTTTTATTACAGCCATAGTTGCACTTGCGAATTATTCGTCGTCCAAGTTTTAAAAGAATTAAAACAAAGAAACAAAGTCATGAACCGCTGGACATAACCTTTCACTAACAACAGCGAAAGAATGTAGTAAAGGTACATGCAAAAGATATATAGTAAATATATGTTGTATTCAAGAGTAGCTTTGCACAAAATGTGGCGACTTGCGATCACCACAGAATAAACCATCATAGCCAGAAAAAACATAATATTGACAACAGAATTGAAGCAGTTTCTAGCGCGAAGCTGTTTCATATGAACGCGATTCAGTAACACTGTTTCATCAGGTAGTACATAAATAACTCTGCTTCACCTGGTGGTGATTCAGTAAAGTTGTTTCATCAGGTAGTACATAAATAACTCTGCTTCACCTGGTGGTGATTCAGTAACACTGTTTCATCAGGTAGTACATAAATAACTCTGCGTCACCTGGTGGTGATTCAGTAAAGTTGTTTCATCATTTAGTAAATAAATAACTCAGCGTCACGAGTGTGACATTATGCTACAATTATCTATAACGTTAGTTAGTATGATCGATATTAAATATATTTCTAAACTATGGTATTACTTAAATACTGATATTTTTCTGCAATAATGTTATTTGTTGCCAAATATTTTGGCATTTGCCGCGTATTTCAAATCCCTCTGCTTCACTTTGAAACGTAATAATGTTAATTGCTGTTTGTGCAAATAATAAGATGCATTTGTTGTAACGAGACACTATTTTAAGCTCAAATCAGCAATCGACAGGTAAAAAAATGACCAGTCTGATAAATGTAGAGCATGGGCGTTGTCATAGAAAAGGAACATAAAGAGGAATGCAATATGTGTCCACTGACATGAACGGTCACTCTAAAAAGTGTGTGTGTGTGTGTGTGTGTGTGTGTGTGTGTGTGTGTGTGTGTGTGTGTGAGAGAGAGAGAGAGAGAGAGAGAGAGAGAGAGAGAGAGAGAGAGAAAAGAAAGAATAATGAAAACTGTTTAACTGAGCATTTTACTTCTTTGTTTTCAGTGGCAGCGAAAATTCTTTCCAAAACTGTTTAAAATATAAACACCCTGAAAACATGTATAATATAAAATATATAGACTTGACGTGATTACCTGTATTTTTGTCCTTCAGCGAGTCATTGTTGACTGTAAGCAGGCATGACCCCGAGAGTGACGATTTTACATTCGACCCTCACCGGAAGTGCGTTCGGGGTCAAAGAGTATCACCCAACAAAAAGGAAGAGGGCATATTTAAGATAATGCCATCAACATGGAATTCTAGCGAAAGAAAATTATGCAATGTTTGTCGCGGATAAAAGTGGGTGAGGAGTAAAGACTACTACTCCTTCCCCATCTGAAATTAGAATGCATGATTAATTTGACAACAGAGTGAACCAGACTTGCCGTTAATTGTAAATAAGCAAAGCCCTCGGAATTATGGAAAATACAGATTGATTGTCTTTTCATCAAATAGAAAATTGTGTGACCTAGTACATGATCTCTCACCGACTCACCCCCATCCCTCTCTATAAATGCTTGGTATGTCTATGAATCAAATGGTTTCTACAATCACTATGTACTGATGGTTATGGTCATGTATGCACGGCCCGCTTCATGATGTCTTGGAACAAGGGGAGAGAACTGTAGAGAGTCTTCTTAGGAATGTTATGATTCCAGTGTTATAATAATTATTTGTCTGGCGATGTCGCGAGCGCCAAATTCACACTTAAGGCGTTGCCTGAGTTTACCCAGTAGTGCACGCAGCAAATGTTGAGTGGATCTGCTGACCAAACAATAATTATCATTATTTTAACTGTTAAGCAAACTTGAATGGGCGCTGGATATTTTTCTTTGGAAGATGGAGGGTAGCGGCAACCTCTCATCTCCACCTCCGCCTACTGTTTTTCTCTCATTCTTTTTCTCCCATACTCTTGCTCTCATTGCACTCAGCACGATCTGGCTTTAACAATAAAGCTTTTGTTCTACTTCACACATCATCGTTTGCGCAAGCCACACCCATGGACAATGGACAGCTCGAGTTCAGACAAAGTTATGTCCCTCTTCCAAGTCCAAGCAAACACAAAAAATTAAACAAATTCTTGTGGTATTTTACTGAATGGCCTTTGCCCTGGGATGTTCATCTACATGAGTGGTCTGACACGTCCGGCTACATGTCGGTGCTCTCAGTTTTGCAGCGTTGAAAGATATTTTTTTCTTACAGACATTCCGGCAGGAATAGTTTGAAAAGCCTATTACCCCACCTGCAAATTTCTGCATGTAATTGGGTCGATGAACCTAACTACAACTTTAACCTTAAACACGACCTCATCTCTAATTTTTACCAGAGTCCTAACAGTCAATGACACGAACAGGATTCGTATTATCTTCTTATACTTTGGCCTCTGATTGATTTGCTGAACAAACTCAAAATCAAGCTGTGGGAATTTATTGCATTTTTGATGGCTTAAGCGTAACTTCAGCATGAAACGTTTTATGTTACTATGTTCCTCAAGTCTTGGGTGTTCTATTCAAGTTGTTTAGAAGCAAAATATGTTCGATTATTTTGGGGTGAGGGGGGGGGGAGTGTGAATGTACAAATTCGCTCTCTTCATAAGTCTGCCAATTTCCAGGTACTACCCAGCGTTCTATATTCTACACATACCAGTTTCTTATATGGTTCCACCTTTGCGCAATATGTGTTATAAATACAAACCTTTTGGTGTCCCCTTCAGCCATGTTTTCGTACGGTTGGACAACTTGGATTACACGCATTTTCCGTAATTAATAAAATATGACTACCATCAGAGAATTCGACGATATATAGGATAGGAAGTAGAAATTGAAAGGACGAACATTTTCTATCACCGCACTAATTCCTCGACCATCTTCGAATAAAGAAAACCATGTTGTTTGTCAGAACTAAGGATTATACGTCTTCTACCAACAACTGAGTATACTTTGAAATCACCAAACACTTACTTATTACATTATCACTCATGGTGCACTTTATTAAATCACCAAACATTTACTTATTTCGTCATCACTCATCTTGCACTGTACTGAATCACCAACCATTTACTTATTGCGTCATCATTCAAGGTGCACTTTAATGAAACACCAGAACATTTACGTATTGCGTCATCATTCATTGAATCAACGAAAACAACATTTATTTATTGCGTCATCACTCATCGTGCACTTCATTGAAACACCAGAGCAACTTTGAAACTTGCAAAACTTTCCCCGCTGAATAGAGACATCTTTGATTTTGACAAGGACCTGTCTCAGAAGACGAAGGAAAGTGTCCACATTTTGCACTTAATCACGTGTCTTCGAATGCGGATTGAAGTTACTTTCCCACCTCCGCTACGAAAGGCATTTTCTCTTCTCTCACATAATTCTTTAGAAATAGTTAAATCAGCTCTTAATTCTTTAAAACAGTTCAATCAATGCCAAAGCCTCCATCCGCTTGTAAAAATTATCGATCGTGAAATATTGCTCCATCATCTCTAACGCACTGGTACCCATAGTATTTCTTAAGCTAAACATTCCATGATAAATATATTTGTTCTTACACCAATTATTTGTATGAATCTATATATGCATAGCCCTTATCAAGTGCCCTAAACCACTGTCATGTTGCCCTCCAGTTAAACAGTGATCATACTCAGTTGTAACAGTCAAGTTGCCAAATGAAATCACTTCCTTTATTTGAGGAGTGTAGATGTGTGTTTATGATGCTAAGTCTTGAAAGAATTAATAATAAGTTACAAATAAACGACGCTAGAAATGAGATGCTGCTGGTTGCTCCTGAAAGGGCTTCGAAATCTTACCTTTACAGAGATAATGAATACACCTGATAATTTAATTAATGAATGGTCACTGTGAAATCCTGGTTGTACCTGTTTACAAGTCTCTCTCTCTCCAAAATGTTCAGATCACGGCTGGAATTGTGGCCAGGACTTGAAGAGCCAATCAAATCACTCTATTCCTTCGTCCCCACAGGCTACCAGTATACAGCAGAAAACAGCAAAATCTCTTTTTCTTTGGTGTGACTCATTGCTGATTCCAGCCCTAAATGTCTGCCATTCACCAACATAGTATTGTCTTTTATATTCGTTGTTTGTTCAAATTCAATAGTCGTAAATTAATTTAAGATGTATTGTAAACTCTTTTATTTGTATATAATATTAGTTTGGCAAGTGCGACATCTACAGTGTGTCCTAAAGACGAAGCAGAGGGTCATTAATAACTTTCTCAAGGGCAGTTTCAGTGTGATGATAAGGGGAGATAAGATGACTAAACACACTGACAAGGTCATGTCTAGAAACTACTAAATATATACAACATTTTCCAGAAATAAATTAAACGCTGGGCGATAACTATACAAGTGAATCGGATCATGTGTTGTTTTGGGTTTGTTCGCTCTTTTAGAAAGTAAAAGACTTTGTTAATCGTTCCTTTATCGTACGTCGAACTTAGACATTATGTGGATTTCGTATGTCGAACTTAGACATTATGTGGATTTCGTATGTCGAACTTAGACCTTATGTGGATTTCGTACGTCGAACTTAGACCTTATGTGGATTTCGTATGTCGAACTCAGACCTTACGCGGATTTCGTATTGTTGTTGCTGATGATGATTTGTTGTTATTAGTTTGCCTTTGACAAACTGCTGAAGATGAACCAAAGCCGCTGGAAACCAAATCTCGCCAAGATTCTAGATGCTACAAAAAGAAAAGAAAACAAAACCCCAGATACATTATTCCAACAACAATCTGGGGCAAGAGCAGCAATGGCCTTGTGTCAACCACGTATTATTTTAGCACACGCTTCGACCATGACAGGCTGTCGAGACCGTGTCATAGGGCAAAGGTTTTGTGAAGGACACACACTGAACTCAATGTACTCTTAGTCACAGACTGATTGCCATATATATTTTATGAAGTTGACCTGTTTCAGTGCGTGCGCGTGTATGCGTGCGTGCATGTATGTGTGTGCGAGTACTGGGGACATGGGCTAGTGGATGTGGAAGAGTTGTAAAAGAAATTATGCCAGCACATCATAAATTATTTCATTATTGGCTGATGTGGCTGACAGGCAGTGAGTTTGGACGTGACAGACGCAAACAGCGGCTGAGGGAATCAAATAAAAACGTGTTCTTAATTAACTTTGCTGCATTGTCTGGAACTAGCATTTTTGATTCCTTTAATAGCCCTTCACCCGATTTAAGAACAGCTTGAAGCTAAAATGTAAACATAAATAATTCATTGTAACTTTAGAAGACATTTCCTAGGACTAAAACTATGGAAGAGATAACTTGTGTTTTATGCCTTCAAAATTGTCTTAAGTGGTAACGCATCTGAGACACAATGTCAACCTAGTTATTGGTTATGATTATTTTTACTATTTTTTTCATAACGAAATACAAGAGATGATAATCTTAATTTATGATATTAATAACTATCCAGAAGACACCATTCATTTCTCTCAGTTGGAAGATGTGTGGGTGCTCTACACGTTTTCTCAATTCCGCATCATTAAAGATAAAAAAATGTATGTCACAAGAACTTCTTACCAAAGGAGAAGACAAATCTTTCTGTAATCTATATTTAGCTAGCCTCCATCCACCCATTGTCTCTCCAAGATGTGATTATAATTATATTATAATTATCAATATGTCTAAGAAGGTCAATAAATTTATTAAATCAAAACTCAAATGTACATATAACAAATACAATGAAAAGATTATTTGACATCAATATTTCCATGAAACCACGTTTTAATAATTTCAACGGTCATACGGTCTTATATCCTATCATGTAATTTGGTAGATTAGTGTCAATAAAAACCACAGGATAGTTCTTATCAGAGAATTATTTCCCTCAAGCAGGGATTATGCTGTATAATAGTGCTGGCTACAAGGTGTAACTGATGAATAATCCGAGTTATCGATCTTTGAACTGCACTGATATTGTAGTAAAGTACAGTGCTACTCAATTGTCGGTCCGCGAGCGATCAGTCTCCAGTCCGCAGTAAACCCTCCAGGAACAAAATGGAATTTGTTATGTTGTAGCGCCATAATTTGCAGTTGTGAGAACAAACAACTTGAAACTTCGGCAACAACTGGTGAGCGGCTCCATGCACAGTGATGGGTATTTTGCGAACACGTTTCTGGTGTTCCCAGTATAATGTTTTATCTTTAATTCTGGAGTTTTTAACCTTAGTCTAGAGTTATAATTTTAAATTTCAGACACTTCTGAAATCTAGTGATTTTTTAGTAAATCAATTTAGAGTTTTTAAATTTATACCATTAGTCATTTTCAAATAAATAACCTGTTAGTGATTTCTTCTGTTCTTGTAATTTTGAAATTATTTCCATGCCCAGAAATTAGACCCCCCCCCCCATTCGAAGACTGCCTGCTGTTAGATCTAAGAAAGTCATTATTAATTTAAATAATTAACTAAATTATTAATACAAAATAGTAACAGTCTTTAGTGTAATTGTATTTTGTGCAAAAATGTGATTCTTCGGCATATGTTACACAGGATTACTTGATACATTTAACCTACTATGAAATGGGGATAAAATAATGTGATTAACGGTGAAGTAAGAATTAATATAATAAGGCAATAAAAAACTAAAACATTGACTAATTTAATAATTAGTGTAGTAATGAATACAAATTAAATAAATACATTAAAAAATAAATAAACGTGTTTCAATTAATAAACATTTTTTTAAAGGTCTCAGAGCTATCACAGAAACTTCACTAACAGGCAAGGCAACCAACCAGATAAAACAAACAGTAGCAGGTAGGCAACCATCAAAAAAAAAAGCGAACAGTAGCAGGCAAGGCAGCCAACCAGACAAAGCGAACAGTAGCAGGCAAGGCAGCCAACCAGACAAAGCGAACAGTAGCAGGCAATGCAACCATCCAGACAAAGCGAAAAGTAGCGGGCAAAAGAAACCATCCAGACAAAGCGAACAGTAGGAGGCAACCAACCAGACAAAGCGGACAGTGCCAGACAAAATAAACCAGTTACTATGAGCACATAGAAACAGAGGGGGGAAATGCACACAGCAAAGATGCGTTTGTACTAATGCCCTCTGCGCCTAAAAAATCCTCAATAACGAACGAAAGTCGACTTAGCCATCAGGCCCCCAAAACACAATATCTTCCTTCCAAGCCAACCTCTCCTTAGCGCGAAATCGGCCCAGGCCAGAAGCGCTTTCCATAATTAATAAATGATTTTTTCTCAAAATATTCGATTGCTTTTTACTTTAAAATGAATATGCACGTGAGTTGTCCTTACAATCCTGGACAAAATGTCGCTGAGCCTGATTAAGGCAAAAATTGGAAAATAGAGAATTGGTCAATTGTTTTTGAGAATTTAACTTTTTAAACATTTTCTGAAATGAGAAATATCGATCTATCTAATATTTTATTCTTAAAGACGTACATCACCCTATATGTGTTAGAATCTTTAATTTAATGGCAAAAAAGTTATTTTTTTGGTCATCCTTAAATTCGATGAGTTACACCTCAAATGAACCTCGCACTTTTGACCCTGACCCTGTGGCTCTTAAATATGAATTGGCAGAGAATGCCTTTCTTTCAGTCTGACTGGCCAAATGCAAATATTCCGACTAACCAATCATAATTCAAAATTGAAGTGAATGCCTAAGAACGCTTAGAGGGAAGATGGTCAGTCTTCCACTTAGTGGAACAAACCATTTACACTAGTTATTTTGGGTGAAGAACATAGATCTACAGCACTATTGTACGACTGCAGTGGCTAATTATTCCAGGTTAACGTTACACCACATTGAAGAGTACGTTCAAAATAAAATGAGCAATCGAAGAAGACAGAGCTAATAGTAAGTAACTGAGAGGTTTTAGGAACGACAACTCATGCAGTTGTACAAAGTCAGTTTGTATTTGCAAAGCTAGCATTGAGCAACTCCTGTTGAATTCAATATTAAAATTAGTTCTAATACAGATATATTTTCATCAAGAGAAACAGCAATGGCAAAGAGGAATTGCTGAGTGTGAGGCAGATCCCGGTTGTAACTCTACATAGGTTTAAATTATGCCTAACTGTGTCTCACATAATAGGGCCATTCATAGAACACGTGCTAATTTAATAACATTTACTATCGCCATGTCACTAAGTATAACTCAACATGTTAGACAAACGTATGGTCTCAAGGTCACAATGATTATTAGTTTTTAGTTATTGACCTTTACAGATATTTATAAGAGCTGATATTTCATTGCTAGACTTAGAAGCAGTAATTCAAAGTATGATACTTTGGTGGAGTAAATTTGCCTCTCCTTATTTTAAATTTAATTGTTATATAAATTGTTAAATTGTCAGTGACCCGACCTTGGGCACTCGTTAGGACGGTATATTTGAAAGTGTCTGAGTTGAAGTAAACACCCGAGTTGAGAATATGTTAGAAATTGCTGACCTAATGCAAACAATCCCAATTGGGTGAGTATTTTTAATATCCAATAGTTTTGATTTACGAGAACGAGACCAGGCAATGGGCTGAGATCTAAAAGTTTATTCGTTATATAGAAATCTATTGTCTGATCTCTTGAACTTGAAATGGCAAAGAAGTCCGATCTTGAAAGGTGGCCGTTAGCGTGATGGTGAGTTAATTAACTGGTTCAGGGTAGAATGGACTTTAAAATATTTCATGCATTTTTGCTATTGATGTGTTATACTTGCTTTATTTGTAGAGATTTATTATGTGAGTAGACTATTATTTCTATAAATGTTTGAACTAAGATGAATATATGTAGTGTGTTAGATAATTGACATTGTTTTGATATGATGTATTTATTATGCAGTGTGCATGTATCAGGCTAATAAATATTGTTGCAGTAAATTGTAATGTAATGTAACTGGAATGTATGAAAGAATGGAGTTATAAAGCAATAAACTGGAAAGGTTTGCAGTGAGTAACGAGCCTTTCACATGTTATTGGAATCTACTGGTTCACTGATTGTAAACTGCTACAAACTGGGAAGATGCAGGAATCATTAGCTGTGGTGTGTGTAAGTGTAAAGGAATACAATTTCCTGCTTTGATGTATGTGGTAAAATATGTTGACTACATCAAGAAAATTTCAAGTATAGGGAAGTACTAGAAATTACTACAATTACTGTTTTGCTTGAATAAACTGGTATGGCAGAAAAAGCCTATGGTTAACTTCGAGAGAACAAGCAGTGAATCTGTTTCAACATGAGGAGGGAAACAAGTGGAAATTGACCTGAATTATAATTTGTGATGGAAACAAATGGCATGAAAGACTATTGAGACGATGCCTAATCCAAGTTATGCAAGCAAACTTTTATCACTTATCTCTATTAATTCCATTCCTATTCTCTGATGAGATCTATCATGTGATTTGTATTGAATTATTGAATTGTATTTTAGGCATAATACTGTGTAGTAAGGAAATTATTTGAATGTGGTTTCATGGAAATATTGATGTCAAGTAATCTATTTCATTGTATATGTCATATGTATATCTGATTGTTGATTTTATAAATTTATTGCTAAATTTATTGACTGTACACATATTGATAACCTTATGTTGGAGAGGAAACTGAGTGGCGGGGGGCTTGCTAAATATAGATTAAAGACGGATTTGTCTTCTCCTTTAACAATACGTTTTTCACCTATGGAATATTGTGTGACAGTAAATATGTATCTTTAATGTTTGTGGAAGAGAGAAAACACAGCACCCTTATATCCGCCTAGTGAGAGAGACGAGAGGTGTCTGCTGGAGAATCATTAATAAAATAAATTAAAATTCTCATCACTTGTAATTAGTTTTTGATGAGTATTTAATTAATAATACGAATATCCATTAACTATCTGGCGTTGGCGTCACAAATACCCATGAATCAGTTTTGTTTTCATAGCGCTACACCGCTTACATGTAAACTATTTATACGGTTAGATGTGGAACTGTCAAGGTTGAGTAGTTTGGCCTTTTTCACCCAAAGAATGACACACACGCTGCATTGTGTTTTTTAAATGGAGACTGACCTTAAACAATTCCAGTTGCATGCTAATGTTCATTCTTTGTCATGGGACAAAATCAGATGAGAGTATGTGAGCTCCGAAACGAGCATTCCATGTTCTTCAAGACCCAAAACCCAAATTGGTCAGAACTATTTCGAACTGTGAACTGGATATGTAGCTATGCTGACATTTGGCAAATAACTTTGCCGCCACTTTGTATACATATTAGATACATTATTTGACTTGAATGTAATATCTTGTTTAATATTTTCAATTAAATAATCTGTAATCCTTCGACTCGCTATAATACCCTTAAGTTGCAACACCGGTCCATAGCAAACAGGTGAGATAATTGCCGGCCCGCCACATCAAATAGTTTGAGAAGCACTGGTGTAGTACGTTGTCAGTCGTATTTCACGAAATTCGATTGACACTACCACAAAAGAGTAATTTGTAAATATGTGAATCGATAACTTCTCTCGGTGAAATTATACCATTATATCAGTCCCCCTTCATAATATTTATCATCACTAAGCACAGAATGCTATACGGTTCCGCGTAGGGAAGAGTTGTGGACTTATTTGATAACCTGTTTCAGACTTTGAATTTTTTGTAGTCGTTATATGGCCGTATACAGAGCAAGGACCACATATAAAGATATAATAAGCTTGGTTTACATTTATTTACATTATTACAAGCTCCAGCAAAAAAGAAAAAAATACGGGTGGTGATGGTGGGCTAGAAACGTGACCGAGAATATAAAACTACTACACTGCAATCAAACCCTGTCCTACCTCTTTCTCCACACTTAATCCACACTCACTACCCCCCCATCACCACCACGGACACGGTAGTCACCCCCGATGGAAGGCTCTGAAGACTATTTTGAATGAGTCGGAGTCTTCATCAGGGACTGTAACTCTCACATTTAGAAATAGAGTTCACTTGCTTCCCGCGATCAGACACCACGCCCGATAATTGATTGACAACCAGGATGGCTCTATGAAACACATGCGTGTGCGTGCTAAACGTTAAATATGGTTGCATTTCCATTAGTCCTTTCGTTTTCCGGTCTCAACTGGTATTTTAGGGACGATACGTTACAGAATTTTTCTTTTTTCTCCTTTTTATTGTTCCACGTAATCGATCCAGCTGAAAGAAAATAAACAGAGAAAACAGAACCCACTTCACTACAAATTCAACTTAGTGTTTTGCTTCCCACAGCTAAACGTGTGTTAGTGTTCATATTACTTCAAGCAAACTCGCGATAGAGGAGATTAGTTCCCTTTATAACTTTTACTCACTATTGAAGTTGTTGCCGTGTTGATTTCTTGTTTATTTTAATTTGAAATTCTCAAGTCATAATCATTGATTTACCCCTTATTTGATGTTATATTTTCTCTTCAATTTTTATTTCTAACATGTTGTTCATTTCAGGTTTCTCATCGATTTTCATTTGTTACAATGTGGTTCATGTACATTTTTTTTTGTCACGTCTCTACTTCATTTTAGCCATCTTACAAGAGTTTGTTAAAGGTATTGATTTCCACCCCACACCACCCGCCCTTTTCTCTACTCCGAACGTGTAGGATGCCATTGAGCACGTGTTGTGTGGGTGCCTTAATGACACCAGGAATAGCTTTTGCCCACTTCAAATCCGTTTGTCAGCATAACAAATATTAATATGACAACTGCTTCTAAACGAAAAAAATAGGGAGAATAATAATAATAACTTTTTCATTTAGAAAACAGAGCAGCATTAAGTATAATTTGCAATCTCACTGGTTGATAATTTTACTTGACATTAAGTATTTATTAATGTGCAATCGTGCCGTTGTGTTATGTATATGTCTGTTTGTGTGTGCTTGTGTCCAGATATGTATATGTCTGTTTGTGTGTGCTTGTGTCCGGATATGTATATGTCTGTTTGTGTGTGCTTGTGTTCGGATATGTATATGCCGCAAACAAACTCAGCGAAATTGTTTCTGAAAACCGATTACATATTTAGTACGCTTTTAACTGTATGCATCAGGATTAGAATTGCATAACACTTAGCCAAGGCCCAAACCAAGATTCTAGATCTAATGTTTAAGCAGATATGCTATTGCTTAGAGGTAATATTCCCACTCACCCACCCCCGCCCGGCTACTACTCACTCAACAGATTAATTTCTCCCTTCAGTCTTGTCCATTTTGGACTTTACTTCCAAAAATAAACCTTGTGTAATTTTTTTTAAATCATACAAATCAAAATAAAGTCTGATTTAAAAAGTAATATCAAAAAATGAAAATTTATTTTTAAAATATGTGGAAGAATTCCCTACCATATTCACTAAAATTCCTTTCTCATTACTGTGCTACTCATTTCGCTCTTATTTCTTCTGTTTTATTAGGGTTTGGTTTGGTCAGCGTTACTATATTCCAAGTGTTGTGTTAAGTTGCAGTATGGAATGTTATTTATGTTATGTAACATTGTTACATGTTACTTTGTGCAACATTGCATTGCTACTCCACATCACATTACATTATGCTTACTAGTGCACAGTAATTCTAGTTCTTGTACACAGTTTGCACACTAATGTATTTTATTATCGATCTATGTTTGCTCATGCACTGTATACCAGCAGCATTCCTCTTTACACACTGCTAAAATAATGCATGGCAACATTGGCTCATGTATACACATTTGGGCAGCGATATTGACTCATGTATACATATCTTGACAGCAACGTTGGCCCATATATACACATGTGGACAACAATATTGGCTCATGTATACAATTATTGACAGCAACAATGTCTCATGTGTGTACATTTGGAGAGCAACATGGCTCAGTTTATCCTTACACACACTTTCTAAACTAAATCATGGCAATAATAGTTCATGTGCCCATTCACTCGATAAAAACAATTTGCACAAGCAAAATACAAAAGTGTAAACAAGAATGTCAACACTAGTCCATGTAAGAAAACAAAATAATGCTTAGCAATACTGGTACATGCAAAAAAATCCCCCCCACACACTATATCATAGCACCATATGTGTCCCATGTGCACGAATGTTTAACAACACTTGTTCAAGAAACTGACACAATATTAGCAACCTTAACCCATATATGGCTAACGCATATCACGATAAAGTATTTTTGCTTTTAAAAACCGCTTTTCTATATGCTGCAGATATTCTTGCTGTACACTAACGCAATGAAGCATAATTGACGCCAACATCTCCATTAAATAGAAATAGTGCAATAAAGTATGCCAACATCTCCATTAAATAGAAATAGGGCTATAAAGTATGCCAACATCTCCATTAGACAGAAATAGTGCAATAAAGTAGGCCAGCATCTCCATTAGACAGAAATAGTGCAATAAAGTAGGCCAGCATCTCCATTAGACAGAAATAATGCTATAAAGTATGCCAACATCTCCATTAGACAGAAATAATGCTATAAAGTATGCCAACATCTCCATTAGACAGAAATAGTGCTATAAAGTAGGCCAGCATCTCCATTAGACAGAAATAGTGCTATAAAGTAGGCCAGCATCTCCATTAGACAGAAATAGTGCTATAAAGTAGGCCAGCATCTCCATTAGACAGAAATAGTGCTATAAAGTACTGTAACATAGACCGACACTGCAGGTCTTTTGTTTGTTTTTT
This sequence comes from Sinotaia quadrata, assembly GCA_028829895.1. Lineage (NCBI taxonomy): Eukaryota > Metazoa > Mollusca > Gastropoda > Architaenioglossa > Viviparidae > Sinotaia > Sinotaia quadrata. The sequence continues at coordinate 135,539,277 of CM054179.1, forward strand.
TAAGTAAGACGGGTGGATTCATACACGTCTGTATATTGAAATCAAATTGTACTTTTTTAAGTAAGACGGGTGGATTCATACACGTCTGTATATTGAAATCAAATTGTACTTTTTTAAGTAAGACGGGTGGATTCATACACGTCTGTATATTGAAATCAAATTGTACTTTTTTAAGTAAGACGGGTGGATTCATACACGTCTGTATATTGAAATCAAATTGTACTTTTTTAAGTAAGACGGGTGGATTCATACACGTCTGTATATTGAAATCAAATTGTACTTTTTTAAGTAAGACGGGTGGATTCATACACGTCTGTATATTGAAATCAAATTGCCCTAACAAGGAGTCGATTGCAAAGTGAAAGGCTGTTAATTGCACGAAATTCTTTCTTGCTGAGTGTCACGGATTCCCTGACAGGTTTATCTCATCTTACCTCTTGGCTGACTGGCGTGTTCAATTAGCTTGCCTGGGCTCTTGCCGAAAGAGGATTAGCTGCTTGTCAGCGCCTCAGAGTTAAATTAATTACCCCTTTTTTTTAAAGTGCAGGTACGGGTTAGGAGAGAGAGAAAAATGAAGTCATTGTCTAAAGGCATTCGTGTCTTCATTGGGGCTAGTTAGGATTAACAGCATTGTTACAGAGGAGAGAGTAAAGAATAGCAACCAGATAACTGTCTCACCTTCTTGCAACGTCGAGGTAACTGCACGTTCCTTGTGAACTACAGCTTCCACCTACACCTTGTACACTCCTTTAGTCACGTGGTGCGTTCTACTCATTACATAGGAACAATCGCTTTTTTATCATTCTCTCATCCCCTCTCAATCCGGCCGACCCATGTTCCTACTTCAAAGAGAAATCTTAGACCAGATTCAATTTGTGAGCGTGTATTGCATTATGTGAAAGAATTCACACAACGTTAATTCCTGTAATTATTGTTCGGCTCAAGTTTGACTTCAAAGAGGTCATTATTGTCTCCTATTTAACTGTGCAGAACATCATCCTATTCTGCTTATTAAGGTGGAGCGCACGACATTATTAGCACTCGTGTAGTAAACAACAGGTTCATATCGAAGTTTGATTTTCTTCTGTTAGAATTACTGTAGGTGTGGCACGTTGAATTTGGTTGGACCCTTCACTTTTTAGTCTTTAATAAGCTTAAATTGTTAAGACAATTCAGAATAAAACATAATGTAATGAAAAGGATAATACAGTACTTGTGAAACTATGTATTGCCTTAGTGTAAAGAGTTTGCAGTTTGAGTGTTATTATTAGCTATAATCGAAGACTATCTATCTATCTGCGACGCAACACCACATAGTTGTTGGTTATTATTATTATTAATTAATCATCAATAAATAATTACAAGTGATGAGAATTTTAATTTGTGTTATTAATAATTCTCCATAAGACACCACTCATTTCTCTCACTTGGTGGATATGCGGGCATTTTCTCTCCCCCCACAACATTAAAGACAAACATTTAATGTCACACAATATTTCCGTAGGTGGAAAACTTCTTACCAAAGGAGAGGATAAATCCGTCTTTTAATCTATATATCACGAGCCCCCACCCACCCACCCACAATCTCTCCAATATATGGTTACCAACATGTGTAAGAATAATACATTTAGCAATACATTTATTAAATCAACAATCAATTATACAACATATGATTATAATCAAAAGAGCATTGACATCACTTCAAAACAGTTTATCCTAGCATAGACATCGGCACAAAGGACTTTATCAACAAAGCAATTTCCAGATGAAATTGGTATGAACAAGTTATTAGTTAGAAAAACTACTAATCCAGTTTGAACTGGTTTGGATTGCATCAGCAAATTCTTTACCTGATTTGTTTACTTCCAACTTTTACAAATTATAACGGAAAAATGCATGTTCTGTACAGTAAGATAACAGGATTTGGCGGCGATTTGTTACAGCGACATGTGAAGTTAATACTTTAACCATATTCGATTCTAGTTCTTCAGTATAAAACAGAAACAAAAGCAGACAACAAAGCAGTCAGTCAAACTCTAATAACCTGATTTGGAGTAGAAAATCAGTGTAAAAGTAGGACGTTGTTGACTAGTGTGTAAGAGTCTCACCATAAAATAACAATCAAAATAACAATCACTTTAATTGTGGTGTCATTCTTCAAACTAGCTATGCTTAACATACATCATTTTCATGATCAAAAACATCATTGTGTCTGTCATGCTATTGCTTGGGATTTATTTTTACACTCATGATGCATCATATTTGCCAGCAAGAATATCACTGTTTTGTCCCTTGTAGTATTGCTTATTCTAGCTATAAAGGCAAGACAAAGTTATTATCAGCAAAAATACCAGTCTGTTGTATTCTTGTTTAATCTAGCTATACTCAAGTCAGCTTTTTCATCAACAAGAATATTACTCTGTCTTTTGTGTTAGTGTTTATTCTAGCTATACTCAAAACATAGTTTTCATCAACAAGAATATTACTCTGTCTTTTGTGTTAGTGTTTATTCTAGCTATACTCAAAACATAGTTTTCATCAGCAAGAATATCCATGACTTTTTTATTATTGCTAGTTGAATTTTTCATTCATTTTACTTCATGTTTATATTATGTTAATATATACATTCGTTATATAATGTTGCATCACAAGTTGGGTTGAGTTTGTTTTTTGCCGGATTATATTTTAATTATCATATGTGCATGAATAATTTGTAAGGTCCGTGTGCATTCTATGTATAATTAGTATAAGCTTAATTATTTTAAAATGAGATTAAAAGCTGAGTTATTATTACTTCTATTACTACAACTACCATCACCACTGTTTTTATTTATTACTACTAGTGCTATAGTTACTATGATTATTGTTATGCTTATTGCAGAAAGCATATTAACAAGAATATTTTGAGTTTCATTGTCATTAACTGATTAATCTGGATTAACCCAGTATTACCCGATGTTTACACTTCTATAATGCAACTTTGTAATTGTAACTCTCCTGTCTCGTTGATCTGCTTGAGTTTCAGATTTTAAAGCCATATTTTTTTTTTTTTAGTATTTGCACTCTTTAACAATCATTTTCAAGATGTTCCCAAACATATTATCAGCCTGCTGTGCTTTTTGCCGACACCGAAGTTCATAATACGTGACGTAATATATTTTGTTTATATAATATTTAACATTCACCACTAGAGCGTTTGCTTAGTATACACGTTGTAAAGTTATCTCTCTCTCTCTCTCTCTCTCTCACACACACACACACACACACACACACACACACACACACACACACACACACATTTGGAAAGTCTTGTTTCACATACACATTACTGGAAAGTATTGTTTCACGTATATATCACTGGAAAGTCTTGTTTCACGTACACAACACTGGAAAGTCCTGTTTCACACACATCACTGGAAAGTCCTTTTTTCACACACACACACTTCAGTGGAAAATATTGTTTCGCACACACACTATTGGAAAGTATTAATTCACACTAACACACACACACACACACACACACACACACACACACACACACACACACACACACACACACACACACATATTATACAGGAAAGTATTGTTTCACGTTCACATTACAGGAAAGTATTGTTTCACGTTCACAAGTTAAGAATACGCGTATTGTTGGAAAATCTTATTGTATACGTTCGGCACATCTTTGAAAAGTCTTATTAAACATTCACATCATTGTAAAACTTCGTTTAGCATGCAGATCATTTGAAAGTCTTGTTAACATTCACATCAGTAGAACGTCTTGACATTTATATCAATAGAAATTTTAACATTCACATTTTTAGTAATCTTCTGTAACAGTCTCATCGTTGGAAGTCTTATTTTAACAGTGACATCAATACACACGAAACAGATTGTTGAACATCCACATCAAGTCTTGCTCGACATTCACATCTTTAGAAAGCTTTGCTTAGTATTTACATCTTTAAAAGCCTTATTTGACATTCACCTTTGCTTATCATTCACATCACTACAAAGTCTCATGAACATTTCATCTTGTCACTCATGCTCCAACAATAATTGTATTATTTAAGTTGGTTTTTTTAAAATAAAAGTTGGGTTTTGGTACTGGATCAATGGAAGCGAATGAATTAAAGGCAGTGACATTTTTTTTTTTACGTCTGTGAAAAAATTACTGATAGGTCTGACCTAAAACCGAGTTTGAGATTGTCGCACATCTTTTTAGATGAGGCAAACATTTCCCCCACACAATTAGCGTGTTTACGTATAATGGCGTTAGTCGAATACGTGACCAATAAATTCTTTAGAGGCCACACCAATAGAATTTAGTGGATGCGGACGTTGCTAGGAATAAACATGTTCTAGACATTGGGGAATATTTAAAATTTGCCGTGCACATAGATGTATGGGATCTGTTCACCATAAACCAGTACGGAGAATATTCGGCATAAAGTGTATGGAGTGTATTCAACATCAAACCCTGTATTGTTGAACACAAATCTGTATTAGGTCTGTCAACATATACATGTGTGGATTCTATTCAGCACACAGTGCATGGGGTCTATTCAACTGTATTGGGACTCTTCAACATTCTGTATCGGGCTTTATTCAGCATTAACTTGTATGGGATCTACTCAACAAAAAAGCTGTATGTGTTCTATTCATCATAAATATGTATGGGTGTATATTCAACATAAACCCGTGTCGTGTCTGTCCAGCACAAACTTTATGAGATCTATTCAGCATAAATTTGTAGGTGTCTATGCATAATGTTTGTTCCAAAGAGTCACTTTCAGTTCTAGCGATTTCGCTTTAGGCTAAGTTACTCCTCAGATGAACTATATTTTCACCTGTCAACCTTAGCGAACTTAGAAGTTCGTTCATGTCTCAAAGGCTGGTACATGAAACCTTGAATATATTAGTGCCAGTGTTATGCTGAGTGAATAGAATAACATGCTGACTGAGCTCTATCCATATGATCTAAGGAAGGAAAATATGAATTCCCTGGGCACTGGAAAGACATCTATTACATTAGCTGAACGCGACCTTTCTTAAGTTACAGCTTTTAGCAAAGGTCACTGGCGTTAAAGTCCGAGTGGAAAAGAAATGCATTTCGAGATTTAAACTGCTCGTCTTGCCCTTTGAGGCCGCGTTCAGTCACGACTCATTACCTCCGAGCTACGAGATTTGCAAGGGAGTTAATAAAGATTAATGGGGTTCTACGTTGACTCGTATCATTACCTTCCGAGTCTTATTTAAATGGCGTCTAGTATTCACTGACTCATGTCACTACTAAAACAGGTGTTGTAATGAATGAGATTCCATTGCCTACCACAGAGAGTTAAAGGATGTAAACCCATCAATAGGGATACCAAGGGCCACGTGTTATCCCCGTTCTAATCACGTGTCTATTCCACCCGTACAGCTTTCTTGCAAACACCAAGTGTTTATCTGGATTACAAGTCAATCTAACATTTGTGTGTTGATAGGAATTTGTCTTTACGTGTGTGTGTGTGTGTGTGTGTGTGTGTGTGTGTGTACGGGAGAGTAAGAGAGAGATTGCTGCATAATTATGTAGAAGAGACGTATAGCAGGAATTGAAGGAAAGTAAGAATATATGGAGAAAAGAGAGAGAGAAGTAGTTATAAAGATAAGATAAAAGAAAAAGAAAGAAGGATAGAGAGATAAAATATATCGGATGTATGTTTGTGTGTATGTGTGTTTTTAAGAGAGAGAGAGAGCGCGAGAGAGAGAAAGAGTGAAAGAGGTATAGACAGCGAGTGAATGAAAATATGAGGGACAGAAAAAAGTGATAAATGAAACTGAGGAAAGTAGTTAGAATGGGGGACTTCATTAAAGTAAAAAATAAAACTTAACGTATAGCTCTCGTGACTGACAATACCCATCCGCGTGCAAGTTTGTTTATTCAGTTCAAAGGGGAGGCTACGCGTAACGGAGCCCGATACAATCAGTCTGCAATTACAGTCACCGCCACATAGTACCGAAATACTTATTCTCCCAACTATTGCAGGTGTTGTCTAAATGCTTTCCCTAAATGCCTTTTCAAACATATCTGTGTACAGTGAAAATACATCACCTGTCAACCTTTGAAGAAAATTATTCCTCCATTTTAATGCTCTGTATAAGAAGCCAGCACTAACTTAGCTACGCTTACTTGAGAAAATAATATTCAGTAATAAGTCTTACAATGGGACTGTCACTAGTTATCGCCCATGTTTGGCGAGTTTGTTGTTGAGGATCTTAGCTTCTAGAGTAATATTTCTGAACTGGAAAGAAAATAATTAGAAAAGTACAAAAATAAACTGTGTTTGGAATCTGGGGCTTGGTTGAAACGCATTTATTTATTCCATTTGTTATTATTTGTTTGTTTGAAAGCAGTTACACCCTAGATTTGAATCTCCATCTTCCAGCAACAAACCAACCAATCGCACTTCGTTGACACCTATCGGTGGCAAGGCGTGGCCTCATAAATGTCATTGCCAACCTATCCTGTCACATATTAATTCATTGCGTGTGTGTATTGCAAGCAGTTTTTTTTTTCGTAACACTCTTCTTACATTTAGGTATAACCTAACCTATTATTGATTAGATCTCTTCTGATGACGTGCTAATTGATTAGATCTCTTCTGATGACGTGCTAATTGATTAGATCTCTTCTGATGACGTGCTGATTGATTAGATATCTTCTGATGACGTGCTAATTGATTAGATATTTTCTGATGATGTGCTAATTTATTAGGTCTCTTCTGATGACGTACTAATTGATTAGATCTCTTCTGATGACGTGCTAATTGATTAGATCTCTTCTGACGACGTGCTAATTAATGGAATTTGTTGATTCCCATCCTTGATTAAACAAAAGAAAAGCCAATATAAACTTTAGCTGCTTTTAACTTTATAAAATATATCTGGTCAGCCATGATTAGCTTACAACTATAGTATGCTCATCAAATAAATACTTGGTTGTGAAGAGCAAATAAATAGCTTAGATCACTTTCTTTGAATTTCTTTCCGATTTAAAGTTTTTACTCTATACAAAACGGAGATAATTAATTTGCACCTGTTCAGTGTCATCTTCCCGCTTGTAAATACTTATGAAAGGAAACAATACTATATATCAGTTGATGCCCTTTGCGATTTAATAAAGAGAAAGTGAACAACCTGTTGTGCTTCTCTACTACTCGTGAGCCAGTATTCTTAAATATTAATTAATCGGAACTTTAGACGACAAATCTATACTTATAAAAATATGTTTATATCCGTAACTTTCTGCCGATCTGCCTGCCTATCTGTTTCTCTGTCTAGCTGTTTAGTTACATTGGTGATGTTTGCTCGCATTTTTCTTCAGACGACACTTATTTCGTGAATATTAGCCACCCAGACGTTTGTATATACTCTTCGTGGAGATTTAGGTTTTTTGTTGTTGTTGTTTTATTTTTTCCCCTTGTTTTATAGGTAATAATCATGTTTGACATATGAGCAACTAGGTCGTAATGAACAATAGGCAGTCGGGATCCATGGGGAAATGAGCTTGCATCGTTTCTTTTCATTGCTGTTGTACAGCTATCATTATCTTCTATCGCCATATACTAACTATCACGTGATTGAAAGACAAAATACATCGTCTCCTTAGCCAACCCTGGTAACGCAATAATAAACATGTGTGTGTGTGTGTGTGTGTGTGTGTGTGTGTGTCGATAAAAAGATAGAAGAATGGAGGATGGATGGATAGATAAGCAGATAGATAGATTAAGCTACTCAAGGGCAAGCCCTAAACTTCTTAATCCAGACCATCCAGGTCTTTGTAATTTGCAGACAGAGAAACTCGGTCAGGCCTCAGAGCCATTAATTAATTTATTTCCTCCTGTCTATAAGCATTACCAGGGTCCACAGACAAATGCGCGCCAACAAAATCGTGATGGACAAAATCGTGTTCTCTCCCTAACCCTAACCTTAACCATATTGCTCATTTGTCGGGGCACACAATTGTCTTTCACACATTTGTTGGGTCATGGTTACCAGTTGAGAACTCCAATTCCTCCTTGCAAGATGGAACTTTGCTTGATCATATAGAAATTCTGGCCCACATACTCTTTCAAAGGGACACTTCCCAAAATATGCTATTTTCTGACTTTTTAACACTATTAAATTAAGACCCCTCTCCCTCAGTATGCATATCGCCTTCATTAAATAGAGAAGTGGAAGTGTAATTAACAAATAACAACATTTATTCAAAACAATAAAAGGTAAATAATTGGTACATTATAAGTAGTAGCTTCAAAGACAGGCTAACTAAGACATAGTATTCGTATCACCTAAGGTAATGATTAAATCAAAACAAGGAATCTTCTACTGAAATCTGGAACAAAATGGACTTGTTATTATGCAACAGTTCATAATCTCTTATAAATGCTTATGACCAAATATAGTTCATTAGGCAGACTCCAAAATCTCTGTTTCTTGAGGAGTGCAAACATTACATGAATATTTGTTTTAACCCTTTATAAATTTTTAATGGTTGCTATTAATTATTAATTAGATATTAATAAGAGTATGAAATTGAAAATTTACATCACAGATATATTTTAAGGAGATATAGAGTTTAGAGCCAATCACCTGGTATACCTGTTTAACTGCAAAGACGGAGTTGCTTCACTTTGTGCATCAACAGTGTGTACCATACACTGAGGCGAACTGTCAGTTGCTGTGCTATGGTGGTCTTTGACATACACCTATATGGCACTTATGCATAGGCAGCTGGATGGTAGTGCTACATCGTGAGCTGTAATGGTGTACAACTAGTGGCATAACAGTGAAGACTTGGTTGTGAGTTATAATGGTGTACAACTAGTGGCATAACAGTGAAGACTTGATTGTGAGTTATAATGGTGTACAACTAGTGGCATAACAGTGAAGATTTGATTGTGAGTTATAATGGTGTACAACTAGTGGCATAACAGTGAAGACTTGATTGTGAGTTATAATGGTGTACAACTAGTGGCATAACAGTGAAGACTTGATTGTGAGTTATAATGGTGTACAACTAGTGGCAAAAAAGTGAAGACTTGATTGTGAGTTATAATGGTGTACAACTAGTGGCAAAAAAGTGAAGACTTGATTGTGAGTTATAATGGTGTACAACGAGTGGCATAACAGTGAAGACTTGATTGTGAGTTATAATGGTGTACAACGAGTGGCATAACAGTAAAGACTTGATTGAAGTCAAGAGCTTGATGAAACTGATGCCTGGAAGAAAACAGAATGTAAAATGAAGTATGCAGACTGCAGAATGTCAAATGCACTGGATAAAACGTGATGCAGGTGTGAACCATTGAGTACAGGAAATGAACTAGGCCTCCCACCCCCCTCTTGTCACTCAGACATATTCATGCACACATTGTATCTGCAAACCAATAAATTGTTCAGCCACATAAAATATACTGAAATTTAATCGATTGATTTCTCTAAGAAGAGAAGAATTAGAATTTTCTACAAGGGGCTGTAGTGAAGAAGTCTAAGTATGATAAGTATGCAATTTCATCCAGAGAAGTTTCTCATTCCAAATTTACAGTTGGAGGTTTTCCTGAAAATGGAGAACTGAACTTTAAAAAAGAACAGAAGGAAACAGTAAAAATTTTCAGGACTAAAGTTTACAGAATATTGACTGCACCCTAAAATTGCATATAATTATTATAATCATCGGATATATTTGTGACTGCAGAATTCCACGAACATGTTCCACATTTCTTAATACTAGAACAGATTTGATGACTCTAAGGCCACACTTCCCACATTTCTTATTACTAGAACAGATTTGATGACTCTAAGGCCACACTTCCCACATTTCTTATTACTAGAACAGATCTGATGACTCAAGGCCACACTTCACACATTTCTTATTACTAGAACAGATCTGATGACTATAAGGCCCGCACTTTGCACCCAATCTTTGGTGACATTGTAGTCTTCGTTCTCTACATAACAAACAAGCAAGCAAACGAGCATTATTTACTGCCTGACTTTCTGATTAATGCGATATGTCTATGATTCTTAGAATGGTCTTCGTTCGCTATGAGAGACCGATCACATCTTACTTCATAGATTTCTGCTCTCAGCGATTTATCTCTTATTATTGGAACAGAGCGAAAGAGTCCAGCTAAAGCTAAGAAGAAGCAAGAACATTTTGGGGCACGTAAAAGGATTAGAGAATAAAATGTCAATTTTAAGCCACGTCCATGTGAGCATCGATAACATGACTCAATAAATAATTCATTCATTTTCACCGCATTATATTGCAGACAAGTACCTTTTAATTTTTGCCGTTGTTGCTGCTTTAACACCCACACTCACACCCACACCCACACCGCGCCCCGAGAGCTACATTTCGTCCATCATCTGCAGGCAGTGTTCGTTTTCAAGAAATGTTCGCTTGTGGCCCCAAAGTAAATAGCTGAGTGGAGATATATTCAAGGCATTAATCACGTGATGCGGTATATAGGCCTGGGAAAGTATATCACAATGGGTCAGCTGATGTACACGTCTCTGCAGCCATCCAAGATTTAAATCCCCTCTCCGTCCTTACTCCACCCCACCCTAACCCCTAAATCTGACCTCCATCAGCTCTGCTCGCCCTTAACAAAGACATTTTTTTGCAGTATTCAAGCCATCCTTTAGTGCGCCGGATATACAACTAACTAGAGACTCGTGCTAATAGACTTCGTTTTATCTACTGTGAACAAATTACTGGTGAAAGGTTTGACCGCTTCCGACTTTATTTATGCTGAAATTTATTTACCTTTCCTCAAGAGTAGCTTTTGAGACGCCAGCTTTGATGCGGTTTTGGCTAGACAGTATTGGAAGCGGCTGTTGAGAAGAGAACTAAGGAGACAGCTAAAGAAGGATGGTAAATGAAAGACTACTATTGAATATCTGAATACTTCAGTTAGAAGCAAGTAACTAGATCTACCAAGAACAGCTAAGCGTAACTTAGGCAATAGATTTCTAAATTAATTAGTACCTCATAGAGCCATAATACATATATGTTTAGGTTTAGCACCTCACCTTGGCAATAGAAATATTATAGGATAGTTAAATAAAAGTTCACGATCTTACTGTAGGACAGATGATGTTCTAAAAAAAAAAAAGGTAAGAATTCCACACGTATTACACCACTGGATCTACAATACAACCGAATACACTTCAAATAACCACTGGATCTACAATACAACCAAATATACTTCAAATAACCACTGGATCTACAATACAACCGAATACACTTCAAATAACCACTGGATCTACAATACAACCGAATACACTTCAAATAACCACTGGATCTACAATACAACCAAATATACTTCAAATAACCACTGGATCTACAATACAACCGAATACACTTCAAATAACCACTGGATCTACAATACAACCGAATATACTTCAAATAACCACTGGATCTACAATACAAAAACTTCAAACAACCACTAGCATTCGAAGGATTGGATGCACGTCCTAAGTTGGTGACGTGTACCACACTCACACCTCTAGCACCCCACTGCCGAAGCATGAACCTAGAGTCCCTGACCACCAAAAGGCGTTTGTTGATCACAACTCCAGTCAGGTCGATGGACAGGTTGAATGACGTCCACACTGCGAATACAGTTGACAATGAACAGAGGCCGTTGTGTGAATGTTAGATTTTTAAGTGTCAAACTGTGTAAACTACAACCAGTGGAATTTATGCTATGCTGTCATGTTTTGCTGTTGGTGGCTGTGTGTTTTCCATTGGTTTTGTGCCCATTGCCTTGCCCTTATTCGTTTTCCTTTGTAGTCTGTGTGCTTGTTTCATAGATGTTAGTCTTGGTGATGCTGTTTTCTGTACTTGTAGTTGTCAATAGTTGGCTTGTGTCTTCAGAGGTTTTCATTTCAGTTTCAGTTTCTATGGTGGCTGTAGGCGATCCAGTTTCTGTTTCATTGGTCTGTTGTTGATAGCATTTGTGGTCTGACACGTTTTTTGTGTCATCTTGGTTTTCATGTTTGAGTTTTGGCTGGGCTCTTGATAGCACTAGGCATGATTGTCAACCTGTCTCTTGTTTGGAGTGGTTTGGGTGACATTTGGAGTTGTTACCGTGTTGTCTGTCTGTGAAGTGGTTGACGATTTGGGATTTTTTTTTCCGTGTGGTGGCAGAAAACTTTGGCTGGGGAGAGTCAATTGTGTGAGTATGAGCTGACTTGGTGTGGATGAATTTCATGTCCATATTGGTGGCTGCATCAGTAGCCATGTTGTCTTTGTAGTAGATGATTGCTGCATTTAGTTCTGGGGCTGTAGAAGCACACAAGCACACGCACAATCACAAACAACAAGCTCACATAAAACGCACACAAGCACGCATAAGCACACAGGCACATGCAAGAAGGCACACACGATCGCACAATGCTTTAAGATATATTTATACTTTCACCATACTCTGCAGTAAATATTGAGCTTAGTCTGCTACATAAATATAGCAATGGTCAGTCTGCGCTGTCTCGCTTGCTGGCCATGAATCTCACACTCCATTCTCACTTTAGACACGTGGGTTCTTGCACGTTACTACCAGACCACCAGTTGCGTTTGGTCACGTGACCAGAGTTCTGGCACGCGCTTGGGGAACCAGCGTCTGCTTTAGAGGGCGATGGTGCTCCATTTATTCCTCCACTTGATCGTGTTAGGATCACGGCAGAAACAAAAAAGGGTGGTGGTGGTGGTGGAGGGACGATTTCGTTGGCCTTAGTCTGGCAGCTTATTTGCATTAAGGTGAGTTTCCCACCCATCACCGATTCGTGATGTCACGGTTTACGGCTCGTAGACACAATGGCTGAGATGCTGTTTTGATTTAATTATTTTAATTTAGCTCACTGAACTGCCAGTATAACTGAACATTTATCGAACAAGTACAGAAACGAAACCTTGTTCAATGTTTATTGTTGAGCATGAAAGCAAGAGGTAGTATGCATCTGTGTCAAAAAATGTGTCAAATACATTATGTAAGTGACAAACTTTATAGTTTGTGTGTGTGTGTATGTGTGTGTGTATGTCTGTGTGTGTGTGTATGTCTGTGTGCGCGTGTATGTGTGGGGTAGGTAGTAGTGGTGGCAATACAGGTGGTGGTGTGTGTGGTGGTAGTAGTGGTAGTTGGTGGTGGTGATGGTGGTGGTGTGCTTGTATGATATTGAATGTGGTGTCGTTTATGTGTTATGATTCCAAATAGATCCGTCTGAAGTTAACAAGTGCGATTACTCTTTCTGGCATTACGTCTTATTACCACTGTTTACATCTGTACAAGAGATATTATAGTCGTGACTGTGCGCGCGAAAGTATGCACTGTGAGTGTATGTCGGTGTGTGTTATGATATTTGCGTGCAAAGAAATACTCATCCGCAATCCTGACATAGACCGTCTCTTAAGTACGTATATTTCTGCATTAATTCTGCTTCACCAGCGGCTCTAAACACGAAAAGCTGGTTATTCCCTTTTTGTGACTTTTATGTGAGTGTGATTAACACACACACGCGCACACACACACACACACACGCACGCACACACACACACACACACACACACACACACACACACACACACACACACACACACAGAGTCACGTAACTCCATCACCACTACAATGATACAGTCAGTATCCGTGTTTCTGGGGTGTGGGATTTTTAATTAATCACGTGACATTCTGGCTGCATATTATCGGTTGACACATGCCAGTTTCAATTTTGCTTTGCTTAGTGAGCATTTAGAACTGCTTGACACCCACACACAAAATTTACGCGCACAAGCACACACTCGCACACCAAATACCTACCTACCTACCTACCACCACACCTACATCTCTAAATATCTGTCTATCTAATTATTTTAATCCTTTAAATTTGTGGAGATAGATAGCACACACGTATGGCTTCTGTCATTACTTTTTCTGTGCTCCTTTTTCCTGAACATAGTGAGAGAGAAGAAAAGATTGATTAATCCAGCAAAATTATGAGAAGCGATTTTCTCTTTAAAGATTTAGTTCCTTAATGCTCTTATATTTTCTGACAAACAACTAAGTGTGCTTTTTTGACTGAGCTGCGTTTATCTCCCCTTTCCAGTGCTGTTGGCCCACGGCTCATCTGTATTTTCGATGCTGAGTTAATTGTCGATGGAAGGATAAAGAAAAGCTTAACAATGGAAAAATAAGAAAGTTTCCGTTTATTGCAATCAGAACCTTCTAGGTCCTTAACTAGCCTACGAACGTACAGCAAATTAGTGTATCCTGATAAATGAACATTATATCTAAAAGAAGAATTTCATTCACGATAGCTCAGAACCTAACATTAAACCAAGATATCTTTCTTTTCGAATTTTAAATAGCACTTTGACATCTGTCCTGGCCAGTTTCAGATCTGTCCAGGCCATCTGACAACTAATAATCAAAACGTATTGATTTTTAATGAATCAAAGCTATATATTTCTTTGTAACTGAATGGCATGCATTTGGAACATCATCAAGAAAATCAACACAAAGCAAAATAAAACATCATTTTTCATTTACCAAAGGTGAAGTTTTTTATGCTGAATATGACGAGTCGATCATTTTGTGCATGGCCAGTTAAATAACAAATGTCCTGCTCTGTCAAACAGGATAATTGGCATCCCCTGTTCGGAACTATACAGGTTTTGCTGATTGCATCGCTCGTCATTCTTCTACAGTCGTTAGCGGACCCGGTGGCTGTGTGTTATCGGAGGGCAATATTTGCCGAGAAGGTTTTCCCTTTTGATTATTTAGAAATTGGGACTCTGATGATTGCAGCGTCACATAGCGGACTTACCTCCCTTTGGTTTCCGGCATATCTGGCGCATTCTCCACTCAGTCTGGTGTGTTGACACATTTGAAGTTTACCCAGTTTGACAGGGAACCAAAGTGTAAGAGATCGTGGGAAGGTTTTTTCTGTTTGTTTATTTGAGTGTATTGTTCTTGTATCGATGATGTGTTCGCATTAGAGAAAACTTGTATCCGTGTAGGTTATTGCAATTATAAGATTTCTTTCTTGTTTCCTTCTTTTCTCTTTCTCTCTGTACACAGTGTGTGTGTCACACGGTCACTCATTAACATACATAATCACATGTTCACTTACATTCATACGTCATTTCTACCACATCAAACTTCAATAATAATATTTATAATATCTAGTCACTAATACTTCATATGTGTACTGCTTATCCTTAAGTGCCATGGTCATCTCAGCAATATATTAAAATACTTAATTTGCAAAAACATTCTACAGATATTTTCTACAGCATTGGCATTCCAATGCTTTTTCAAAAATAAAAAAAAAGACGAAGCAAAAACAACCAGGACATGCTTGAGTGCTAATATTAAATCAGTTGGGTCTCTTTTTGTTTATGTTTGTTTAACGTGTGGAGCATTGTATTTTGTGTTCTTAATGATATTGCCCATGGAATAAAAGCAGGGCAATACAGATATATATGGAAAACATTGTGAATTACATTTTCACTTCGGGGTCGGAGTCCTGTCCTTAGTTTCCTTTCGGAACCTA
Source organism: Sinotaia quadrata (assembly GCA_028829895.1). Classification (NCBI taxonomy): domain Eukaryota; kingdom Metazoa; phylum Mollusca; class Gastropoda; order Architaenioglossa; family Viviparidae; genus Sinotaia; species Sinotaia quadrata. The sequence goes on from CM054179.1 coordinate 135,554,874, forward strand.
GCGCCTTTTCGACCCATACTGTCCCTAGCATCAGTATTTCTTTTGTTTTGACGTAAACTATGTGGACTGTTATGTTAATTTTCTTTTTTACCTACAATAGGTGCAACTTTAAATGCTAATAAACTGTTTGGATGACATACAGAAGTTCGTACAGGGATTTTTTTTCGGTATTCTTTTGTTTTCAAATTTTCATATTTTCCCCTTTTCTTTTTCTTTTTTGTAAGATCATTAGGGCTAATTTTACACATCCTTTTGCAGTAAAACTGTTCAAGCACTTTAACGTTCTTTCGATTCTTCGATTAAAAAAAGAAATTCAAAATTGATGAACGATCAATTCAGCGGAAATATTGCTACTACGTGCAATAATGTTTGCCATTTGTGATCTTTGCACTCCACTCCCTCTGTTTCTAGGCTATTTATGATTTTCAGAAAGAAGAAATTGCACAAAATGATTTTTACCTTAACTCGAAATGAAAGCTAATGTGCAGCAATATAAATATATGAATTTAGAAATAACAACATTAGTATAGAAATTCTTACATAACTTCAGCACAGTATTAACAAAATAATCCAAAGTGCTCAGCAATGTTTACATTTAGCAATGCACTGTAAAAGTAGCAGTCAAGTTAAGTATAGCCATATACAGGAAAATGGTATGAAGGTAAAATCCAAAACGAGATTATCCATGGATATTATTTATCAATTGGATTTAAATGTATAGTCACCTGCTATTAAAGTAACAACCAATTGAGAATAGCAATGATTGTGTATAAATATATATTAATGATGCAACAACCAAAAAGTGCATCAAGGATAGTATATATCAATTTTGATAGTAAACTGTTAATGTAACAGACAGATGAGAGTAGCTGTGATAGTATAAAGTACTATTAAATGTACTAACATAATGAGTCCATTGACGCATTATATGGACAAATACTGTCATGGCGGTCGATCAACGAAACATGTGTGCATGAACCTATCTCAGAAACGAAAATATGAATGAAAATATCGATGTAATCATCGCTGTCGTTTATTGAAAAAGATTTGCCAGTAACGTTTATTTTGACACACACTTTGCTCATCTTTACCGTTTACCCACTCAACCGCGGTGGACGACATGCATGAATCTCTAGATTCGTCGGTGAAAGGAGAGCATTACTTGATTTTCGTTAGGGCTGGAGTAGGGGGTAAAGGGTGGGATAGAGGTGGCTGGATAGAGGGGTTAAAGCAGCATTAGTCTCTCATGTCATTTCGTGCACGCTCGCGCTCGTGTAAATCTGATTACTGGCCCAGTGCCAGATCTCCGTAATCCCTGGAATATTGGAGAGAAATGCTGGAGCAGTTAACTGTCGTTCCATGAGAACAGTTTTTATAAGTTTTTATTTATTATTGCATCTTCACTACCAGCATCTTCACGTGTGCGTATGAGTGTATCATATAAATATATATGAAGGTAGGCAATCGGACAAAAGGGACAGACGGTTAGATAGATATGAATAAAACGATAGATAGATAGATAGATAGACATACAGAGAGACAGATAGATAGACAGACATACAGACAGATAGATAGATAGATAGGCAGATAGATATACATATAGATAGATAGATAGATAGACAGACAGACAGACAGATAGATAGATATATAGATAGACAGACATATAGACAGATAGATAGATATATAGGCAGATAGACATACAGATAGATAGATAGATAGATAGATAGATAGATAGATAGATAGATAGATAGATAGATAGATAGATAGATAGATAGAGAGATAGAGAGATATTTCGTGTGTATTAGAAGTATCAATGCTGTACTCATTATGTTACTAGAATTATGTTATATCTCTTTTACCTAGGCACATTATGTATAACCGAGGCTAATGATTTTTTTTGTCTGCCGAAGTTACATGCATTAAAATCTCGTAGGCTGCTAACAATGCGTATTTCTTTGATCTTACACTTTTATCTTTCAGTAAATATCTCACGGCTTCATGCTTTTGTCCCACCACGAACATCCATTTGCGCTTGGACAGCTGATTGCGTCCCTTCGATTTATGCTAATTTTTCATAATAATTATTTGCAATCACAAACATCCTTTCATCGGGTCTGCTGCTGGTAAACATTTTTTTTTAAATTTCCCTTTTAAAACAGTTCATTGTTTGATTTATAAATGTTTTTTATATGAAGATTACATTTTTAAAGACAGCTCTTTCTTGCACACCCTAATGTTAAAAACACCACACCACACCTTTCTTTTTTTTTTTCCTCTTAAGGTTATTCATCTAGAAGACCTTTATGTATCATTGTCAACAGAAACTCAGAAAACGTCTGGGCCATGAAGTGTTTGATGAAGAATGCCTGTGAATGAGGTATCATCCTGGCCCGCCATCTGTGGCTAGGGGGTTTGTGCACAGTTATACTTGTACTGTGAACTGACTGTTAGCTGCCATTCTCAGACAGCATCATTATAGACCAAACACAATGAAATATACAGAATCCATTTCTTATGTCCTTTTAAGTACGACCTCGGAAAGGGCAGTTTTCTTTTTCTATTACAAGAGTAATAGGGTTATTACCGACGGAATCGCCGTGCGCGATTCTGGACTGAGTGAAATGCCTCTCCTCCATCGCTGCAGCAAAGGGAGGTAAAACTGCGAGTTATTTTTTTCTTGACTGGCTTTTGATCATAAAAGATCTGGCTGGCCGCCCCTTGCTGGCAATATCGTGGTAGTTATTGGACAGCAGTATTTGTCATGGCCAAGTTAAGACATCCGTCTATCAGGGATGATATTGATTATTGATTAATACGAAGCGAGCAGAGATATAATTTAGGTCAGTCCTTCATGTAGTGCAATGGTAGAGAGCAGCTGACTAAGCGAAAAGAAACTCAACTGTTTTCTTTCTTTTCCATAGATCTCTAAATCTGCCCCTTAGGTTATCCACTAACTCTAACGGTTAGAAAAAGTGTCTTTTTGTATTTATATATATATATATATGTGTGTGTGTGTGTGTGTGTGTGTGTGTGTGTGTGTGTGTGTGTGTGTGTGTGTGTGTGTGTTGTGTGTGTGTGTGTGTGTGTGTGTGTGTGTGTGTGTGTCTATATTTAAATTTGGACGAACAAGGAGAATTAAATAATAAATCTGAATGTATTTGAACAGTGATTTTTTTACTTTTAATTTGATAAACATATCTAAATAGAGAGAGAGAGAGAGAGAGAGAGAGAGAGAGAGAGAGAGAGAGAGAGAGAGAGAGAGAGAGAGAGAGAGAGAGACTCACATAGACACACACACACACATACAAATATTTGGATAGATGAAAGAACGCAGTGTTATTTACTTAAATAGACATACAGACAGAGACAGACAGACAGACAGAGAGACAGACAGACAGAGAGACAGACAGACAGAGAGACATATAGATAGATAGATAGATAGATAGATAGATTATGCAACACCTGCCTTATATTGCTACCTTTCAGTTAATTTCTTGCTTGAAATCCTTGCTTCTATTTTAATCGTCATAAAAGGTAATTTTTTTATTAGATAAATTAATAATTTATGCTTTGATCTTCTAATTCTTGTTGTTAAGCAAATCATTCCTAATCATGTATCGCAATCAGTTACGCTCGACCTGTATATACCGTATATATTACATTAAAAATAATCTTCATCAATTACTCCAATACATAATCACACGACCCACATTTGCTTTTGTTTGGCTCCCTGTTGCGTGTTGTTTCCACTCTGTATATTGCATTAATTAAAACAGATTATCACGTTAGAAACTTCTTGCTTATCAGGAAAGCTTCGTGAATATAAAAATCTACCGTTTGTGATGAAATGTTTGTTCGTTTTGTCCGAAATGAATAGCTTAAGATTTTCCAATATTATGTCTTTCTTTTATTTGTCCAGCTACATCTGACCAGGGACTGGAACTTACGCTCAATATTGATGTAGCTTTGTGTAAACATGCAGACGTATGACACAAATATTGGACCAAGAAACCTGAGTTTCCTTATGGGGTGTGTAGACAATCAAATATGCCACGACATTGTCGGGCAAAAGATTACATTTTAGGGCATTACAATTTTTTAAAATAAAAAAAAAAAAAATTTCTGCAGGAAGACCCGATTTTATTTATTTATTTGTAAATTGACGAATATTGTTTTTTTAATTCAGCTGGGTTTTTTTCTACCGTTATTAACGCTTATGCAATACAACAGCTTATAATGAGAACCATTATTTATAATGTTTTCTGTTGAACGTTTTGGACGACTATCGTTAAACATTTTACTAATTTGAAATCTGATTTGCTCTTTATACCATATAATAATGGAAAAAATTAATACTAATGTGAAATAATGCATAACAAGAGAAATTTTAGCACTTAAGTGAAATAACATATAATAATGGGAAATTTTAGCACTAAAGTGAAATAATGTATAATGCAACAGTTCCATGCAACTCAGACGAGAAACGATGCGATCCCCCTCCTCAAAGAAAAAAAGATTTGTAAGCCTTCCTATAAACTTACTTTTGATTCCCCTTATCATATACACAATGACAAAAAGACTTGTGACCTTCGAAAACACACACACACACACAAACACACACACAAACACACACACACAAACACACACATACAAAGCCTGTGATCCCCCCAAAAAAAAAACAACAACAAAACTTCTCATACACACCGAAAAAGATTGTGAGCCCCTCCCCAGACTACACACACACACACACACACACACACACACACACACACACACACAAATACCTGAGAGCCCCACCACCATACACCAAAAAGGACATGTGAACCATTTTAAAGAAAGAATATTGCATCCATGACATGCAGAGATCTTTCATCACGACATCACTGGATAGACAATAGCTATGCCCCTTCACCTATACCTCCATACTACCATCACCTCCTTGTAAATCGCCAGAACCAACAAAGGCTGCAAATAAGATTCTCCATAAGTGGGTTTTCCCCTCTTTTCTCCCCCACTTCCCATCCATCTCTCTTATAATAAATCTCTGATTATTCTGTGCAGTAGACGCATGTAATATTCTTACATAAACTCGAAGTCTCTTGAATTTCTGGAAATGTATGCGATGTTTAAACTGTGGGTAGTTTGGGCTTTGTTATATAAGGGTCACCATTGTTTGTTCGGCTGCCACAACGCGAGGTCAATCTACAAACTCAATATCGAGTTAATTTTCACGCATATGTAACCATGTGTAAATATTTCCTGTCTATGATTTGTGAAGTGTTCAACTTGAAACAGCTGATGTGTCTATCCTGTTTGTAATTTACTGATTACAACTATGATTCCATTTTGGTGCTATTCTTTCTCTACTTAAACAATTCCACAATTAAGTGAATATATTGTCTTAGTGGATTGTTGCCTTGTCCCCTCTGTGTTATTATTCGCTAACATTAAACGATAGCAATAGATTACAGATGCGAATCATGTAGAGATAAATACATGAAATAAATATATGAAATAAATTAATGGTAGATGGTAGAGAATTAAAAGTGATTTAAATGGGAAATAATTTTTGAAAGATCTCCGATGTTACCACAACTTACACAAACGAATACAATTTTATTAATATAAAATTTGAACTGTTAATATACTTTCTATACATTTCATTTTTGTATTTTATGTGTCTACTAGTTTCTTGTTATGGCAATTATTATTTTGTCTTATCCGAGTGTTTCATCTTCACTTGTTATTTTTATCACTCATGTTATTTCAAGCATTAGTGTGAAAATGCAAGATTTACAAATAGCAAACAAATTCTTTTAATTTCAGTAAGACTTTTGCTGAAATATACAAATATAAGCTTAAATGCTGACACTTGCCTTTCAGAGTTTATAAAAGAATAAGACTTATTAGAGTTAATTTTTCAATTACAGAAAGTAGCAAATATACGCATTCACTCTGGTGTATTGGCAATCAACTATACTACATGAAATAGAAAGTATTGCAGATGCTTCTCAGGATCTAATAGCCATTTAAATGATTGCAGCCCTTTAGCTATATAGACCAGTGGAATCCCATGGCTCTGGCAACTTCACAGAATTGGCATAGAAATTAGTAGGACAGACAGTAATCATATATATTTTTATTTGCCCGTCATCTGCCCAAATTATAGAGTGAAAATATAAATAAGTCAATATATATAAAGAGGTGGTATGTAAATGATGTAATGAAGGGGCAAGAGATGACGGTTGTGTGAAACATCACCACAAGACAAACAACATACATGTTCTTTTCATTAGCGAACATTGTATTTGTGTAAAATGCTGTCCCTGGGTTGATGGGACCAGGACAGCAAGCAGTTTAATGGTACACGGTAAACCTGCAGTACGATATACTGTATCAGCAGCACACAATAGAAATTATGTACATATATGCAAGTCACGATGCACAGTACATAAAATGCATACAGTTTTATAATACAAGCTTGTTCATTACTCAAGAAGAACACAATAACAATGTTTTCTTCAGCTGTTCCTACTACTTCGTACATCTCTCCATTCCATTCTAACCTTTACACTGCATTTTTGTTTTTCTATAAAAATATGCTTCAACTAAAACTTTAGTCCATTTACAACCTAACCTAAACTATTAACCCTAACTGTCCGCCCTAAGCCCACATCTATGGTCTCTCCAGGACTTAGAGGATTTAGGGGTATGGAGAACACCAGTGGTGATAGCAAATCTCCATGAAAAATGTTCTCATTTTATTGGTATTTCTGCAATTTCTATATTGTTGCGTGTTACAGTAAAATTATGATAAAATACAAGAAATGGTAAAAAGCATGATAAAATACAAGAAATGGTAAAAAGTGTGATAAAATACAAGTAATGGTAAGAAGCGTGATAAAATACTAGAAATGGTAAGAAACATTATAACAAACAAGAAATGGTAACACTCGTTAAAAATACAAGAAATGGTAAGACTCGTAAGAAATTGTAAGATGCATGTTAAAGTGTAGTTCATAGACAGAAGGATAATCATTAAAGTTAATTTTAAAAAAGTACTTTTAGAAAGTTTTAGAACACATGTACAAGAATTCTGGATGCAAAACAAAATTGAGTAATAATAAAAACAAGTAAGTATTTATGTAATAATCACGTAAAATCATGAATTGCATGGAAGAGCTGAATAATTAAAAAGTCACTCACACCAAAACCCAGTATTGCCACAACTGCACTCAGCAAAACAGTAACATGACAAGAACGCATTCATCAAATTCACTAGTTCAATAGGTGTCTGAAAGTTTGAAAACGATTTTCTTGCGGCGAGTGGGCGTGGCCTTGTCTGGGGCTAATCGGGAGTGCTAAAATGTCACGACCTATGAACATCTCGAATGTACCCAAGACGCAGACCACGATAGTCAGAGAGAAAACTGTATTTAAAAGTTTCGAAAATAAATTTCTGAAAAATGCCATCTGTCACAATTAGATTTCTTTGTGTGAAATTTCAAAAATTAAATTTCATCAGTGCTATATTTTTGTACTAATAGCTCTCATTGTTGAAAAATACACCGAAAAGCACGTCGTCCATTCTTCATTTTCTCATCATCAATTTTAGTAAAAGTAGTCTCAGTAATTTAAAGAAAAATAACAAATAATAATTATCACTTTACTGCATTATTTATCATCGCAGTTGTTAAGGGCGTTTGTCAAGACGGGACGCAAACGTAATCTCTTGGGGTGGGGCTCACGCCATATTGAACACAGCTCAAGAAAAATGACACTGCACTGTAATACCAACTTTTAAGCACCGGCACGGAGAGCGTTCAACGTCATCTGAAGTGAGGTGAAGCGGGAGTAATCACAGTAATCTTCCCGTCACCGCAACTACAAAGACGACAATCCTCTTCATCACAGCAGCCAGTCTTAGGCCGTCACTATTGGTCACTCCGCTGGAACCTCGAGCGTTTAAAGTCGTTGGTGTGAAGGAAGTCCTATGGCTCTTGAAATAGCCCGCAATCGGCAATTTATTCATCAGCAATAATGCAGACGCAAAATCGTCGATCCATAAACTGACTGGCGTGCGTGCGTAAGTGTGTGTGTGTGTGTGTGTGTGTGCGTGCGTGCGTGCGTGTGTGTGTGTGTGTGTGCGTGCGTGCGTGCGTGCGTGTGTGTGTGATAGTTAAAGGATGCGCTTGTTTTGAGAATGTTTGAGCAGTATTAACTGGACCTCGACAACAGGATTGGGGAACTAATTTTAAGCACAGTGCACAGTAAAACACTTTGGATGAAGTGCGCAGGTTTGTGACGTAGTAGACACCATGCACACAGTGCGCTTGAAATATTTAGCTATATATTACGCAAAGGAAATCTGGCAATATAAATATTACAAGATAGCATTATTTTGAAGGAATGCAGCTAGAAGTTAAAATATTAAGCAAATACACGCACACACACATATATATGAGTGGTTGTTTAATATGTATGTATGTATATATATATATGTGAGTTTGCTTAGGCCTACTTAATAATATATATATATATGAATGTGTGTGTGTGTGTGTGTGTGTGTGTGTGTGTGTGTGTGTGTGTGTGTGTGTGTGTGTGTGTGTGTGTGTGTGCACGCGCGCGTGTTTCGAGAGACGGAGAGTAGATAGACGTTTGTGTGTTGTGTGTGTGCTTGTTTGTGTTGCGGTATTAAATAATATCTGTCAAAATGCTGTAGGAACACTCAACTTTCCATGGAGTTCACTTCAGAAAACTTTGTTGGACTCGACATTTGACTAAAGGCCATATTGATCCCTTTACGCGGAGCCAACTCGCGAACACCTAAACGCACCCGACTGGAAGATATAGATGAGCAGTAGAGATGTAATTACTTTCGAGTATTGATTTCATTTATTACAAATTTGCATGGAAGAAACGCTTACTTTTCTCGTGTGTCACCCTCCCCCAGTGCATCCCAGCATTTCCAGGTAGCCATTCATGACGCCACAGATGTGCGCACTACATTCGCGACGTTTGCACACCCTTTCATTGAAGTAAATTCCCAATAAAATTCAACTGCAACATTTGCACAGATACATAGCTCTAATTAGGGCTGTCAATTTTTAAAATTCTGCACGGGTACTAGTGACTTACTGTTAGTTATGATCTTTATATGTACAATGCAAACTTTTATTTTTAATATTATCAATCATTACATAAACTAAACTAAAAACTAAATAAAATGTCAACAACAATAACATATTTAAAAACAGCGCATCAAGTTCAATCGCCCTTCGCCGATAGAATTTCATCGCACAGATTGCATTTCGTCGTGTCACTTTCCAATCGTTTGGCGTGAAGACGATGTCTTCCCCCATATTACGTTATTATTTAATTTATTGACAAGTTTGTTTACAGAAGTCTTATTAACATCAATAACATGCTACACTTGTTAACGAACACAACCACAAGCGGAAAGAAAGGGCGCAAGCTATGGTGATTGGTGATCTATGTCGTAAATAATTATATCTAGGTACAGCGGCTGTTCAGCGTGTAAGCCAACCCACGGTCGGCACGATTTAGCATCCGCCATCTACGGGAGGCGAGAGTAACCGGAGGGGAAGAGCTAAATCGTGTATAGACATAACGGCCTCATTACCACGGATACCCATCCTCAATTTTACTATCCGGGTATTAGCACGACAACGGGTGCCCGTTGGCACCACTAGTTCTAATGATGTTTCAGTTACTCCTGTTTAGAATATTCGCACCAACATCGTCACAGCTTTACAGTTGACAAATGAGTCGGACAAAATGTAAATTTCATGAAAATAACAGACATGGCATTGTAAATCTTTGAGCATATTTTCACTTATGTCTTTATTAGAGAACAACAAATACATTATTTTTGAGCATCCCAACGCTAAGTCGATTAAAAGAATTTGTGCATCCATCTTTACAGGCTGGAAATTAGGTCAGATAATGAATCGTCTCTTGTTTGCATTTGTTTACTCTATACTCTTGCCTTTCTGGGTCAATGTTCACCCCCATCTGAGGCCACACCCATACATTTCACTGTTGAATGTACTTGCACGTCCAGAAGAAAGACGTCATTAATTACACTCAAAATTGCACCGAATTACACCAGTTGATTAATGCGATCCCAATTTCAACTTCGCATTAGCACTAGCTCAGACCATCTTGTGTCTACCGTGTTATATAAATAGATGCAAAAGTGGAGTGGGAGTTTAGACAGGGTGTGTGTGTGTGTGTGTGTGTGTGTGTGTGTGTGTGTTTGGTTGGGTGTTTGGTTGGGTGTGGGTGTGGGTGTGAATAACACTGACTGGTGCCTCCGTACGTGCACTCGTGATGGCTTGCAGACTGACTGCTGCATAAACACTGCATCTTGTTCGCTTGACCACTTATATCGTTTGACTTCCCATTTAGTACGAACCAACTTAACTCCTGTCATTGCGTCTCTCTCAACTTTCTCTCCGTCCTCTCTCTTTCTTCTCCCCGCCCGCTCTCTAAAGACTTCCCCATATTTCCCAACATACACTCAACCCTCCCACATTCACACTTCAGTCATCTTCCATCTCTCTTTTTATCGTCGCCTCCAAAATTACATTTAGCTTCTTAGTGTATCTTCTCTGTTGGTCATCTGATCCAATTCTACCTTTATGTCCCAGATCACTAAGATTCACCACAATCATTCTTACTACCGTTGTCTTTAAATCTCATACTCTGCGTCCCTCCTCCACAATTTCCTGGATATTACATTTCCTTTTTCTCTTGCTCGCATAAATTATCTTTTTCTTCGGCAGTGTTTATACTTGATTAAAAAAATTAAAAGCTGTGTTTGAACTTTTGAACGCCTGGTTCGTTCGCTCACTTAGTCCAATATATGAATCTGGTGCGTACGCACACGCTAATACACACACACACACACACACACACACACACACACACACACACACACACACACACACACACAAATACATAGCAGCATTCGCACGCATGCAGTGGTCTTACGTGCACACATAAGTAAGCACAGACGAATACATGTATACACTCGTACTCAGCGCCAGTGATTACTCTCTATCTAGTACACACACACACACACAAACAAACAAACACACAGACACACACACACAAACAAACAAACACACAGACACACACACACAAACAAACAAACACACAGACACACACAAACAAACAAACACACAGACACACACACAAACAAACAAACACACAGACACACACACACACACACACACACACACATACACATACACTCACAGACATCGCGGCACATTTCTCTAAAATCAATAATTTCGCATTTTAGTATGAAATTTCATCCTTAATATATTTTTAGTATCACTTTGTCTTGTGCTGCGGTTGACGTAATGCACAGTGATACATCTGAAAAGAGCTCTGTATCTAAGTACTTGGAATTAAATTTGTTTCGGCAGCCAAATCCTCTTCTCTACTCGAGACTACTAGTATCACACGTCACCATTTGATTAGGATCTGCTCAGGAGAGGGCCCGGCTTAATCAGTTCGCCAGTGCAATGGTATTGATTGGAATTTCCACGTAAAAGTCATTTGGACATCAGGGCCCGTAACTGTAATTGCAGGGCAGTCAGGGCAGTGCACTGGCCCGGCAAAGCCAGACGATTTTGTAATCATTTTTTGCCATTTGTCTTCTCCATCCTGCTTTTTATCTTGCGGCTTTTTTTCTGACAATGTAATCTATAGTCCTGGAGAGAATCTTCTAAAATAATACTACCAACAGTTGTTTCAGTTGATGAACTCGACTTGCCTCGTTGTTCAAACCCTATCTATCCAACACAGTTTGACATTCCCATATATACCACCATGAAACAGTACGCATGCGCTCTTCTGCTTACAACTGATTCAAATGGTATGTGTGAGTTTCAGTTAAAGTTTGAAGCAATACAATTTGGATTTCTCTAAACAAAGAAGAAAAATATTAAAATCTTCCACATGGAGCTGAAATGAGGTCTATATATGATAAGTACACAATGTCATCACGAGAAGTTTATCATTCAAAATTTACAGTTAGGAGGATTTCCTGAAACTGGAGAATATAATTATACAACCTTAACAATTTTAACCTTACAAAATTTTAATTACAAGATTCTTAGAGCATCACTGTTCAAGTCTACAATAGAAAAAAATCATCAAAGTATAAGTATTATAGTTCTATAATTTTCTAAGTACACAAAGATATTAACTATTCCAGAACATATCAAAACACACTGTTTACTGACAGAGTCTGGTGTGACTTCCTGGTGACATGCCCCATCATCCACCAATGACAAGTTTCAGCCAAAGTTGTAGATGAATCTTCACACTTGATGCTAGCTATTCCTGTTTCACCTTGCACACCTTTACACATACATCTCCTTCAGCTTTCTGTTCTGCAGTACACAAAATTAGAATCCAGCAACAGTGGCCCTAGTCTTCTCATCACTTTCTAAAACCAATCTCTAAACTCAATGGTTAACTCAAGTACTCTCATACATTCCATTTTTAGCTCTTTTTGTTTGTCTTTCCACACAAGAAACACATTTGTTTCCTTTAGAGTTAAACTGGGTTTGGAAAGCATTTCATCTACTTGTTCTTTTAAACCATCTAACATTCTACTCATTAGGGAAATTCCACATTTCCATTTTGTGTTCTAGTTCATCCTCTAATTTCAAGTATGAATCTTTTTTCTATTTTTAAATTGCAAAATTTACCATGGCCAAGCAAAACCTTAGCATACTGGCAAGTTATATGACATTTTACAAAAATATCTTAACACTAATGTAACTGATAAACTTTAAATCCATTACTAAATATGCACACAGTTACAAGTATAATCACCACACACACTCAGGCAACAGTACACTTTAAAACTAGTTACTTAAAATGCACAAACAAGCAATGTAAACAATATAATCTCCACACATTAATAATGTCAAATGTTCAACATACTGTATACAAGCATGTTAGTTCAAACATTTGTTGAAATAATAGTCTACTCATATAATACGTCTTATTAAAACACTAGTATGACATATCAATAGCAAAAATGCACAAAATATTTCTATGTCCATTCTCTCTCAATCAGTTACTTAGCTCACCATTAAGCTAACAGCCACCTTTCATGACTGGACTTCTTGCCACACCTAATTCAAGTGATCAGACAATAGAATTCTTTACAGCAGGTAAATGTTTGATCTCAACTCATTGGCTGGTCTCGTTCTAGGAAATCTTAGCCATTGGATAGTAAAAACTACTCATCTGGTTGGAACTGGTTTGCATTGCATAATCAATTTCCTAGAATATTTTCAACTCTGACATTTACAAAAATACCATCATAAGGAGTGCCCAAATATCCGCACTTCGACAATTTATAAACAGTTAAGTTTAGAAATAGTGATAAGCAAATTTACTCCACCACACAATGGTTCAGAAAGAAATCTATAAAAAAGAAAACGAGAGTTACAGACAATTAAATTCAAAAAGTTAAATAATTTAAGAAACATATACTAATTAACTTATGTTAATTATGTCATTTCGTATTCTTTATTGTAATAATAGTTCATCAACACTAAGCATGGGACTGTTTAATTAATTCAATATTCTATTTCCTATTTATATGAGTTTTCAGTCTTTCATTTAAAACAGAACTTGTGTTGTGTGTAAGTTGTGTTGTGTCTGAATACGTGTCATTATGGCAAGGATCTATAGATAAAAGTAAAAATAATGTTAAAAAATGTTAAAATAATGTTAAAAAATGTTAAAATAATGTTAAAAAATGTTACTTATGTCATTTCGTATTCTTTATTGTAATAATAGTTCATCAACACTAAGCATGGGACTGTTTAATTAATTCAATATTCTATTTCCTATTTATATGAGTTTTCAGTCTTTCATTTAAAACAGAACTTGTGTTGTGTGTAAGTTGTGTTGTGTCTGAATACGTGTCATTATGGCAAGGATCTATAGATAAAAGTAAAAATAATGATATTTATTCCTCGTGCTGGCAGTCAGCTTCCATTAGTTGACCTTGAAAATGATGACGTCAAGCACTTCCTGTAAGATTGCTCCGTGTATTCGTGCTGTCACTATGTATTCTAGGTTGATCAGTTATGGGGGCAGGAAAAAATAACCTCTTGAATTGGATCGAAGGGGCGTAAACATGCCTGCACAACATTTCCCTGGCCTGTATTTTACTAGGGTTCGTGCCTCTGACAAGTGAAATTTTGCAACTTATTCCTTCGAGATCTGTTTCTGATGGAAAAGTTCAAACAGTTTTAGGCACAGGCCCAATATTTGAGTACTCCAAAGGAAGCAACTAATTTAATTGTCGTTCCGCGATAGTTTAGTGTCACTTGTAATTGCATTTCAATGCTTAAGGCGGCACGACATCCTATGCTGATGATTATATTGATGATTGCTGCGATGACTTTTTTTAACAGGAGAAGAAAACAATTATTATTATAATGTGAAGATTCTTTTAGTGGTAAACATTTCTTCTCAATTTTAATGATGTTTGATGGGTTTTTCATTTAATAAAACTAAATATTGTGTGAGTGTTTTTGTATAGTTTTGCATTTTGTAATGTTAACGTGGGTGTTGATGGGAACATGCATCAGAGTCCCAGAAAATGGGGTGGACGGTTTTGAGGATTAATTTAATTATAAATAATTTTAGTAAAGTGACAGTATAAAAAAAAGAAACAAAGAAGATTTTCTTCTCTCTCTCTCTCTCTCTCTCTCTCTCTCTCTCTCTCTCTCTCTCTCTCTCTCTCCACACACACACACGCACACACACACACACACACACACACACACACACACACACACACACAAACAAACGCAAAATGCCAAAATTAAAAAAAAATAGTTTAAAAAAAAAAACTCCAAATGAATTTAAGAGAGTTTGGAAAGCTTGCTTTTCTCTTTTGTTTTTTCTCTTGCCTGTAATGGTGATACTGAGAATGACATTGAATGACGTTTTAATATAATGATAACTGATGTTTGTTATTCTCTGTTCATAATCGATCATAAGGATGAGTTAGGGTAGTGATTTTTTTCTTCCATTTGTTTAACTTTTATCTACTTGCGCCTTTCAGTGTGTATACATTTCTTTCTTGTACATTTTCTAATGAATTGCACGTTTAACGATCTTCATTGTTTTATGAGAACTTTGCGTGTTAGATTTACAAGCATCGGACACACTTCGTTCATTTCCTACTAATGGATAAGATAATTATTTTTCATAATGATTTTATGACGAAATAAATGCTCCCTATCAAAATCTGACATAAGTATTCATTAATGTGTCACTAATTAATTTTTAATTATTTAATAACAGTAAAGGTACTACATTTCAATGAAAGGGATAATCTCTAAAATCAACAGTTTTACTTATTTATTATAGGTCAGCATGTAACATTTTATGGAAGACAATCTTGCAATAATATATAATTCATAATAAGAATAAAGTAACAAGTCTTCTGAAACTTTGACGGAATTTAATTAAAAAGTTTAATTTCACCAATGGCTGTAATGGAATAAGTGGTGAAAGTAAAGAAGTCAGTGGGTGAATATGAAAAGTCCCCAAGGTTTGTAGCTCCGATTCTGATTTTTTTAAAATTTTGAATGAACGAAATGCTTCACATATATAATTAAGTATGATGACAAACTAGCCATTATCACTGAGCTTCAAACCTATGACGACATGAAAGTGAGTTCACTAGTTAGCGTCATTGCGCTTCAAATCAAGTTAAGTGCTAGTCAGCTTCGCTGAAATTCAAATCTACGATGACGCAAAGGGTCAGTCAAGTGCTAGTCAGCGTCATTGAAATTCAAATCTGTGATGATATGAAAGGTCAACGGTGAATGGTAAAAGGTATACAAACTACTTGTGCTGGATTGATGGTGATAGTTGTGGTGGTGGTGGTGGGGAGAAGGGCGTGATAGGATAAATTTTATTTCTCATTCGTGACACAGCCTTGTTTCACCATTCCCTGAGGTAAGAATCTTAAAGGAAAAGTGCGGGAATTGCTTCATTCAAATCTTTCGAGATACGACGCCAGGGCAAGATGCTTAAATCATAAAGATGAAGCGAAAACAAGCAGGCTTTAAGTAGTGTTGACACATTCAAAGAATAACTGCCAGTTTCCGATGCAGTTTCGGAAGCAACTATAACACCTTTATGTCAGCCATCGCTGCAGGGGATACTTTGATGTGAAGACAGGGAAGACCCGTTTTCGATTTAACTTTAACCGTGGTGTGTGCGTCAGCAATGGTGGTCCTGATTGGCGATTACGCCAGTGTTATTGACCTAGGTTAACATGCTTTGAATGATTCTGGTGTTGAACGCTCTAGTAATTATGAACCTTTAATAATTCACGATGAACAGTCTTCATTAATAATAGCAGGCACATTGGATTGTATATAAGTCAAAATAAATCTTGTCCTGTTACGCTTTAAACGATTTTAAAGCATATTATATTCATCTAGACATATTTTGCGTTTTCTGACTACGGGTAGGCCTGTAACCTAAACAAGTAGGCCTGTGGACAATATAAGTTCAGTCACGTTCCTAATGTTCAAATGTTAATTGCAATTTATAACTTCATAGTAAGTGTTTAGTAAAAAGAGCATAATTTCTTTAATTGTCACAAATGCACACACACAAACACACACGCACACATATTTCAGTGAACCTATTCACTCAATGTTACTTCTTCTTTTGCTGCACTGTTAATAGTGATTGTTACAATATTCTTATTAGTGTGCAGGCTGTTAGTTTGTTGTGTTTCCCTTTCTCAGAGTTCTTCCAAGATTGGGGAAGATCCACAAGTATTAAGGCTAGTAGGTTAATCTCCACTTTAGAACTGAGGTCTCATAAGACGCCAATATCTCTTTCTCTGCCTCCCCCCCCCCCCACTTCGTCATTGTATGTGTTGTGGTGTGTGTGTGTGTGAGTGTGTGTGTGTGTGTGTGTGTGTGTGTGTGTGTGTGTGTGTGTGTGTGTGTGTGTCGCGAGGTATATTGGGTTGACCACGCTATAATATATTATTTCATATTTTACTATAGTGTCTATTACACTATGATACTTACTCAATGCCGATACAAGATGTGTAATATATATATTGTTACACTGATAACATGGGTGCCATCACCGGTTTTTAGACTTACACTCCCCAGTCATCAAAAGTCTGAAAAGTTAGATATAAAATAGAGAAGTAGACAAATAAAGAACAAGAAGATATAATTATGTACCATTACAGTTCACGTCAAACAAACTAAACAGAAGTTGCACTACAGTAGCATATGTGTTAGATGGAAACATCATATATTTAATAAAAGGAAAAATCTTAACGATATTTTCCAAATAGATAAAAAGCCAAAATACTTTCTTAATGCATCATGTCAGTCTCTCCTGAAACTAGAGTATAAAAGGTTGCCCAGTCTCATTTCAATAAATATTTAAAAAATAAAATTGATTGATTCTAGATGTATAAGGTGTATTGGTATTAAATGTAAAAGTGACTCATGCACGTTTAGCTAAATCATCCAACTTAGAAGGAGAGACAGATCAGATGTTCTTCGGCTAAAATACAGTGTAGGGCAATTGGAAGCTAACTAAAATCTATTATTATGTGTAAATCCGGCCTTGACACAGCAGTTGGGTGAAACCTTATTATCAATGGAGAAACGGAAGGCTAGGAGAACGTAACTCCATGTGGGGCTAATGTAGTTTATTTCCATTCATGAATGAGTAGACGTGAGAGAATACCTTGACCCATGGGTCAAGGTGCGTTATAACCATCATGTGACAGAGGTAATAGCCTTGAGTGACAGAAGAAAAATAATTCATTTGTCTCAGTACCAGCTTCGGAATGTGAAGGAGATAGTCAGAACAAAATAAAGTTCACACATTATGTGTGATTGAAGTCTGAAAAGGTTTAAATAAGAAAGCCAAATGATTTTTGTGACAATTTAGGAACTTTGATACAGTGTTTCTTTCTAACTTTTGTTTTCACAGAAAAAAAATGTTGTTGTTTTTTTTCTCGTACTTCTGTTAAATTCCATTTGGTGGGAATTGCTGCTGTTTGATCTGGCCAAGAGTCTAAGTATTTTCTTAGCTGGGCTGTGACAAAGGATCAAGACATAAATCATGACCAAAAGCAGATAATGCATCATAAGTAGCCTGGCTTGTGTGTATGTAGCAGCACAAAAAGAAAGTATCGCCAAGTGGTGAAACAAGATAAGTGCAATATAGACATTTGTAATCTAAGTGTGTGCTTTGGTTACCAGAAACAAGATAAGTGCACTATAGACATTTGTAATCTGAGTGTGTGCTTTGGTTACCAGAAACAAGATAAGTGCACTATAGACATTTGTAATCTAAGTGTGTGCTCTGGTTACCCAAAACTCTTGTAAGAAACTGTCGAGTGAAGAAGAATAAAAAGAGACTGAGAGAAAACTATCAAAGTATTATAAACGTTCCTTGGGGAAAATATAATGAGATAAGAAGATGAACTTTAGGGCAGGTTAAATCTCTCTGAGATAGATTAAAAATTTAAAAAAAACATAGTTGCAAATTGAGATTGGATTGTTTCTATTGTGTTTTTATATTTATTTATATAAATTCATTGTTAATTTTTCATCCATATTTGTGTCATTCCATATCATCTTCACACTATGTAACATTAATAATTGTACTGTTTGTGCCGTCTACGTTGCTATTACATATGTAGTGGGGCATCGCTTGGGGCTCATCGAGCATTGGAAGTATGACATTCATTATGGCCGACCAAAGCACCCCTAATAATCCATTCTCAATGATTGCTCTACTGGGTTTTTGTATTAGAACCTGAGTGATGTTAGATTTGAGAATCAAAGTTCAGTTTCAAGTAATGGCACCACTGTCCCATTAATTTAACTGAGAAACTGGAATTGACGTCTTATCGACATTATTTCTGAACATCTACATACTAAGGCAGGAATTTAAAAGGAAATATAAAAACTCTGAAACCGAGTTGATGTAGGATACTAAGTATTGCAATTTATCATTCAAAATAAATATTTATTTAGACCTGGATCTCTGCCAGATAAATATTTAAAATAGTGAAACAGCTTTTCAGTTATAATATAAAAATCCTAATTATTCACACAATTCACACATCACATCACACGCAAACAAGACGTTTTACCTTATTCCGTCAAGGGTCTATCTAGGATCCTTCAGAAATTATCGTCTAGTGTGACCTTATAAAAAAAGGAAAAAAAGTGGGGATCTCTAGAAAAAAAAACACACACAAAAGAAAAAAAAACCTAACGAAAATAAAACATCTTGCCCAAAGGTTACATTTTAAAAAGAGCAGAGTCTTAGGAATTGTACACAGTTTTATTTCAGTCTAAATGTTCCACCAATCTTCCCCTTGACTAAATTTTTTAATCAATGAAGTCAAAGGATACGCTAGAACTAATTAATATTCAAGACTTTCTCCAAATCTTCTACACCCACGTTTTGTTAGCACACATCATCTATTCATCAGCGGGTTCCTGATTAGCTAACTCTAAAAGATAAACAAACAGCCGGGTCCTGGTCATACACGAGACATGAAAATAATCCATTTTAATCTATCTTCGCTTGACTCTAAATGCACGTACCGACTGTTCAGTTAGCTAGCAACAGCAATCCACACACTTCTACTCGCCACTAACACTATTGATCTCAACGCTCTCATTCTCAATCAAAATAACCTATTTTTTATACTTTCTTCAGTCTATCTTAAACTTTCATTTACAAATACACGTCACCATAACATTCTGAGCCATAGACATTTGCAAATAACATATCATAAAATTGTGGTTTACAATGGAAATTTTATTCTAAGCGATGTGGAAAAATTCCCATCATACAACATTTGCATTCTCTCTCTCTTTCTTTCTGTCTAACCTCTTGTGTTCTGAGAGTGCCTCGTTGCATGACGTTCAAAAATGGTTTTACCTGTTTGTTCATATTGACATTTGGCGAAAAATACGATGTAAGAATCTCAAGAATAATAATGTCCCTGAAGTCCACTGACTAACACTGATATTTAATTAGGCTTTTGCATCCATGCTTTCCCTCGGTATTGGAACACACATAACTGAAATATTCCTGTGTACATCCACCATCATCATGGTCGCCGTCATTCTTATTATAATAACACTGCACTGTTCAGTTTATTTAAAGACCAAGTGAAATGGAATCTAGGTCAAACATGTTACGTCAACGAGATTTGCCCAATTACTAAGATACACAAACCCATGCCCTTGGGGAGGCAACATGCAGAAATGACGTCAGACGTGGGGGTCAAATGGTCGTCAGTACAATTTTCTCTAGTACTTCATGTTTGATCCAATTCGTACTGATGGTAGCGAAAGTTCAACTGTTAGTAGTTCGCATACCACTTCTAATGCTGTTAGTAGTTCGCATACCATTTCTAATGCTGTTAGTAGTTCGCATACCACTTCTAATGCTGTTAGTAGTTCGCATACCATTTCTAATGCTGTTAGTAGTTCGCATACCATTTCTAATGCTGTTAGTAGTTCGCATACCATTTCTAATGCTGGAGATACCGAGGAAACACTGACTAACGAAATCCATGTCTGGTAATTATTTTTCTAATAGAGTCAGCGTACCATATAGGCCTACCGTACGTCTGTAGTCATTGTTTAACTTCACAGACATATTAACTATTAGTATTATTAAAATGAGTTGTGTATTATTTTTATATGAATGACGAACGTTTTTTTAAAAGTACATTTTGGTAAAATTGTCATGATATATATTACATTTACTACCGATATTTATTTCTATTAGTGATACTATTAACCATCTATACTAATATTTAGAGAATAATAGTATTGTTATGTTTTAAATAAGTGATTATGATTCAGTATGTAATTTTAAATTGCTGAAATTATTAGCGATGGACAGTATAGAGAATAGCAGCAGTCATGTTTTTAAATGAGTAATTATTATTCATATTATAGATATAATTTTTAATTACTTTTACTTACTACAAAAGTACTTTAATTTTCATATGTATTATGTTTGCTTGTTTACTATACATGAATGTCTGTATAAGAGATGTGTGTTTCTTTTTTTTGTGTCCTATTTTATTTACTATTTATAAATCTAAAGCTTTGAAGCTAACAATTAATGAGCAGTATTATATTACTTTAATAGTGGAATAGTTTTATTAAGTTTAAATATAATAAATACATTTTTTCTTATTAATATTACACAATTTTTAGTTTACTCTCTATATTGATCCTGCAACCTAGTGCAGTTACAAAGAAAAATGGCTAAAATTATATGAAAAACAAAACCAGTTATGCCATTATACTAACTGTGGTATAATGAGTGCAACAAAATTCTATAACTTTGCCAATATATATTAGTTATGAAACCTTAGACTTTAAAGTAAAACATTTAATTATGAACACGTTACTTCTACTATTTATTTGTACACGATAATAATGGCAGATACATAATAATAAGCATCAAATGCTTTCTAATTGATTTACCAACTAAAGTTAACAACAAAAAATAAAGACTAGTTTTTATCTTGGTAGTGGCCAGAGTAACATGATTTTCTATTCAAGAAAAATTGTCATATATATTTATGTTGTGAATAGTGTTAAAAGTAATGCCACAGTATACAAAGTACAATATGTTGATGAAATTAACACACATGCAACTACTGGTGTAATAAAATACATTCATACAAATTCAGATTGAAAGATGATGATAATAGGTTTGATGAATATATATTTAATATATGAAGATTTTACTCAGATGAATTTTCAAATATTAAAACAGATATTGCACAGTACTTATACAACAACAATCTATTTATATCACATATACATTGACAGTTAAGTGATAGTTAATTAATCATCTATTAATAATTTATAATATTACCATACATTTAAAGTTATAACTGCAAGAAGTAATGATTGTGTCAGGGATCTCTTATTTCCTGAAAGTTTCAGTTTCAGGTAAACTTCATGCTTACATATAATGTTCCCATGATTGAATGTACTGGTATTATGCTCCGATGTACTGTTCTCATGCTGGGATGTAATGTTCTCTTGCTTGGATGTAATATTCTAATGCTCGGATGTTATGATGTTATGCTTGGATATAATGTTCTTTTACTTGGGTGTAATGATCTCATGCAGGGATGTAATGATCTCATGTTTGGATGTAATGATCGCAAGCTGGGAATTTAATGATCTCTTGTTTGGATGTAATGTTCTCATGCTCGGATGCAATGTCTCATGCTCGGATGTAATGATCTCATGTTCAGATGTAGTTTTTTCATGCTCGGATGTAATGAATGCATACTGGGATGTAATAATCTCAAGTTTGGATGTAATGAGCTCATGCTGGGATGTAATGATCTCATGCTCGAGTGTCATGATCTCATGCTGGGATATAATGATCTCATGTTCAGATGTAAATTTCTCATGCTCGAAAACAATGTTCTCATGCTTGGGTGTAATGATCTCATGCTGGGATGTAATGATCTCATGCTGGGATGTAATGATCTCATGTTCGGATATAATTTTCTCATGCTCGGACATAATGTTTTCATGTGCCTCTTTTGCTAGTGATCTTACGTTTGCTCTTATATTCCACAACTTTTGGATTTCTCATCTGAGTGTTTTTCTGTCTTTTAGAACTGCTAATTTTGTATGTTCACTATACAGTGGCTTAGCTTTGATCTGTCTTCTTGGACAAGTTGACGATGTCTATTTTGTGTCTGAAGTACACGACAATTTTGTCTCGGAATTGCATTAAGTTTTCATTTCTTAAGTTTTAACGACTGTTTTGGTTGGTGTATCTAACCTCGATCTAGTATTTTGATTCCGTTGCTATTACATATATTTTAATGCAGAATGTTTTTCACTTTCCTGTCTTCTGATTATTCTATTACAACTGGAGTCTAAAAGCCTGATAGATTCTTTTTTATCCATGCTCTTTTGGGTCAACATTTGGGATCCTTCGAGATCTTCTTAATGTTTGCTTTGTGGGATTTTTGTGATTAGTGTCTGATTTTGCGCAACACTGAGGAATATTTATGTTTCTACTTTAATGTCTCTCTCTCTCTCTCTCTCTCTCTCTCTCTCTCTCACTCACTCACACGCACACACACACTCACACACAGCCATATATATGTTGATTGCCTTGTTGATGTTTTTGTCGGCTTTTCGTGCATGTTGCACAGGGATGGGCACATTTGACACCATTGTTTGCTGATGCTTGATTGGTTGTCTTCTTCTATTTTCCTTTGTCTGTTTGCTGATGTGTCTTTTTTCTCTTGCTATCATTGGGTTATTTTTTTGTTGGCACTCCAGATGTATTTAGAAAGGCCTATGAACTCTCCATCAGTAGCAGCATTGGAGTTTGTAAGTTCTCTACCGCCCCCCCCTCCCCCTTTCCCAAAATGCATATAGTCTGTCAACATTTTGTTTTGATATGCAAGACTTCATTAATTATGAGCAGTTTGAAACTTTTACTGCCTAATTCAATGATCTTGTTTGCTATCCAGCCAGTATAACCCCACCCCACACACCACAAGGGTAATCGGATTGCAGGAATGACATGTACAATAATATGTGCATTTTGTTAGCACCTCTTGTTATTGACAGGAATGTCCTCACTGAAATTATTGTCTGTACTTATCAGAGAAATTGTGTCGTTTGATTTCTTTTACCAAACATCTTGATACCATACACAAGTAAGTGGCTTGTTAACTGTCAGGACCCCACTTCGTATCTTAATCCTGTTTTGGTATCTTTGATAATGTGGTTGAAGATGTGGAGCTACACAGAACAGCACAGTCTTGGTGTGACTGAAGTTATGCAGAGTTACACAGAACAGCACAGTCTTTGTGTGACTGAAGTTATGTAGAGCTACACAGAACAGCACAGTCTTTGTGTGACTGAAGTTATGTAGAGCTACACAGAACAGCACAGTCTTAGTGTGACTGAAGTTATGTAGAGCTACACAGATCAGCACAGTCTTGGTGTCGTTGATAATGAGACTGAAGTTATGTAGAGCAGCACTAGCGTTTAAGTTGGCAATGTCTTCATGTTCCTGAGACAAGGATCAGATTTGGGAAGTGAGTTGTGGGCCTTTTGGTAGTCAATCGTGCCATTTCTAACTTTGTTTTTCATTTCTTGCTGTCAGTAATAAGTGTTTTGTTTCAATCACTAGTTGGTATTTTGATCTTTACAGGTACGTCAAGCTCATGTTTGTCTGTGAGTTGTGTGCTTTAAATAAAATAATTTCTACGTCATTGACAGACAGGTGATTAGGCAATAGTTCTTTGATGTTTTACCTTTTCTGATACTTTCAGAATCAGGGTTTTTTCCTTAATTCATAAATGTATTGGCAGTCATCATCATCATCATCACCATCGCCACCGCCGTTGTTGTCGTTAAAAGAATTATCGTGTTGATGATGATGAATGCATACAGCAATTTGTCTTATGCAATCCCTTAGCACTGTATAATATTGACACATAAAACACAAAATACAAATTTAATACCCTCCATTCATGACCTAAGAAAATCTAAGAAATATTTTTTAGTATTACAGTTTGATATTATCCATACAATATTACAAAGTTAAAGGAAGTACTTGTTTGAAATAGATGAATAGTTTTGAGAAACAACCACACACAAGATACAGCGTTGGTCATGCTGACGAGAAAGATGTCTTGATAACTCCCTTGAGAATGTCCTTGCCCTTTGTAGTAGCTCAAGCTAAAAAACGGCTGAGACATTGCAAGTCTGTAGCCCCTGATAAATACACGAATGTGAACCCAACATTGCTTTTGAAATGTCAGAAAAGCGAGTCTCTGATGATGTGCACAAGATGTTGGAAGGAGTGTACATCTGCTAAATCAGACAGGTATTTGGCGACAGAAGCAGGCAATGAAGTATATCAAAGGGAGATAACTTGTGTTTCCTGCTATGAACAGATATAGCCAGTTAAGACTGTAGAGGTTTGGAGGGATTTGTTGATGCTCACATTAGTCCCATTTGCAATGTTTTGAACTTCATAAGGAGTGCGAGACCATGGAGACGAGAAATTACAATAGGTAATCAAGAGAACACAGTGGACATTGTACAACATCACCTTGAAAATGTTTAGCAAAACTGACTTGTTCAGCTCCAGGATTGTTGCTTTACATATGCTAAAGGTCTGTTTGTGTTCTAGGAATAAGAGATGAATCCAGATTTCTAAGTGCCTGGCGTAATGTAATGGGGGCAAAAACGACTTTCATTCACTTCGGTAGAAGACGTATTCAGCTTAGATGCAACAATAGGACTTCAGGTTTGTCATGGCATAACTTAATTTATTACTGTTTACCCACGGCCTAGCATGAGAAAAGGCACTTCTAAACGTTTTCATACTTTTGGGTTGTGCGCATAATTTCAGTTGGGCAACTAGATTTGCACACTTGCATAAAATTAGCATACAGCCGACGAGACACACAGTATAGCTAGATATAACAGTGGATACAGAGCTGTAAAAAACAGAAGAAAAAAATAACTTATCCAGGTACAGTCTCTGTTGAGATGCGTAAAACAGATCATCGGACTGAAATGTTTCCATTTACTATTACAATTTATTTTCTTTCAGAGAGTGTTGTATTCTGCTCAAACTTAGAGCAGTGTCAAAGATGTCAAATGCATGCGTTGTCTGGTGGAACATGGTCCAGTAGAATATAGTCTAGTGAATCATTGTCTGGTGAAGCATAGTTCGGTGGAGCACCGTCTGGTGAAGCATAGTCTAAGGGAGCTTGATCGAGTGGAATATGGTCTAGGGTGCATAGTCTAGTAGAGCATAGTTCGGTGGAACATGTTCTGGTGGAGCACGTTCTAAAAAAATATTAAGGTTATAGATAAATCCAAAACAGTGAGAGCTGAATTCTTTCTTTCATCCAGAAAAGAGAGAAAATCATTGATAAATGTTAAATGGACAGCTTCAATGCCACAAAGTACTATAGACTATATAAAATCGCCGAAACGATATTGACAGCTAAGGCCAAATACTACTTTCAAAAGCGGAGACAGATAGATCAAGGTGACACATTATGTTTAAGTGGTTTATGAGAGTTAATAGTGAATATCACCTATAATTTGTGGAATATTTGAAGGTGACGTTTAACACTAGACAGGGACTCTGTATACAGGATTGTGGGACCCGTATGAAAGCAAATCATCTGGAAATGATTATATTAGCAATATGTGATTCTAAAGTAGAAGTCACTGTATTAGGAGCCACGGAATGAATTAATTGCAGCCGAATATGTTCAGCCCGAAGTTAAGAGGACAGGAGACTCTTCATCTACAGCGAACATCTTGAAGGTGCAAGGCATGATCTGATCCTCAAGGTCGATGATGTTCTGTCCCATTCATATGCCAAGGAATGTTTTCTTGCACCAGGCTTTGTGTTTGTTTCTGGCACACGTCTCAAACTCACGCACCAAGCTGTGTAAAAAAAATAAAAGCAGCGGTCATAGAAGTGACCCTCGTGAATGAGTTTGTGCCACAGCGAATGTCGGTTTTATCTTACGGATATCGCCGATTTCAACTGATATGCCATAAGAATTCAAATGGCTGCAGTTCCTTCTCTGAATTGACAGGCAGATCTTATGCCATGATCGTGAAATCGACACAGGTTAGCCCTTTTAAGTGTCAGGCGTTGACTTTTTTTCTAAACGGACAGTTTTATCTTGTCTGTTCAAGGGTCAGAAGAGTCATTCTTTCTTGATTCTCGATGGAAAAAACAATTCACGTTTATGACTCATAGGAATTTTAAGGAAGAGGTTTGCATACTTTTAGGAATGTGTGGAGTACACATATTTGTGTCTTCAAAATGTGTGGGCATGCACAAAAACTTGCGAATTAATATAATACAGAGATCTCCATAAGCAATTATTCCTTCCGTATTGGTATCCTATATATATATAACGTATATATGTTTGTCAATATGTTTGTATTTCCGTCTCTGCATGTTAGAAA